>VWPW01021686.1:0-196678 GCA_013389825.1 Crypturellus undulatus | reverse complement strand
GCGGCGCCGCCGCTGCCTCGCGCCGCCAGAGGCGCCCGGTGCCGCTTCGGCCTCCGGGCCCGCGCGCAGCAGGCGGGCAGGGACGCGGGGGAGATGGGGTGGAAGGCGTCCCGGAGCAAGGCCGGTGCGTTGGGGAAGCAAAACCCTAAAACGCGCCCCAACAGCCTAGGAAATGGAGGAGAAAAGAGAGAGAAGGTTCTCGAAGGGGAAAGGCGAGTGGGAGGTGCAGAAACAGGCACGAGGATGGGGAAGTGCAAAGCAAAGGAGTGCGGGGGAGGTTGCTCTGGGTGTATTTTCAGCCTTCTGGTCAGGTGAGCAGTGCAGTGTTTCAAGTAGTTCTGTGCATAGTTTGTATTTAATTTAAAATGGCTCTTCTGAAAATGGCCATAATGGGAGAATCTGGTGGCACCTCCCTATACCATAACTAGATTTAGGAAAAGTGGCTGAATAGGGAAGGTAAGGAGAAGTACCAGGTATTTACACAAGTAAGCATAGGGAAGAAATGCTACTTCAATTCCAGAGTGATTCCGTGCAAGTGGTGCTAAAAGCTTCGTTATTCAAGTTACCTGTGTGCTGTGTTGCTGTGAATGAGAGAAAGGAAACTTGCTGCAGTGTTTTGCACAGGCAAAACCCCTTCCTGTTACTTAAAATGGCTTAAAGGAAAGTCTTAAAACACTATCGAACCAAGTGAATAAAATGCATCTTGGAGATGTGTTCTCCTCTTCATGATCATAGCATTAAGTGCTAAGTTCACTAAGTCCCAAGTTCACTTTAGGATCTGATTCTAGAAGAGTTTACTTGACTGATGGGAATATGGAATAGTGGTGCTCAGTGTGAACGTGCTTTTTAATCATTTGTGTTAGAACTAGTTATATATAAAATTCACTTCTCTGAGAATGATTTGTTGTAGATGGCTTTTTTTAGTTTACTAATTAATACTTTTCTGGTTTTGTTTTACTGACTTTATATTCTTCCATGGTTTACTCTTTAATATTTTATGCATTAATTGCTATGGTTTGTAGTCACGATTGTCAGTGCTTGTTCATGATTGTATTTCTCTAAGCAACCACAAATATGTTCATGCACAACAGTCTACCCTGTAAAATTAATTATTTTTTCTCATTTTCAAACAAAAGTTTAGTTTTTGCTGAATCTCTAGTAGAATATCATCAAAATCTGTGATAAATTCATCCAGTTCTATTAGAAAAGGAATACCCATGCTTACGCATGGGTATACATACATTTATGATGTATTCTTTGCTATTCTTTAGATTCCACTGTTACTTTTACTGTTTGTTTGCTTTTAAGCTATGGATATCAAGGTTGTTATTGATGAGTTCTCTGGTTTCTCAGTGTATCTACTCCACAGCTTATTTTAGGCTTATGTATTTGTTACTTGATTATTTGCATAATTTAAGGTGAACCTATATATTCTTAGACTGCTATTCTTTCTACACCGTGATGCATTACTGAGAGTAGCTATGCTGGCTTACTGTCATGCAGAGTAACACCAGCAGAATATATGAGATAAAGATGTTGTCTGTCTTCAATAGAAAAGCATAATTTTTGTGTTCTGTAAATCAAAGTGTGTGTAAAAACATGATAAATACTGTTTAGAGAAGGGGTGAGTACTGAAATATTCAATGGTATTTAATAATATGGATTAGTAAATTACTTTCTTATGCCATAGTGTTTTATCTATTAATTAATTGTCTGTGTAGGAAAGCTCCGAGGAAAGGAATTTCAGTGTAAAAGCACACGAAATCCAGTGCAGAGTGCTTGAATGGTTTTCTCAGTAGAAGTTCACAACAGTATTGGGAGACTTATTTTACCATTTATAACTGCAATGCAACTGAATGCAAAAAATCGCATTTACGTAATCTGTTCATGTACAAACGATAGGATTAAAAGAATTATATAGTAAATATTTCGGAGGCAATCACAATGCGCTTGTGAATAGTTAAATATGAAGAACACAACAAATATTTTAGAGAAGTACTGGTTATTCTTAACATTGCAATACTGCAGGTGGCTGATACAGTCTTAGGATACTATAGTAGTAAGTCCTGACGTGACGTGATGTGAGTATCCTGATGTGATAAGTCCCGTAACACTAGTTACATTTGTTTTCTTGCAACTCTTGGAATTCTGGCATGCTGTGTTCTCATAACTGACCACATAACTAACGCCAGTGTTCTGTGTTTGGGGTAGCCAGCTCCTCAGCTTTGCTACTTAGGAACTTGTTTTTCATCTCAGTCCTGTTTTAAAACGGCCAACAGTGCTTTTTTGTTACCACATAAATGAATTTGTGCAATCTGGAACTGGAGTTTTTGGAGGGGTGTAGAGGAGCTTTATCTTGAGAAACTCAAGGCATTGGGGTTGGAGTAAAATCATTTTTAGAAAATATGGGAGTCGTATTCCTATTTCAGTATTTTGAGTTTAGAAAGGAATTTATAAACTTCCTTTTTTCCTTTATAAAAAGGAAAACAGAAGAAGATACAATGTCAACATTTGTAACATTGTATATTATAGTTATAAATGTGTTCACTAGAACTGGGAATGAGATCCTGATGTTTTAGCTTAAAATAATACATGGAGTGTTATGCTTGTCAATCTAATAGTTCCAGATTTTTTTCATCTATACCACCAGATGGCCATCTAACATAAACTTTTGGATCTCAGTGGACAAGAATGGCTAAGAAGGACAGCACTATAAAAGATGTTTTATATTGTAACATTCTTTTGTTTTTTTTTTTTTATGGTCTTCTGTTTCCAGTAGTAAGAGAGTTATATGTGTTTCCTGGCGGCTAGGCGAAATCCACACAGCTGAGTAAAATGGATTTCTCTTGATCTAGGAGGATCTTAGCTATTGCTCAGATGAGATCTCTCCATCATTTTTTCTCAATGCTGAAGAGAGTAGCTAACATTTTTCTTCCTGCCAGTAGGATTATTAGTATCCCCGTAGCTAGCATAAAGACAATTCATTGTTTTACCATGAAAGAAATATTATAGAAAAATGTTGTTTGTATTCATTTTGTTTTAGGTACCAAGCAGATCAGTACTGTGGCACCATGATGACTTTTAATATTATTTTGCGTTCTCTAATTGGAGTTCACAGTAAGTCAAGTAATTCTGAATAGTCTCTGTTGTGGAGACCTGATAGAATTCATCCACTCTGAGGAGCTGAGTTTCTCTCAGCTTGAGGTAGGAAACTCAAAAATGGAAAGCTGCTGAGCCTGCAGAAAGGTGCTGTGATAATATCTATGGGTCAGAACCTTGTCCATTAGGTAATTTCAACTGCTGTGTTGCCATATGACAAAAGTAAAAAGCATGTGTCAGATTAAGAATACATCAGAGTTATGAAATGTACCTTCATTCGAGGGAAGTAAGGATTGAGTCTGTTTCTAAATCTTGCGGATTAAGGTGATGAAGAATTAGTCAAAGAGAAGGGAACTGGTGCTTCTGATTAGCAAGCTGAATTTACATTACAATTAAGTTTTATTTAGAAACTACCAGTTTCAGAAGAGATTTGATACAGACCTTTTGGACAGTTTTATTTTCATGTAGTTAAAAGTACATTTGATTTGTGTTGTCTTAACTATTCTCTTTTAAGTTGGATGAGAATGAGTTTAACTTAAAACTAGATTGAAAACTTTACTGGGCAATTACAAACTATGCATAGAAAACATAATGCTGAGGACAATTGTATCATCTCTCTTATAGTTCAATGTTATCTTTGTACCTGAAATTTTCCTATCCAGAACTGTCTTATTTTAATTAATACTCCTAAAATAAATTTAAAATAATTTATGAGGAATTGTTAAACTCAGCAAATGTTTAGAGCTTCCCATGGTATATAATCCCGTTTGTCAGTAGTTGTTCTGAGGCACTGCTTTTCCAAATCTTGAATAAAGTAGTGTTGAACTTGTTTAGATATATACTTGGGCTTTATTGGTGATATTATTACAGTCATTTGTTTTCATTCCTTTTGTATTTATAAATAATGATATCAGATTGCATAGGTTTTAAGATAAAATGAAACTGTGTTACACAAGAAAGGCTTAATAGGATATGTGCAAAGCTTTGAGAAAGCTAGTTTATAAAAGAACAGGAGAAAACATGGCTTAGAAATACATTTAAATTAAGAAAACTTCTTGCTTTAAGTCACGCAAACTAAGAATCTTCTGATAAATGCATTGCTCTTCCTGAAGCTCTAAGACCCTGCATTTACACTGTGAATTATAACAAACTTAATTGCTCTAGAGTTAGTAAATAGGTAAATATTTTCAGAGAAAATTCATAGAGCAGTTATTTCTGCTGTGAATGGGAAGTTTACTTGTAAGTGCTTGTGTTTGTGAGCTGGACAAGCAGTTGACTCTCACACAGCACAGGCTGGAAATAGGCAGCATGGCAAATCTGATTATTTCTCTGTGAGGTTTTTCATTTCATCTATTGTTTCCTTTAATGACTTAAAAAAAAAAAAGTATATAAACCTGTTTATGTGGAGCATAAAGAATGCAAAGCAGTTCTGGTGTTTGAGGACCCTGGGAAGATTACATTGAGGGGGATTGTCTGCTCACTTTGGGCACAGTGTTGACTGTGAATAAGAAAAAACCTATAGGAGGTATTTCTGATGTAGAAACACCAGAAAACAGGAAAGGAGTATATAGTAGCATATTCTCATGCAGTGTCCTTTTCTTTGTTTGTTTGTTTTAGTGCATTAATTTTATTTGAAGATAACACTTCAAATCTGATTTTAATACTGAGATATTAATCTAAAATACTCTTATTGTCATTATATCTAGCTTCTAGCAGCCAAGTTGTACATCCAAATTATGATTCTTTTCACACTTATTCATAACTTTGTTTCTAAGAAGAAAAAGTGTATAAAGATGAACATTTGATATATGTTAATATTAGAGCTTAAATAAATTTTGCTCAGGTTTTCTAGCATATTGGAGGGAAAGCACATACAGCTGCTATATTAGAGTTCAGATGCATTCACACTGAACTCAAAAGTACATCAATACTGTCCTGTGAACAGAGCTCTTGACAAAAATACTGACTGCTGAATTTGGTCTTACAAGGCCAATCCAACCATGTGAAATTCAGCTAGACTCCTAGCTGTCTTTCTCACTGAAGAAGCCTCATAACTCTTTTTTATTATATTAGAATTGCTACCTGTTTCATTAGAGCTTCAAACAAACTCAAAGAAATTTTCAGTGTCAAAAGATAAAAGGTGAAAATGATATTAAATGTTATTTAAAATCTTACTTCAAAGGCCTAATCCACTTCAAACTCTTCTTGAAGAACTGACGTACTTAATTCTGAGTTGCAAATAAAAGCTATATAGATGAAATTCCAAGTAGGTGCAGAAGACCTTTTTAAACAGTATTTAGATTTTATCATTTATAGTTTTAAAATAGTGTAGATTCTTCTAGAATATAATTGACAGCAGAAGTATTAAATTATAGATTTATAATTGATTAACATGAAGAGGTATCATGAACTATGTAATAATTGCAGTTCAGATTATGTGACTTTCTTGGCTGAATACAGTGCCTTGTGGTGAGATAAACATTAAGGCCAATATTGTCAAATTTAATCGCCAATAAAAGTAGTTTTACCGTGTATATATAAATATCTAGTTGTCTCTGTGGAATGTGGGTGTGAATTGCAGTTGCTTCAGATCAGCTTACTAAAACTACAGTGCCCTAAAGTAATTTTCTTTCAAACATAGTTTTTGTATGTGAATTAAAAAAAAATAGGTGAATCAGTGTAATGAAATTGGAAATGCACTTAATCAAAAGTCATTTTTACACAAAATGCAGTGCTTTGCAACTACCAGATTTCAATCGTGTAGAGCGCTGTGGAAAGCTTGGAAAAATTGACACAAATGGCTTCTTGAAGAGACCACAGATATCATTATGCTGTAACTATTGAATATATTTTTCAATAAACACGTGGGCATAATACCAAGCAGAACGAAGCTGAGGACCTTGAGCTTTGTTATTTGCAAGCTTATCCACAAGCACCCTGAAATGACATTGTACTTCACTTACGAATTTGCAAGACATGAAATCTAACCAAAATATTTCACTTACTGGGGCAGGTGATTGTTTCCCATATCAGTGCATTGACTACTTTGTAGCACCGAAAATTAAAAATAGAGGGGACTTGCGAAGGGAAAGACCACCTTTCTGATGGAATTCAAAGTCACAACTTTAACTGTCTTATACACGTTTCGCTATCGTGCTAGATGAACTGTCAGTATTCCTTTTTCCCGTGTTTTTCTAAAAGTACAAAGTAAAATCCTGGCACACTGATGTCTATGGAAAAACAATAACCTCCATGGATACCTTATTAGAAAATAAAAATATTTGGGCATATATGTATAAACAAAAATGATATAAATTCAATAGTATTTTACTTGGGAAGTACATTATAGAGGACTCCATGAGAAACATTTTGGATAGAATGTGTCAATAGAAAAGAAAAACATTATTTAAAATTATTTTTTTTTATGCCCAGTTTGTTTTAAATGGGTTCGTATCAGCTCTGGGTGTTGAGAACGTACACGAATGCAGAATTCTTATTCTATTAAATTAAATAAAGCTGAACCAACTGATCTGATTTTCAGTTAAAAATCAAAGCAAGGCACTGTTTTTAGGTAAGACATTTCCTCCATTCCTTCAGTTGACTTTCTCCTTTCTCTGGGGTACCGACCTTTTAGCAACCTGAAGGAGGGTCTGTGGAGATTTGCATTTTGTACTAATGAGGAAAGAACCAGAGATGGTTGATAGTATAAAAAAAAAAAAAAAAAACACCCCAGTTGCTCAGGATCTTTATATTTTTTTCACTTGCCACATTGCCTTTTTTACACAGAATTCCTTTTTTCTTGCTCATAAAAGAGACAAAAACTGCTGTAGGGGCCAGGGAGTGGGCAGGGCGGAAGGGATTTGCAAGGCTCTAGCTAGTGGCTCCGATAAGTATCGGTGAGAGGCATTTCAGTTGCCTGTGGCCCTGGCATTGCCTATTGCTTGCTAATGAGAGAGTTAGGATTTGTGTCCTGTGGGTAGCAGGAGAGAGAATGGGATGAAGCATTTCTCAGAGTTCTGCTCGAAGGAGAGAAGCTGTGGGCATCTCAATGTTTGTCTTGTAGGTATATTTAATTAAGGAGATATCAGAATGCTATTGGATTTTTTTATTTTGCGCTCCGTGTAACTTATATAAGAGGACAGCTGTACATAAACATACTGGCTTTTGGACTGAACTTTTTGACTGTCTCTCGCTTGTCCTGCATGACCTCGAGAAAGTTGTTCTCCCTTCGCCCTCCTGTGTGTTTCTCGCTCATAGCAGGAGCAGCGACCTGCGGCAGCTGACTCAGTGCGCGCAGGGCACACTTTGCAAGGGCGCCTCTCCCCTAAACATGGACAGCACAAACTTTGGATCGGGCTTCCTGGGGAGGGAGTGCATGGGGAGGCTGTGGCTGCAGCTTTGTCACAAGATGCAGGATCATGTAGTAAACTGGCTGGCTAAAGCCTCCTCATAGTGCGCTCTGCCTCACTTTCCCCTGCTCCCTTTCTCTTTGCCTCTCCCTCAGATTGGGACCTAGGATCTAAAATTTGGTCGTGGACATGGTGGTTTTCTTTGTTTGTTTGTGTTTTTTCTTTTTCTTTTTTTTTTTTTGTCATTTGCTAATGCTGAAGTAATAACAAGAAAGCCATCATAAAGGAAGGCTATTATTTATTTAACTTGGATTTATTTAACTTGGATTCTATTTACCTTGGATTTAAAGTTATTTTTAAGTTTTATTTTAATATTGTGGTAGTTTTTAAAAATTTTAACTGAATTTGTACGGTCTTGTATACAATAGACACTCAGGCACATAGTAGAATATTACATATAAAACACTTGCCATCTGTAGTGTGTGCGTGTATATATATGTGCTATTTAAAATGTTAGCACAAATAATTATAGATAGTAGGTTCAGATCATTAAATCATTCTGGAAATTAGATTTGCAGCTGCTTATGCAGAGAAGCAAGGAATGGAAGTTATTGTAAACAAGCTGAAAATATCTGCTGTCAAAACCAGCTTGTCGTACGATCATCTGATTCACACCCTTTGCACAAATAAAGAGGTTTAGAGTCGCTAAATTTGATAGATTTCAGTGCAAAACTGGGAACCCTGATGCGTGAAAATGAAAATGTGAGCTGTGCTTTTATTAACAATTCCCCATTATTGTTCCTGTGGGCAGACGTTGTCTGCTACAGGAGAGGAGAAAAAAACCCACAAAAGTGGAGCATGTAACGTTTCCTGCAATACCTTAACAGTAGCTTTTCCCTCTCAGATGGGGTGTGAAGCGAGAAAAGGGAAGGATTTGCTTGCTGTGAGCTGGCAAAGCGGCGCGGTTGGCTCTGGCAGTGAGGGGGTTGACTGACAGTCTGCAGTGCAGTGGAGTTAGCCGAGCTCCCTATATGGCTGTGGATTAGCTATATGCTAATACTGCGCGGAGAAGAGCTGCACCCAGCGCGGGGAGGGAGCTGCTGGCGGAGGCAAGCAGGGTCTCAGCAGAGCTGACTCCTCAAGAGCCATGGCTGAAGGGGGCGAAGGAGGGGAGGATGAAATACAGTTCCTGCGAACTGTAAGTATCTGCCTTTGTAGGTCACCTGCTACATGTTTTTATTGTGTCTTGTGTCTGTTCCCGCTCGGTTGTAATGAAGTGTTATTCTGTGCTGGGCTTTACCGAATGGGAGGATTGATTTAGTCGGTGGAAAAATAAAGCAAGAATAGGAGCTTTGATAGCATCAGCCAGTCTCAGGGTGTTCTTCCCTGAATCTGCTCACTAGCTGCTTTAGTATAAGGAGACCTATTTCCGCTGTAATCCCCTGTGTTTGAAGCGTCCTCATCAACTTTGTACTTGGGTTGCTAAATGTAGCATGCCAAATATCTGACCTCTGAAACTTCTGTCTAGCTTAGATTTCACTGACATTAACAGAAGCTTTGCAAAGAGAGGAGCCTTAAAATGATGAATAAACTAAGCGAGCCCTTGATGACCCCTTCCAATCACTGTGCACACAGAAGCACATTTGTGTGGGGGCAGTACCAACAGATGTGGAACTGGGGGCTCTACAAATGTTCTGGGATTTCTTCTGTGCATTGAAGAGGTTTATTTTAAAAGGAGATAAGTATTTCTCTGGGAAAGGGTGCTAATTAGTGAAATAGCTTTAACTTGGTGTAATTTTCTATAAAGAGCCCTGTGCAATTCTTTCTAAAAGCCTTACACAAATCTAATAAAACAACCAATTTGAACTTTTAAGTAAGTAGTGCTCATGCAACGCCATCTGGGAAGGGGTTAATATCTTTTCTATTTGTCCTCTTTTCTCTCTCATTATTTTTACCCTGTGAGATGAAATATGTTTTGTTGTGTAAGCAGTGTGGAAAAATGGCTGTAGATTCATGTATTCTGTCCTTTTCCCATATTGTATTTACTGAAAAATGTTCCAGAAGCAGTCTCCCTTAAGTTGCTGTAACTTTAGAAGGATAAGTTACCAAAATAAAATGTGCTAAGTGCCCAAAGTAAGAAATTGCAAAGCCTGGTCCCTGAGAGGGGCAGTAGAAGGGTGAAGAGCGGCGGTGGCTGCTTCTGCTTATGTAAACTGTTTAGGTGTGATGAGGTGGCATTGGCACTCTTGACCGGTGAGAAGTTCATAGGGGCAAAAATGGAGCATTACAGAGAAGATTGTTTTCTACATCCCTTTTCCCGAAAGAGAAATCTCTTTTAGAAAGTGTAGGTTAATTCAGTCTTTAGGAGAAGCATTTAAAGCCCTCTCCATCCAAGAACAGAGCTTTAACTCCAAGTTGTGCATCCTTTCACTTTGAGATGTTTATTTGACAAAATTCTTCCTCAGTGGCAAAGCCAGGAGCCTGGCCTCTTCATGGGTAGCCTCTTGTGCTATATGAGATGGCACTTTCTGCTGCAGCTCCTTACGCTTGGAGAACACGATTGCGCTCTATTCAAACAGTCATGAAAGGGCACTAAATACAGGCCAAGGGCCAAAAAAGAAAGCCTATGGGAGTGCTGCTTCTACTTGGTATTAGGAAATATTTTATGGTAAAAAAAACAGGCTAGATTTTTCTCTTAAGTCTCAGCCTCTTATTGCTATGAGGAAGCATACAGTAATTGTATTGCTGCCATCTCTCCCTACATCTTCCTTCAGCTAATGCAAAAGGGGTTCATTCTCATTTCACTGAGAAAGGAACCTTTCATAAGGAACTGGTGCTGCAGAAGTGTAAGCCTTAAGGACTGATGTTATTTACAGATTTTACTGCTGCATAAACACTATGTTTGTGCATAGAATATGAAGCATTGTAGTTCTTTAATACTCTTCTAGCATCATTGCTGATCAGTCAGGGTCTTCCCTAGATTAAAATGTTTTGGAGCAGTTTGGATCGCTAGTAAATATTCCTGAGACTTGTATAGCTAAATCTTTGAAAATTATCCATCTTAATATGCTTATTTGTGAGTCCACAGGAAGAGGTGTTCCAGGATGTTATAGAGTCTGCTTTGCTCCCAGATACAGCACTTTCTTAGTTAGGTATAAACCAAGATAAATCTCTTTTCATCAAAAATAACTTATAGTGTTAGTATTAACTTTTAAGTCTAGTAAAATTCCTTATTCCTCCCTAACGGAAATTTGTTTTTTCTTCCTTTTGTCCACCATTTTCTGTGCATGTTGTGTTGTGGGTTTTTTTTTTTTTTGAACTTCCATATCAAAGTTATAACCTAGTTATATGTATCACTTTTCTAAGCCTCGCTGACCCCATTGAAGGGCTAGAAGCACATAAAAATGCTACCTGCCCTCCTTTGTAGGAGGTACAAGCTCGTGCCTCCTTTGATGGCAAGCATTGCAGGGCAAGAGCACTTTTACTGTCGTTGCTCGTGTACTAGTCTGTGTTTGGTGCTCAGTTGAAGCGAGTCCCAGTGCTTTTGCAACAGTCTTTACGTGCAGCAGTGATAGAATTTAAAGGAAGGTTTTGCTAATACAGTGTAAATCCCTTTATTTTTCCCTGGCCTGTAAATTCAGGGTGAATATATGTAAGTACACACACACACAATTTTGTCATGCTGCTGTGCTGCTGCTCTGTCTTTGTTATCTTTGTTAACACTCTTTTTGAAGTTTTCATTTTAAAAGAATACTTGGAATTGTTTCAGAATTAGTTTTCTCTTGGTGGCTTTCATCCAGCATTGACTCTGGATATTCAGTGTGTTTGTGCACCCACGTTTTTTCATGTGTATTTGCAGGGGGAGAAGTAAAGCATTCACTACGTGTGCGTGTGTGTGTGTGTGTAGCGACAAGTTCTTTAGATGACTTCTTCCTGTCTTTTGTTTATACCTTTCCCTGTGGTGTAGTTAGATGAGAGACTTTTGAACTTACTTGTATGTGGTAGGTGAGAGTAATGAGTGTATTAAGCCGTGCCATTTCAGTGAATGTGCTGGGAGTTGTGGGAAGCGCCCCATTACCCTGGGCAAGGGAGGCTAGTGAGTGTAAAAACACTCTTAGCCCTACCTTAGCTTTGTTGTTAGAGTCCTCTCTGGAATGTCTTCTGAAGCTCTTTTTCGTCCTCATTGCTGCCAAATTCATTAATCTTGGAATGTGCAGCACTTTTTCAAAAATACCTGTTCAGTCAGGGTATCTCAATAGGTGAGAGCAATGGAAGGGAGTTTGCAGGCGCTTGTAAAGAAGCACACTGAAGTCACTGTCTGCCTCAGAGTTGGCTTTATGGTGGGACCATTGGTTAATAAACATATTACAGTGTTTATTATTCTGAAGTTCATCATATTAGCAGAGTGTTTCCAGATTTAATGCAAACCTTTTCTTTGCAGGTGGTTCATAACACGTTAGTCAGAAAAGTTTCGCCCTGTTTTCCATGGATCTGAGTAGAGTGTGTTTATGGGTATGAATGTGTGTGAATGCACTTGTGAGTGTGTGTCGACATGTGCTTACAAATTCTCCATTTCTCCAAGTGATCAAAAACAGTGGCCTTAATAACATTTGATTCTACGCTGTTGACTTTCACTCCTTTAAGAACTTGTCTCAGTGACCTAATTTTAAGTTCTGATAAATATCTCCAGTCATTATCTTAAAAACTAACAGGTAGGAGTTGAGAAATTGTTTTCTGTCATAGCTACCAATATAGCTACCGGCTATATTTGAAAGAAACAGTAGTTTTTTTGCCCTTTTCTTTTCTTTTCTTTTCTTTTCTTTTCTTTTCTTTTCTTTTCTTTTCTTTTCTTGTCATTAGGTAAAGGTCTAGATTTGGATACTCAGATTTAATTTATTTCAAGACCTAGTGTGTGTGTATGAAATTACCTAACTAGTTTACAGATGTTTACTTAACTAGTTTACACTAGTNTATGAAATTACCTAACTAGTTTACAGATTTTCTTTTTTTAGATATAGTTTTCAATATTTGGATGTTAAGTTATGGCTCAGAATTATGATGGTTGGATGGCCTATACATGTGTTTAAACATGCAAATACGCTTTCCTATCTGCATTGCTGGAAAATGAGTTCATCTACTATTAAGGTACTATAGAGAAGATGTGTTGTTATCTCAATAGTAATTTTACAGTATGAATATTTTGAGTCTGTGTAGTATGAATTAGATTATTTCATTCTCTTCACTGTACTGTCAAGTATTTATAAGTGTAAAAAGTGATTGCATCTTGCTTATATTTTTTTTTTAGTTTTTAGATATGTTAATTTAATTTTTAGACAAGCAATTTAACCTGCATTAATAATGCATAAAGGCAGTTCTTTAGATGCTCCAACCATATGTTGTTTTGTCAGTTGTGTGTTTCTAGAGATGTATCCCTAGTGATAAAGCATCGAGCAAGTGTAATGCAGAAATGTTGCAATGATTCATCTCGTAGAGCAACTTTGATGATATTAATAACTGGGTACCACACCTGCACATGGGGATTCCTCAGGTTTTTAGCACAACTCTTTGGTACTTGATTCATTGTTGTAGAGAGTAGTGACTTGTAGTTTACTAGCCAGATAAATATATTGAACAAATTTCTAGGTGTTAGACAATGTTGGAAGATCCTCCCAAGGTGAAGTTCTTAATTACAATATTGGGAAGAGATGGAAATTGTTCTCAATGAGATTATACACAAGGGATATAGACTATTGTATATAGTAAAAGTCAAAGGGAAAGGAACAGCATGAGATCAAATCAATGCAGTTTTTCCCAAACTCTTTGTACAGGAGCTGGCACAGGTTCCACCTGTTGCTCAAACAGCAGAATGTGTTCCTCAGTATTGCCTTGAAATTAATTAGAGCATTTTGTTTGTGGTCACTGAAATGCACTGCTTCCTAAAGTGGTATAATAATGATCTTTCAGTCTGTTGTTTCTTTTCAGGAAAAAGAGTAGAAACAAAGGGAAAATAACACTGCCTAAACTTTGGGTTACTTTGACTTTTATCTGTTAGGGGCAAAATGAATTCTGAGCTAAAAATTTATTTGCCTGGCTTTCTGCATTGTCTTCCCATTCTGTTCTTGCCACAATTTTTAACAGTTGTAGAATAGTCTTTGCTGTAAGAAAATAAAATGTCTTTACATGTTTTTCATTCTATCTCAAAAAAATTCTCATTTCATATACATTTCTTTTTGCTTCTTAAGCATTAGCTTTCCATCAATATAGTTATTTACAATTGCTACTCTTGCCTAAATTTATGAATTTATCCTGAGTAAAGCTGCATAAAACTCAAAATGCTTCATGTTGCTCCAGTCTGACCCTTTTTCTTTTCATCCATTGAATTACTGATTTTATTCCCTGCAAGTGTTTTAATGAGTAGATTTGCCATTTGTCACTATGAGCAAAAATTTGTCGCTATCAGCTGATTTTGAGAAAAGATGGGAAAGCGATGTAGTTAGAGTTGCATTGTAATTTCAGGGAACTTTGCTTGCTATGTTTTGGCTTGCTATGCTTGGCTCTGGTTTCCCATTTCTTCAGGTTCATACAAGCTTATGGAGTTAGAATCTTGAAGTCTGTTCCCAGTTTTGGGGGGCAGAAAAAACAAATAAAACAAACCACAGAATAAATAAGTGCTTGTGTGCCCAAAAGTCTGCAATTAAAAATAAGAGAAGAGAAATGCATACAGGGAAATAAAATAAGTGATATTGAGCGTGTTGTTAGGTACATACATTAGTGTGCACACTAATTATGGACGCAACGTCCTGATGTCATGGGAGATGACCTCAGTAAAGGTCCTGAAGAAATGAAATTGCTGGGTGACTGCTGATGGGAAGATTATATTCAATAAACAGGACAGTACGGGAGAAAAGGGAAATATATTTGGGAAGCGCTTATGAATGGACAATGAAGACTAATATTGTGATCAGTCAGAGGTGATAGTTTCTCTGTATCAGCTGAAAGATAGGTGAGTTTGGGACACACATTTAAAGATCTTGAGGTGACAGGTTGCTAGTGGCTGCTACACCCCTTTGATCCGATTCACTTATCTGCTATGTTTTCTTTCTCTGCCTTACATTTTTCTGTAGCATGGCTCTATACAACAGATAGTTTTTCCTATAAGGAATTAGGGCAGTATCATTCAGAGAGGCTTCGTGTTATGTTATGCATAATGATGTTCTAAAACCTAAAGCCACATCAAAATACATACAGTTCAACTTTTCTGCTTACTTTTTCCCCCCGCTTCCCTCAGGGCAGTAATATTCTTTTCTCTTAACTGCATGCATTTACAGTTACATGCAAACTTTCTTTTCATCTTCCAATATTAGGTACTGTGGGATATTACTTCTGATGAATCAAAAGTTCTTGAGGTTACATGAGTTAAAAACAAAACAACATTGTAGTGCCTGAAATAAACCTCATATTTCACTACTGTTTTTCTCTATAGCTTAGATTCACAAAATGCTATTAAAAAAAATCAGTGCATACATTATAATATTATAGATATAGTTTATTGTTAGAAAATAGGATTATATACAGTCATGGTGGCAGTTGACCCAGCTCCTGAAGAGCTGCTCCCCCTCTGCACACACACGTTTATTTTTCTTTCTGGGAGGATCAGTGGCTGTGCAGCTCTGCTGACTCTGTCAAATCCATGTCAGGAAAGTGCAAGTCTGTAGTGGCAGCTCTCTGTTTAGAAATAACATTGAATTTGTGACAAGCAAGCACGACTCTCCAGGCTTACCTCAGAACCATATCAAATTAAAAGCCTTTTGATGGGATTTGTGACCAGGCAATAAATCCTAAATTAACATGTGGAGAGTATATTCCACCTTCTCCCCTCAGCCCCACTGGTGGCCCCGGCAGGATTTCCTTCTACTCAAGCCCTGCTTTTTGGTGTCTGAGCAGGAGATAGGTCTTTGCTAATAAACTGTGAGCTTGCTAGTGATGTTCCCACGGTTTTGTAGAATGCAGAAATGGCATCGCCTGATCTCTGTGCCTTTTCCTAATCCCTTGCCATGCTAATTGGGTATGATTCATATTGAAACCCAGCTGTGAATATTGCTTATTCCTCAGTTCCCATGACAGTGCTGTGACCACATAGCCAAGTGCTATGTGCATTAGATACAGATTCCAAAAATTAGTGCAGAAATGCAAGCAGGGCGAAGAGGAAAACTACACTTGGCACACCATTGTTTAAAATATATTAAATAAATTCAATCCCAAGACAGTGATTTAAAAACATGTATTTCTCCAGTTTCATTCATGAAGTACACATGGTACTTAATAACAATTCAGATGTTTGATAACCTCTGGAGATAGTAAAATTTTTATCACAATTTAAGAAAACAATTCTAAGCACAAGAACAGTTTAAAAGGGAATATTAGGATTTATTTGTTAAATATAGAGATTTAATTTTAACATTATGTTTTAATATCATTAAGTCATCAGACAAATGTTAGATTCTTTATGCCTATGCCTTAGCCCAGTAAAAGCATTTTCGGAGAATGCAGGTTCCTGTACACGCAACAAATGATCACCTCTCTTGGACAATCCATGCAAACTGTGTAAGGTATGATAGAGTAAGAACATGAATAGCTATGTGTAACGTTGAGTGGCATTAATTCCATTGTCTTCAGATTATATTAGCAAAATGACATACTTTGCAGTGCTTTTGTCACAGTTGCCGTAGTGTGAAGAACAAGTGAGCAACTGAGCAAGTCATCTCTATAGCAAAACTGATTATTATGTTCAGAAATAACTGCAGGAAAGGTGATTATAGCTGCCCTTGGTAGAAGATGTAACTTTGTAATAATTATACAAACTACAAAGTATTAGAGTCCAATTTTACAATATAACTTTCTTCTGAAAGAGTGTATAATATAATCACTTTCTAGAATACTGGCAACAGTTAAGGGAAAGAGTCAGCTTTGCATTAGTTAAATGTTATTTTTTTGGAATTGATTTTTCCCAGCAGAAACTGTATGTACAAAGATTTATTCCTCCTGGTAGCTTTTAGAATGAGAAGTACATAATTGCTTGTCATTGGAAGGTAAGGGGAGATCACGCAGATGATCCGACCAGCTGTGCCAGGTTCTATAGGAGATACGGAAGTGCTGTTGTGTTTCATCCCCAATGTCTGTTTGCAGTTTCATACCCAATGAATTGGGGTCCATTAACAATAAACGGAGGAAGGGACTATAGAAGCACTAAGTGCTAGTTTGGACTGTGAACTTTACATTATGATTAGGATAGACCAGACAACTATGAAAAGAAGGTAATTACGTAGCATTAAGTTTTTTAATGTTAAGTAGTTTTTCAAGGAGTAGAATTTTGAATATTGAGACCTCTAACAATGAGTGTTAGAAGTTGTGAAACATACAATTTTGAAATGTTTTTTTTCCAAGCCTCTTAAATATTTGCAAATCTGTAATTGTTATCCAGCTTTTATAAAAGCAGATTAAAATTCACACTACATTAAAAATAACTGACTGAAATATTCACCATTGGCCTAGTGTAGGTCTATTTCACAATTAAATTGGCTTTCATATACTCAAGTTTTCCATCTGAGCAAGGTCAGTCAATCTGAAAATTAGCCTGCAGATCCTATTGTGAGTACACTCACAGGGGTGGTGGCCACATATTTGCTTTGCTTTCTATCATTGCAAGCTAGAAATAATCTCATGATTTAAGTACAGTAGAATCTGCTGAGGGAAAGAAGTCACGCTTTCTTTATTAGGACAAAAGTATGTCACTGCATTTTCAATCATCTTTCATTGAATATGGCGGTATGTAATCATTGTGAAATCAAGAGTTTTCAAATATCTAATAAAATTTTTGAATTTTAAGAAAGCTTTAGATAGTCCAGAATAATGAATATTTTCTGTGTTTGTCTGGTTCTTCTAGCAACTAACTCTGTGCTAGAGAATATTAGAATTTCCAGCTATATATTTGTAACTGGTTAACAAGAAAAATATTTATAAAAATCGTAAAGTAGTGGTATCACTAGATATGCTTAGTGAAAAAGCACATGCACTTTAATTTAACTACTTTTTATCAATGTTATGTTCATAAAGTGTAACAACTTGTGTAATGTTTTACTGTAGTTGTCTTGAATTATGACATTCAGTATACCTCTGGAATCAGTACTAGCTGATTTCCCACTACCCCAGCAGGAGTTTGGAACACAGAAGATAGGTAAGTATTAGACTTTATAGTGTGGGATATAGTGGTTTGGGTCTATAGAAGACCTAAAATTGTGTTGCAGGCTTCACTTAGGAAAGTGGACATTCTTTTTAACTAGAGAATCCTTCTAAATGCTTAAATCCCCTGGATAACTACCTTTTTAGCAAAGTAGCTTCCAAAAAAAAATCTGAAGTGCAATTGGCAACTATGTGACATCCCCAAAGTGTATCTAAAGTATTTCAACATTGAGATATGCATAGGAATTAGAGAAACCTACAAGAAAATTGCCTTCTTCCACCATATCTGTTCTTGCTAATACTAATACATACTGCAGTCTGTAGAAGAAATGGAAGATGCAGCAGTGCTCAGAAAATGATTCTGTGGTAGGAACAGGTTTGTTCCTTCTGCTAGGTTCTTCTCCAGAGATGCGAGTGCAGGTTCCTCACTGAAGAGTGACGAGAGTAGCCAGCACAGGCCAGGCTCCACTCTTTCTAACTCGCGACAAACATCTCTCTGTCTTGAGTGTTTCACCATTTTCAGCTACCTCAGCACTCCAACAGCTTCCTTGATAGCTCATACCAGAAGCCAACTTACTTGAAACTGGTGCAGCAATCTTCATTAATAATGTAATGCAGAGGAATTGCAAGAGATGCAGCGTACAGTCCTTTAAAAATTACCTTTACAAGTAATAAACTTTTACTCAGACGGTAGAAAGAGCTGTTTAGCAGCAGATGCAGAGCTAATTTGAAACACTGAAGATTTAGCATGCTTTTAAATAGCATCAGCAATACTAGATACAAATGGCAGTATGAGGATCATCATGCTCAGAATATGTAATAGAGAGATGTGGATGATTCACTGAGATGCTTAAGGCCAAATGACTTCCAGCTCCCAGCACTCGCTGTGAAGTTTATTGTCTGCCTGTTGCTTCCTTTTCTGCAGGTGAAAAATGCTTGAAACATCTGGTTTCACCTGGTACAGTTAAAGACATATAATGTCACTTAATTGAAGAATTTGTGGACTCCTTGATAATGAATAGAAATGACTTCACAATTGCTAAATGCAGTGTCAGTTAACATTTTTGGTTAAAATAAAGAAAAGACAAAAAAAACTCCCACAAATCTGTCAGTATTTATACTAAAAATTATTAGTTTGATTTCTTTTGAAATGCATATCTATTCTTGCCTGACTTCCTGAAATATAGGAATCAGTAGATTTTATAATTTCTATTTATTTTTTCTCCACCAAGTAACCTTTTTCCAAATGATCTTTGGTCCTGTGAATGTTATTATTTGACATATATGTGTGAGAATACCGTCTGATCTTAATTACTGATTTTTGTAGGGTCATCATACAGCATCTTGCTTTCCTTCCTCCTCCCTTGCCTCTGATCAATCCAATAGACTTTGGATTGAACAGTTTTAAAGCAATATTGCATAAGTGTCTTAACTGGAAATTTTTCATATTATGGATTTTTTTAAATTTGAAGAGTAGATTATATGGAAAGTGATTACTACTTAAAGAATCAGAAAATTTGCAGGATTAGTTACTGAATTAATCCTTTGCTTAATTAAATTTGTTTTAATAGTCATGGGGGTACTACTGTCAACTTCAATATCTGTCAGCCTTGAATTGTATTCATGAATTAAAGACAACCTGTGACCCTTGGTTATGTGCTGCTAAGAAACTATCAAAAAATATGTTTAAATTAATTGCTCCTCTTCAGGAGTATGAGGAAATTATCTACTTGATAATTATTTAACTTCATTGTATGTGAGGATAATATCTACTAACAGATGTGTCATTCTGTTTAAAATGATGTTTAAGGATCATGATTTTTTTTTTCTTATCAAAATTGGGAAACTGCTTGTTCATCTTTGATTGTTGCAGAAAGAAAAAAAGATTAATAATTCAATTTTACTCTTTAGGAAGTGAGTGATTGTGTTGATGATGTTTGGGTTTCAGAATAGGCATTTTGCCTCTTATTTCCTATATACATAAATTTCTATTTGATTGAATGCTGATAAGTGTTTTCCTATAAATGTAAAAGTTACCAGCAACATATAACACTTACTAAACTTGCTGGACCTAAACAGGAACCATGTGGTCTAAAGGAAGAATCTTATACATTTGTTCATGTTTAAACATTCGGTTGAACAACTGGATTTTTCTTCTAATCATTTAAGTATTACATGGCAGCAAGATTCCCTAAGGTGAAAAAAAAATAGATTATCAACAGATTACAATATATTTTCACAAATGGATAGTTCAAATGCAGCTGATGGTGTTAAATATTTATAATGTTATTTGTATTCACTGGTGCTTTTTTACTGAAAAAGGTTATGGAGAAGCTGATTCAGAAAGTGTAGCTGCACCAGGAAAAAAAATGAAATTTGGGTACAGTGGGATAGTACAGAAGATTCTAGGTTCACTCTAAAGACGCGGTTTTTATTTTGTGACTGGAGTTTGGTTTTGCTAGAAAGACATCTATTTTTATTTGTCAGGGATCTTCCCAAGTCAGCTTCTCTCCAAGTTGACCTGAGGTTTAAATAACATCATTGACTAAATAAGGGCCTGTATATAAGGCCTGACTTGCCAATTAGAGTGGTAATATGACCTTTTCTATCGTTGCCAATACCAAGGCCATCTAGAATCATAAATAAAAAGAATCTAGAAAGTGAAATGTGATCACCCTAGTGCAGAAAATGGAGGGAGAAAAATTAAGAAAACAGAGGGCAGCCAAAAGATGGTGTGGTACTCTGTCACAGGTCATCTGTGATGCCAAAAGAGCCTTTCTGCTGCTGCTCCGGAAGTTGAGCAGCTAGCTGGACAGCTCTGTTATGCATTCTTGCAGTCTAACTTTATTTTAATACATTTACACCATTTATCTTTCTCATCTGTGTTTCTTTTGTTATCTAAAGAAACAGATAACGTAAAAGAAGTAAGTAATGACGTGGGAGTTGATGGAAACTCATCCTTGCCTCAGGCTGCTTCCAGACAAACTCAATTACTGATATTCAGCCAATTCTTTTAATGCTTTCCTCAAATCTGCAGCATCCATCACTAGAGAGAAGCGCCAGCTGTGCAGCTCAGCTACCTCGGGACACCAGGTTGTGTGTGCTGTGTTTCCCATCAGGTCTTGAGTCAGATGCATGCACGGGAAATGGAACTTAAAATTGTTACAAAGGAAATCATAGTGCTGTTGGTCTCAAGTGCAGCTGTAGAAGGCAAAGACACAATAATTCTTTTCGGAAAAGTAGGGGTGTGTGGATGTATATATGTCTGCGAAAGTAGCAGAATGGTATCTCTGTTGTTTAATAGACGATTTTGCTGAATTAACTGCTTCAGAACATGTCACTGCCCAGCTGCTGCTTTCTTTGATGGCTGAGTTGAGATCTTTACGTCTTTCCCCTGTTTGCGTAGAAACTTAGTCCAGGGTTCTTGGTTCACATGGCCATGTGTTTGTTTTTTTAAGTGATCTTCGGCTCTACTATTTCATACTGATCAGACGTGAGCTTAGTGTTTCCAGGGACAAGTTGACCATGACCAGGTAAGCCATGGTTCAGGAGGTGAAGAGTTACAATGTCTGCGGAAACGCTGCCACTAACAATGCTGGGCAATGTGCTGCTTTCCTAAAATAGTGGTTCGAAGCAGTGGAAACACCTGCTTCTTCCCAAGTATTTCTTCTCCTGTTACAACATTATACATATATAGCAGTTGCTGTTCATTTGCTGTGGTTGCTTTCTGCCTAGTACACACGCCTGGTCAGCGTGGGTCTTGTGAGTATCAGTCATGCTTGGATCAGAGACCACAGGCCTTGGCATCGCAGGTATTTGCAAGTTAGGGTAACGTTCATCTGCAGAACTGGATGAAACTCAACAGCTGTGCCCATGGGTCATTTCTTGCTAGTTAACATGGGATGAAAATGTACTGTTGCTAAATGATTGGTTGAAAGGCAAAGGAACTAAACCCCAAAGCTTGTAGATTTAAAAAGAGAGGTACTAATGTGTGTGTTCAATCCAAAACTCTAATCAGAAATTCTACTTTAATAAAATGCTAAGCTTGTAAAAAAAAGATGATTTGGTAATAAACAAATCAACCAGAACAACCAATCTTCATGTTATACTGAGCAGTGATCTAATGGTAGTCAAACTCAGAATTGTCTTAAACTATCTTTTATTGTACTATGGTTAAAACTTTTTTTTTACCTAATAAATATGCTCTGAAGAAGGGCTCCATTAATGATTGCAACTATTCTTCAATCTGTATTGCTCTTGTAATTAGATGGAATTGTCTGGCACCTGTGAATGAACACAAACATATGGAATATCTTGGCAAGCAGCATTTTTGTGTTTTAGGTCTTTTGATTGTTGTGGGGAGCTAGGGAAAAGCCTAAGGTGCAAGTGCTTCTAGAAGACTTTCAGTGTGTCGAGAAGGACACTAATACTGTGGTGATGAGGAGGGAAGCATGAGGCATGACTTGGCCAGGGAGACCAAGAATTCTTGATTTTGCATGCATTAAGAGTAAACATACACAAAGAAAGACTGGAAAGAAAGGGGGCAAAGGTACTCGTTTGTACTCATTTCCCATTTGGCTATACTTGAGACTTTAAAAAGTAAAGTGAGAACAACTGTCCTCCTGTCTCGTTGTTGCCTGCAATTAAAAGAAAATCTTTTTTGCAGGCTTTTTATCCATTCTGACATCTGAAAGGCTTGCTGAACTTGGAAGTCTCAAACTTCCATTGCTCTTGATGGTAAATTGTAACTAAATTAGGTATTTTTGGTGGAAAAGAAAAGGTTTAGAATGATAATCTACATTCAAAAATAATGACGGCTCCATCTCCTTGAATACAGGAGGAATGATACAAACAGATATGGGTATTTTGCTCCTAGCACAGTATCAGGGATTACTCAGAAAAGTTCCTCTTCAGAGATCTCTTTTAGAGTCATAAAGCTGTGGTCACTGAGACTTCCTAGCTTTTCTGTTTCCCCTCTGCTCTGTTTTCTCTAGAAAACGTAAAGCATCCACCTGAAGCTTCTTTGCTGAAATTAGTCTTTCATTTACCTTTATCTGATATGGAAACATTTATTTACGTGTCAAAAGAGTGTAAAATGGGAAGGAACTTTTTATGTTGTTGAGTCCATTTTGAATTGATGTTCTATTTTAAAGCTAATCATATTTTTGCCTCTGCAACTTTTATCAATCTAGTAATCCATTGATGTAGTAATTCAGAAATTCCTTCAGTTTTACAGCTTAAATGTGTTTATCTCTAGATTTTTTCATGTATGCCAGCACTGTTCCCTCTTATATATTTATATTGAAAAATCCTATTTCCTCTCAGATTTAATTTTGCTAGAATAAAAGAACTGTTTCTTTAGATTATTTTCATATGACTGGCTCTTTGATTCCCTCATAGTTCTGTTATGCCTTCTGCATGCTCATACTCATTGAGCCTCTCCTTCCTAAACATAAGTGACAACTACTTCTCAATCTATGCAATTTTTGGATGATGATACACTTTTCTGGTTGCTTGGATAGGTTTTTATTCACCTTTTATAGTAAGATAATATTAGTCATTTCACAGTTAGCATAGACTTAACATTTGTATTTGATTTCACCACTCTCTAATTTTTTTTTAAATTCAGGCTTCCTATATTCTGTCTTAACCCTCTTTTCATGCTGATTTTAAAATATATTTATGTGTGTGCGCACGCATTAAATGGAGAGAAATACCTGAAAAGAAATGAGCTAAATTGTTACCTTTTTTTTTTTTTTTTTTTTTTTATTGTTCTTTTGCTCTTTCTCCTCCCAAAGGCTTCAAAGGCTGTAGCTATGGTAGCGAATAAAAGGGTCATGGTGTCTAACCTTGAAAGGAAATGGCAGAGTGCAGCTTATATAAATAAGCCAGTTTTTCAGGGTCTAGTGTTTATCTGTACTGTCTACTGGGACAGTACAGATAGTCTACAGGGAGTCTCCCTGGTCTGCATTCTACCCTTTCTGCCCCAGGTCATGCTGGAGCATGTTCTGGCAAAGTATTAGTAGGTATAGGGCAAAATCATCATGAGACTCTAGCAAACAGTTAAATGTTATATGATCCCTAATAGTATAGGTGAAGCAGTAAAGTGTAACACACAGCAGTACCCATCAGACTGTATATTGGTACTGTGTATTTAGGAAACACTTTCATACTGCAATTGATACTCCTAAAATTGCTCTTAATAGTTGCATGTCTGTTCAGTATCAGACTAATTTTTCAGAGCTCTTCAAGCTACATTTTAGGTACTTGTGAATTGTGGTCCCTGTATTTTTAAGGAAGTAATTCCAGGAATCTCCTTTCTGCCATAACTTTGTAGGGAAGAAGAATTCTGTAGATGAAAGCTCTCTGGTGCTGCTTAGGCCCTGTGGGAATTTATTTCAGGCTAGCTAGTTTTGTGATTCAGCTAAGAATACCTGAAATAACATTCTTAAGATCTATAGTTATTTTTCACCATATGAAAGTTATGGCTTATTATTTTTTTTTGAAGATGTGGATAGAATTTCTTCAGACCTTCAGAGTTGAAAATGCCTTGAGGTGAGCTACTCTGCTGCTTTTGGCTGTCTTCATCCTGTTCAGAGGCTTTTTGTATGATAAACCATTAGAACAGGTAGTAGAGATACTTTGGGTTAAAAATACTTGAAACTTCCCCTTAGTTTGTGAAAGGATATATTTCTTTGTGGTCATTTTTTCTAATTCCTTATAGAAAGGATCCTGGCTCTTACAACCTGTTGGAAGAAGTTTTTTTTAATGCACTTACTCAAAAATAAAAAAAAGACAGCTTTGGCTTTAGCAAATTATTCTCTGGAGCTGTTTCATAACTCAGATTCATATTTCAGTATCAAACATAATTCTAACATCTCACATTTTCAGTACAGGAAGGTACTGCTTACCTTCCTCTGGTGAAGTTGAGAGATGGGTGACATCAGATGCAATAGTAAACCAACTGAGATGTACCAAGCTCTTAGCATGATTATGTGTTTCCACTAACTGCTCTAGTTATAAGTGTTTGCTTGACCAGCTGTATATTTTACGTGGCACGGCGCTGAACCAGAAGTGTAGCCTTTGAGACAGAATCAGCTAGCAGAATCTACCATGCCAGATCAGAAGACAGAATCTAGACTTATAACATAGCAACCCACTAAATTGGGTCTGAAATTTTTGCAGGGTTTGTTGCTTGCAAAATGATCCTCCAATAACAGAAAGAGCACTGCTGATCATTTAATGATTATGAAGTTCCAGAGTAAAGAAAAAGCAAATGCAAGCAAGTCTTTGACTTGCAGGGATGTCAGTCTTCTAATGCATTTATCCTTTCTATGTAAAATAGTAGAATATTGTTATTTGCCTATACTGAAGAACTAGGTTAGATGACTTATTTAAACTTGCTGTGAAAGCCTGTGGCAAAGGTACAGTAGAAGGAGGGGCCCTTAGGGCAGAAGTAGTGCTTAGGTGCTGTACTGTCCTTTTCTATGGATGCACGATCCGTGTGCATTACAGCACATTATATAATGGCATATGCTAAAACTTTCTCAGAAAACTTGACTTTGGCCTTCTGACTGTGGCTTTAAATTTCTTAAAAACTTAATGTGTTGCTCAGCTATGGAAAGGTAATTTTATAGCCTTAAGTTTCACAGGTGTAATAGCCTGTAGTAGCAAACTGGGCAGTGCGAATGCATTTCTGTCAAAGACGGAGAGGTGAAAGTCAAGGTCATCCTTTTCTACCTGAAGAGTTAAACCAGGCCCGTGGGTTTATTTGGAACCATTTGTTGGAAATAAGTAGCTACATCAATATGATCAAGTCGTGTGTTGCACAAGAAACTTAGGTGCAAAGGTAAAGGTTGCAATTACCTCAGGTAAAGATTTCCAGATCAAAAAGATTTATGTCAAAAAAGTCTGCAGCTTTTTTCGCTTTGACTGAAGGACTTGATGAGGGCAATGAAAATGCCTGCCTCGAGCTTTCGCTTTTCCAGTCGAATTTAAGTGACCTAATATAGCCTGAAATTGGTGCAGTGTCATTTGTTTGGCTGCCTCTGTGCCTCCAACAAATGTTTCAAAATGCTGTAATTTTTTTACTGTGGGAGTTTTAGCTCCATGGTAACCATATCCAGCTTAACTCTAAGGGATCTTGTCACTAGATAAACATTCCCTCTTATCTAATGATTAAATCTGCCTAGCCCTTTTTTAACCTCTCTCCTCTTCCTTTCCACCTCTTTTTCTGAGCAAGGTTTTGTCAAGGTGTAAAGCCAGTGAATCCTCTGGCTTAGGATGTCCTCGCTTCAGAGTAATTCCTCATGTGTTCTTTCACAAACAGAGAAAAACAGTAGGGGTAGAGGCATGAAAAGATGATGAATCAGGCTATAGTCTCACTGTTTTTATTAGGTACAATATGCAGAAGCAGTACCATTGTGACCTTTGAAATTTATGATGTGGGAAACTATGGTGATTATGGAAATATTCTTGCATGAAATGATACAGAAAAGATTGTGACCTTTATATTAGAAAGAAACAGTGTTGTGACAGAAGTATATAGAGTTCTGTTCATTCTGCTTTATAGCACAAGATAAATTTTGAAGTTGAAAGTTGATACTTTTTTAGCTTCTAAAAAGTAATAAAAATGTGAAATTCATATCTAAAGAATCTTATTTAAGAGCAAGTCTTGTATTTAGAAAAAAAGTGCATAGAGATATGGTAATGTGCAATAGTTTTGCAAGGAAGGTTGCATTTGAGTGCAGAATAAATCAAGAAACATCTGCACATCTGAAGATTTAGGAGGGAGTTTGAAGATAACTGTTTTCTGCAGATATGAAGGGTAATTTGCACGGTAAAGGAAGGGAGGTTTTATGTAATCTTGAGATCTGATGACCAAAGCATACTAAATGCAGATTTTCTTTCTTTTTTTTTTCTCTTTTTTTTTCCCCTGTGTACCTGTTCTTTCCTAAGTAGATACTAGGTCAGCAATCTACAAGGGCATTAAAATTAACTGATATTAGTCCTTCTGCCAGCACTTCTGTTTTACTCCTGTTTTACAATTTTTTGAAGCCATATTGAACAATCAACTCTTTTCTGAGACCTTCCAATCATTCTCCGCTGTATTTGCACTAGCCATGTATTGGGTAGAGATATTAAAGTCTTTTTAAGCACTGAAGTTCAGACTGTTCAAACTGGTGGAACTTTATGTACAGTATGTAGATTCAGACACTAGGTATCTTTTTCATGATAATATATGTATCAGGTTTCTGTTAGCAGTTGACTGCTTGATTACTTGAAGTGCTAAGGCATACTTCACAGTTTATGTATATCTGATATGGGATATATGCAAGCATTTTTATTTATAATAATTAATTCTTCAATTCATTATAAAGCGTGTGTGAAAACTCCATTCTACTTTATTGCACAAGCACAGACTGAAATTGTGCAAACCATCAGTATAATCATTACCAAGTGTGTGGTCATTATGGCAAAGAGTTTTGCATTACAATTTTAAATGAGAAAATGAATTGACTTTGTGACACTACGAAAGAGTTTCTTCCAAGCTTGAGAGTCAGATATACACTTAAAAGTGCCCAAGAAATAAATTGTAATTACAAGATGTGTCAAGACAGAAGCCAATATATGGGTAAAGAATGAGAGATGATATATAGTGTAGGGAGAGCCAATATGAGAAGTAACTTGGCAGGGAACAAGAACTGTAATTTGGATTATGAAAAAGAACAATTTCTCTCTTCCCTATAGTCACGGTAGTGTTCACCCACCTGGGCATCCTATACAGGGGTAAAATTCAAGATCCTGGTAAGCAGTAGGGGACTGTAATAAAATAGAAGGAGGGGCAGTGACAAGAGAGGTAGAGAGAACTGAGACTTTTTGTTTCTCTCTGCATTTGGATTGGAGAAGGGGGAATGAAAGTGGTGACTTCGTATCCTCTCTGCCCGTGGTGGTCATGAGAACACCTAGCTATTTGTGCTTGGATGTGTATGCGAAACAGAGACTTTTTGTTTCATCACTGTCTGCCTTGGAAGCAACTGCTCCCAGTCTGCGGCAGGACGCACGGAGACAGGCAGTGTCTCTCACCTCTTGCCATCTTGCTGCTCGTGACAAGCTGCAAGGCAAGCGAGTGCCTTGTGCATATTCTCAAGTGACTCTGTGGAGTGTTAAAAGGCTCTCTTAGTCTTATGTTTGGCAATATTTATGTAGTGGGGACAGATGAAGTGAGAGAGCTAACAGATCCCTACTAGCACTACCTGTTACAGGGATATGTGTTTTTCTGTGAGCAACAGATCTGCCTTTTCTTATGCTTAAAGCAAAATGTCTGTGTATTTTAAGCAGGATTAGGTTGTGCATATTTATGCCTATGTCTATATGCGCAGAAGATAGTTATGATCATTTATTAGAGATTTGTCAATTATCAAACCACAAATCTATTGGTGATTTAGAATTCACACAGCAACCTCTTTACTTGCATATTCTTTCAAATAATCTCCCTACCATTTACTTTTTAAGTTATATACAGAATTGCCACACAAGGTGTGGCTATTTGCATTATGAAAGCAAATTGTGGTTTTAAAATCAGTAGTTTGTGTTTGGTATTCCAGAGGACCTCAAAAGTAGCCAGAAGAATACTTATTTGTACAAAATAGAAACACCAGGTGTGGAAACAGAAGGCTCACAGAATACAGAAGCACAGAGAGATCGCACACAGTAATGAGAGAGACAGGGGAAATGGGAAGACAGGAAATCATTATATGAGAGATGGAAGCAAAGGATGTTGCAAGGGGAATGGGTATGAGATAGGAAAAAAAATTAAATACCTGACAGTTATGTTAGATAATCCCAACTTTTTGAGTGCTGTTGTCTAGAAGCTTCATGAAGAGGAACAATTATTAAAAACTCATCCAAGTCCTGTTAAGATTTTGCTGACGTAACAACAGACATATTGTCTGCTATATCATCAGGGGAAACTACAGTCAAGAGGTTTTAATAATGAAGCTTCTATAGAAATCAACTTAAATGCAATTTCTTTTTGTGGAGACAAGGTCTAATTTATAAAGAAAAACAACAAATTAACCAGTCTTTAGTATTTTTTACTTTGTATCATCAATTAGATAGACACTAAGAAAATTTTCTATCTTATTTTGGTGGAAAATCATTATATTCCCCTTAATTGTGTTGCAGGTATTCTCAGTTTTCTCAGTTATGGGTCTTTGACATAACTAGGGAGTTAACACAACTATGTGTGAAACTTTGTCAGTTTGCTGTAAAGTAGTGCTTGATTGCCATTCTTTACACTTACTACTTTTTGAAAACACTACTCTCCCAAAATTCTAGGTGTCTCCTATTGCAGTAGCCATAACCATTACACTGCTATGAAATCACTATACAGGGTAACAGCCATGCAATGCAGCTGCTTGTTCTTGCTTTGAACTTTTTGTTATTGAGGATATATAAGTGACTGTATGACTTAGGACTTTATCTTGCCTATTGCCTATTTTGTCTCGAGTATGCTACTTTCTATAGAATAGCTGGAGTAATATATCTAAATTCCTGTCAGGGAATGTAGAAAAGCTGACACCAGTTTTCCTATTAAGATATTCTTTCTTTACCGCCTCTTCCTTTTTTTTTTCTTTCTTTCTAATATCTTTTTTAAGAGGGCCATTAAAATGTCTGCTATGTTCTTCAAGTGTCGCTTGAAAGATTTCTATTGGAATGCTGCCTGCATCTGATGCCTTTCCTCTTTTAACCTATAACTGATGTAGATGGTAACAGATTACTGAGCATACTCAGGTTTTTGTTTTAAAGCAATTGCCAAGAATTTCAGACATCTCACTCTGAAACATATTTCCAGCAAGTCATAATTCAAGACTGTAACAGGTAATGAAGTTCCAATATCCATGACTGTAATCTAGGCTGTTCAGTTTTTTTAGGTTTTTTTTTTTTTCTTTTAATTGAAATAGGAGTGTAATTCACTTTACCAGACCCCTGTTTGAAAATTTTTACTGCTTGAAAGCATTAAAGAATTTGCAGTCAATTATCACCTCTATTTCATATACATATAGTGTGATATTGGTATATTGTAGTGTTATACATTAAGATATGGAAAATAAAGCTTGATTCCAAGGAATTATATTTTGTTTATTAAGGATCTTTGAAATATTTTGCAGATGCTATAGAACATTTTAGAACAATTACATTAATTTTGTATTTTTAAACTTTGGGAAGGCAATTACTGTCATTACGTATGGGGAATGGTGTATGTGTATATATAATATCTAGATTGCCCGAACGGTTTGTACCACTAAAATTAATCATCTAGGAAATTTAAAAAGCTTTCTCCACAGTGAAGTTTTTTATTTTTTTATAGGTAATGCGTGCTAGCATATATTTGCTGTTTGTGTTTTGTGCCACTTTGACATTCACATAGCATTATTGTCAAAAAGTTTTAAATCTTATTAACTGCTTGAATTGTAAAAGCTTTTTTATACTTCTTTACATCCTTTATTATTTCTGTGTACTGACTTGATGTGTGTGTGTATATGTATCTCTACACATTGGGAATGTATACATTACAATGTATACATATACAATGTATACACATTGGGAATGTATACATTAGTATACATTAACATGTTGTAAATTTTGGCTTCTCCTGAGCAGATATTCAATGAAATTTGAATGGTTGAATAGTGGTCTAAAATAAGTTCTTTTGACTTACAAATTCAGCTTTCTGTCTTCCTTTCTTCTGTATTACTCATAAAGAATTGTCCCGCTTGGTGTAGTTGATGATGATCTTCCCTCTCTTTATTAAGACAGTTGAACATGGTTCATTCCGCTTCCATTCTCATGAGCCCGTGAGGGTTGGGCAGCTCATCTGCTGTATATTATTCACGGTCTTGCCTTCAGAAAGTTGTGAAAAGAAACCGACGATGTATGCTACGTCTTTGCTTTTCTGGTGGAAAGATGTGTTTTCCCCTGGTTTGCAGGAGGAGCTTAAGATAATTTCAGCAAGTTTTTGTATGTAGTTGAACATCATTACTAATTTTTCTGCCTGGTTCTAACATGGTTAGGATTTAAATTTCGGAAACTGTAAAGTCCCCTTTTTACGTATCTGCACTACTGTGAAGTCTCTCTTCAGGAAGAAAAAGAAGCCTTAACTTAAAGTACTGACTGAGCAAATGTCCGATTTGTTTATTTTTATTGCAGAATCTTCTCCTTTCTAAATTTATTTTGAGATCCTAATAGTCTGTCCCACTGTAAGTCCTGAAGTTTGAAAATAACACACTAAGTGTCCCTTGTGTCAACAATTAGTGTACACCATGACAAAACTCTGAGTGGTACTTGTTTCTTTAAAAGTATTCATAGGATTTTTGGCTCGAAGTTTCTGTTGGCTTCGTAGCAAAAGCTGTCTAGTCCAAGGGGGAACATCTTACATTCGTTTACACAAAACTGATGTCAAATAAACATCCTGAAATGTTTATAGTGATAGTTTATGTACAGATACTTGATCTTAAAATTTGTGCTAATACTCTGCAAACTTGTTCTCATTTGGAATAGATTATATTACCCAAATGTCTGTTGCTATTGGTATCTTTACTAATCCATCAGTGGTCACGCACCAGGATTCCAGAGAGCTGACAGCTTCTATTTGGATTCCTTCTTGGATTCAGGTGCCAGGTTTCTTAAATTGATTCATCTGTAATTGAGACAAGACGTTGGGCTATTCCATTAATGTTTCTGAGCATGTGTTGAGCAGCAACATTTTACAGAAGTTAGACCCTGCAAGTAGGGTTATTATGCAAGCCTTTTTCTCTTTTATTTGTAAACTCCAGTTACCAGTTAACTACTGACATGAAAACAGATTTGTTTTTATGGAAGTCTCATCTTATATCTTTCTGTTTCTAACCAGTTGGTCTGCCAGTGTAACATTTGCACCAGTGGTAAATTCTATTCTCGCCTTCTGGATTGCTCCAGTTAACCTTTTATCCTCTCTCTCTTTTTTTTTTTTTTTTTTTATACTACTTTTCTGTTTCTTGTGCTTTTCCACTTTATATAATTGTCCCAAGCTAAGAATATTTGTTACCTTTTGCCTTTTTTTCCTTTATAATGAAAAATCTCAGGTGCTTTTTTCCCCTTAATAAAATGGTTCTGATTTGTAACATACTTATTACTTAATTTTTATGACAGGAAATTTATATTTTTAACAGTACTTCCATTTAGCGTAACTGTAGCTATCTCATGCTATTTGTTTTGCTGAATTGCTGGATGGAGGGAACACAGCAATACAAATATGTAAGAGAGCATCCATGGCTAGTCTACAGTCTTGAGAGGTCCTATTGAAATAAGGAGCATAGTGATCATCAAAGAAATGCTCACGTTTTTAAGGCTATTGTACTGTATGACAGAGGTATTTAAATTTTGGGGTTTTCCAGGATAGTTTTAAAAGAAAAAAAGCTTAGGAAAATGGCATAGCAAGACACTAAGAAATCTTGAGTTGCTACAAATCTGTGTATCAGCTTTGTAACTCTTGCCTATCAACCACACCTGTTGTGGTTACTGACAAATCTTGCAGAGGACAGATATACTTAACCATATGTAGTGAAATTATGATGAAATTACTCCAGAAATTATGCTTCTGTGCCTTTTGCTTAGACAGTGGCTATCATGTTCAATTTTATAAAGCGATTTGGCTTTCAAAAGTATTCCTTTTTGTGGAAAAGACCACATTTTATTTTGTCAATATCGAAAGTTTTGCCTACGCTGCTTTGCTGATGATCTGATATAAGATACAGTGTTATGTGTCAGGGCTGAGATTAGGCTTTAGTCCAGCTACCACTAAAGAAGTAAACTGACAGCGGAAACCCCAGCTCTATTTATAGAATCCTCTGAGACCCATCAGATGCTCTTGCGTGGTTTTCCATCAAATAACTGCTGTCATCCTAAGGATCCATTTGCAATGTTGCAATGAACTAAGTTTATTGAAGGAAATTCGTGGGCTCACTTTGGGAAGAAAGGCCTTGATGTGTTTCTATTAAACATATGAAAGTTATTGTTAAATAAAAAGTGATTAAAAATAACTGATAATTATTGAAGTAGAGCTAAGGCTACTAAGAATCTACTCCGTCCCTCAGTGACTGATCTAAGATGTGCACTTGGGGTATGAGTTTTCTCCATTTGTTTTCTTGTATAATGATTTATAATACGACAGCTGTATCTAAGCACCTCTTGGATTTATAAGTTAACACGTACTGTTTGCCAGAAGACTTGTTTATCAACATTAAAAGCAAAGCGAAATCTATTATGATAAGTTTGTGACCTCTTTCAAATTCAATTATGTGACTCTAATGTTTGGAAGCAAAATGTTTGCATAGCATGAAGCTCTGTGTAGACATCCAGAATAAACATAATCATATTGTAGCAGAGCTGTATTTACAGGACAAGAATGAAAAAAGTTACTTGAATCCTTTACTGTTTTCATAAAGAACTTGTTTGATTAATTAAATTACTATTAGACTCCGATACAAGGATATATTTTTTAGTTAAGAATTAGAATAAAATTCAAGTGCTAAGTAAATTCAAATTCTTTGGAAAACTTATTGTCAATATTGTTAAGTGGCTAGTGTGCAAAAAGTACCCTTAAAAGACTCAGAAAAGATGTAATATCACTTTTGTGGAATAGTCCACATAATTTTACTAACTGTATTGACACTTGAAATTTTGAAGTGATGAGAGAAATAGATTGATTCTGGACAGAAAGTGGTTTCAGTGTTTGTGAGAGAGAGGGAACAGAACTTCGAATAGATTATCATTGAACTGGGCAGAGAGGAACCTCATGAGGTTCAGCAAGGACAAGTGTAGGGTCCTGCACCTGGGGAGGAATAACTGCAGACACCAGTACTGATTAGGGGTTGACCTGCTGGAAAGTAGGTCTGTGGAGAGGCATTTGGGAGACCTGGTTGACAACAAGTTAACCATGAGGCAGCAGTCTGCCCTCATGGCCAAGAAGGCCAATGGGATCCTGGCCTGCATCAGGAGAAGCACTGCCAGCAGGTCGAGGGAGGGGCCATCTGCTCAGCTCTGGTGGGGTCGCACCTGGAGTATTGGGGGCAGTTCTGGGCTCCCCAGGACAAGAGGGACGTGGAGCTTCTAGAAAGAATCCAGCACAGAGCAACAAAGATGATTAAGGGACTGGAGCATGTATCGCATGAGGAAAGACTAAGCAAGCTGGGCCTGTTTAGCCTAGAGAGGAGAAGACTGAGAAGAGATCTGATCAACATGTGCAAGTACCTTAGGGGAGAATGTAGGGAGGATGGGACCAAACTCTTTCTCAGTGGTGACTAGTGACAGGACAAGGGGTAATGGGTACAAGCTGAAACACAGGAATGTCCATCTCCACGTGAGGAAGAACTTCTTTCCCGTGAGGGTGCCAGAGCCCTGGAACAGGCTGCCCAGAGAGGCTGTGGAGTCTCCTTCTCTGGAGATCTTCCAAACCCACCCGGATGCCACCCTGCGCCACGTGCTCTGGGTGTCCCTGCTGGAGCAGGGGGGTTGGATTAGATGATCCCTAGAGGTCCCTTCCAACCTCAACACTTCTGTGGTTCTGTGATGATGAAAAACAGGTATGCAAATGCCCATTTTAATGGACAAATAACCTAGTAGTCATCATCTAACTTCTTGTAAATGGCCGTGCAACTCAGTGAGATGGGAAGGCAGAATGAAATATTTTCTCTTGATCCATATAGCAGCAAGCTGTATTGTGGTGCTTTTGAAACTGAGCATCATAACATTTGCTGCATCGCGTAACTGCTGTAATTTGCGAAGCAACATGGAGATTGATGTAAACAGGAAGCATCTGCTTTGCTGACGTTAATGTGATACAAAAATCCATAGAAATGTTTTCATGGCAATGAAGAAAATGATAAGGAGTTCATAATAGGCTATAAAGTGTGGTTCTTGCGTTTTTAAAGAAGCTAAATTCTTACTTTTTTATCCCAAGTGTATAATCTTTAAAGCAAAATAAAATCCTCAATAGGAAAAGAACGGGGACATATTGTCCAAAATGTAAACGTATGTAATGCCCAAATGGATATTTGGTTAATATATTAACATGAAAGCTACCCAAAAGATATTGCTTCATTAATTCTGTAACTCTGAATCAAATTCTGTTAAGAAACATTAGAAAGCAATAATCATAAAATACTATAAAATTAGCCTGTGGAAGGTAGATGATTTAATATAATATGTTTTAATACAGTGTTATGTTGTGAACATGTCCAACAAGTTAAACAGGATAGAGTTTTGTTCTAACGAGCCCTCCGGGAACAACCTCGGTCATCCAGGCAGCATTGTGCAGCTTGTGGCCTTCTTCCGAGGCTGCAGTGCGATGGAATCTAACCTGGCTTCCTAAAAACAAATTTCAAGTGTCACATTCAAATGTATATAGAAATGAGATGAACCTAATCATTAATAATTGTTGCTTACAACTTCTGTCTGTCTTTATTAAGGCATAAGACCCTTCAGCTTCACCAGAAGGGAAAAATCATGGGAGTATTCAAGACATAACCCTGTGTATTCTTTGTAAACAAAAAACTTGTTCTTCTCAAGTCAAACACTCATGTTTCTGTTCACCCCACAGTATGCAGACTTAAATTCCATTGAATGATGTCATCCTTGTTTTATTAGTCACCAGAAAATATTTTTGACCAGGCAATCAATTTTCTGTTCAGGTCTTAATATGCTGCTGTTTTTGGCCCTTGCCGCAGTTCTGGCTCTATAGTCTTGTGCATTAATTTTTTGCAACCTTACTAAACAAATTAATAATTAGACCTTTTAGTTTAATTCTAGTTATGTTAAGAATACCAATATTAATCCGTTTTAGGGTTTTGTTTAAAAAAAAGCAAATAATTTAGTTATAAGTTTTATAACATAAAAACTTGCAGTTTTAAATTTTTCATTAGTATTACCTAAGGCATATTTTTTGTTTGGTTGGATTTTTTTACGTTTGCTTTGATGAGGTTTGTTAGCTCATTCCCTGCTGCTTAGCAGTATAACCAAAACTCTTAAATGTGTAAACAATGAAATAAATAGGGCAGTGAATATGAAAATGAATACATGATACACAGCCTGTAACATTAATGGAAACAGAAAGTTAAAATTGTGCGCCAAAACACAATACAGCTTTGATGTGTGAACAAAATAGGGTTTTTTTTATGTTCGCACCATTTTAATAGCTGTAATATATATTACATATTCATACTTTTAGTTATTTTTGTTAATAATTGTGGGATTGAGGTTTATATTACTTGTATTAACTTTATTCAAACAGTTGCTTGGAGTAATACAGATGAAGCAGGGCAGAGTAACCGTTGATTACTACCTTCTCTTGACCAATAAGAAGGACTGTTTACGTTCACCTTCAGCTGTCTGTATAGGTGTTTCATTTTACTTTCCTGTAGAATTATTTAATATTTCAGTATTAATTGAAGTTTAATTTCCTTACATACATTGTCTCTTAATTTCCAAAGGAAAAAGGTTATACAAAATCATGCTCTACCCATCCATTTTCCACAACCACCTTTAGGACTGAACTTGCTGAACAAATTTTGTCATTATAGGCAACTAAACAGAAAATATCCTATCGCTTCCCCTGAAAAATAGAGACATCCTTCTGAATTCTTTAAATAAAATCGATGCCCAAGCAATATCCCTATTGTATTACCAAAGTAAATATTTGTTTATTTCAGACCTGTGTGTGTGTGTGTGCGCGCGTATACAAGAGTGAACAAAGGGCCAAGGACTGAGCAACACTAATGTACTGCAGAGTATTGAGGAATGTTGTGATAGCGGTTCACTGAATGGTAGAGATCGGAAGGGACCTTTAGAGATCAAGTCCAGCGTTCTGCTCAAAGCAGAGTTAAATGAGACAGGTTGTTCGGGACACTGGGCAGTTGTGTTCTGAGTATCTCCAAAGAAGGAAGATCCACAACCTAGCAGGGCAACTGCTTGCAATGCTCAATCACCCTTATAGTTTTATTGAAAAAGAAACAAAGAAAACCTGCCCCCATCTTTCAGGCTATTGATAAAGATGATCAGTTCTACTAGACCCAGCATGGGCCCCTGGGCTGCACTACTAGTGACTAGCCTCCCGCGGGACTTTGTGCTGCTGATTAGAACTCTGAAGCCTGACACTTCGGCCATCCTGCTAACCACTACTATACTTCATCAGTTTGCCCCTGAGGATGCCATGGGAGGCAGTGTTGAAATCTCTACTAAAATCAACATTAACAACTCACTGCTCTCCCCTCATCCATTAAGCTGGCCATCACAGCACAGAAGACGGGTCAGGCTTTATTTTTTTTCCTCCCCTTCATAAATCTATACTGACCATTCCCAGTCACCCCCTTGTCCTTCACAGGCCTGGAAACAGTATCCAAGATTAGGTGTCCAACACACTGAGGTCGCGCTGACCAGCCTCTGGTTCCTGGCATCCTTCTTGCCCTTCCTGAAGACAGGAGGAACAGTTGTTTTCTTCTAGTCTGGGGAGCCTCTCCTGTTTGTCAAGACCCTTCAAAGAGAATCGGTAGTGGCTTCTCAGTGACATCTGGTTGACCCCTCAGCCCTTGTGGGTGCATCCCGTGAGGGCGCAGGGACTTGCGCGTTCCAGGTTCTTTACATGTTCCCTAACCTGAGTCTCCTCCACTAAAGGTGAGTCTTCCTTGTTCCAGATTTTCCCGCTGGCCTCAGGGTCCTGGAACTGCTGAAGGCAGGTCTGATGAAAGGCAGTAAAGCCAGGGACAGGGAAGGCCCTGAGCACCTTGGCCTCTTCTGCGTGCTTAGGCCCCAGGTTCCCTGCCCCACTCAGCAGCAGGCCCACATTTCCCCTCGTCTTCCTTTTGTTCCTGCTGTACTGGAAGGAGCCTTTTGTGCTGCCCTTTGCACCAGCTCTGGGAAGGCTTTGACTGTCCTGATCCTGACCCTACGCACTTGGATAAGCGTCCATGTGTTCCTCCTGGGTCATCTATCCTTACCTCCACCTGTTGTATGCTTTTATTATTATTATTATTTATTACTGGGTTTTGTCAAGAACTTACTTTCCAAACCCTTGGGGCCATTCTCAAGCTTGGAGGAGGTGTTTCTTGAGTATTCTTGAGTATCAGCTGTTCTGGACCCCTCTTGTCTCCAGGACTAATTCTGTCTTTCAGTCTATCTTATGGAAAAGCTTATTTAGTCTGCAGATATTTGTTCCTGGTTTCCTTTGGAGCCTTTCTGATTGTCCATAGGTCAGAGTAGGAGTTAACAAGCTTTACTCTTAGCTGCTATGCTAAACTGACATGAAAAGTCAGAAGATTGAAGATGCAGCCTTGTGCCTCCTCTCTTTGTGCAGCCTCGCTGTGATGTCATTTTTGTAATCAGGCACTATTTTTCCACAGGATTCTGTCTATCTGAGTGCACATAAAGCCATTAAGAACTTTTGAGCTGAGCTGGTTTTGTTTCTTTGTTTTTTAAGCATGCTTAAAGGCTGATTTTTCTATCACAGGGAAACATGCTAATTCTTTTATGACTGTCAACTGCTTTAAAACCTTTAGGTATAGCAGGAAGATTGTCACCGTAGCTACCCCATAGTTATCAGAGTGATAATGGTGATTAATTAAAATTGCAGGTGTAGACCAACCTCTTGGCAGGTGGAGGTGGGATTAAATTTATTTGTGGGTTTTATAGTAGCATTCACATATATTCATGTATAGCAGTGTTTTGTCTGAGCAGGATTCAGTCTGATTGCGTGTTTTGGAGAAGAGCGGTGGTTTTACAGAGGCAGAAATCTAGGTTCAGTGCCTCTGATAGCTGTATTAGAGTGATTAATAGAAACTCTTAATTGAGAAATAGAATTTGTGGTCACTCAGAGAAATTGGTTATACCTGGGATAATTCATCTGTATTTTATAAAGGAATGTCCTGCCCTATAAACCAATTTTGGAGGGGTCAACAAGAGGTGAATAGAGGTGGTCTTCATGGTCTTAAAATTAAAATATAGGAAAATAATGTAGGAGTAAATGGTTCATCTTTTAAAATGGAGGTCTTTATTTTTGGAGTTCCATGGGAATCTGTAGTGGGACCTATTCCATGGAGGGAAAAATGATAAAAAAAAAAATAAATATACCTATATATAGATTGCATATACTTAAGTGATATATAAAATCTGGGAGAAGAAATAGAGAGGTGAGAATACCAACCATAGGAAGTTATTTAGGGTGGTGGGGGCATGGGCAAGTTGCAAACCATTCTCAAAGGATTCTAAGAATAACTGGAATGAAATGGCAGAATAAATTCAGGATAAACAAGTGTGATATTATCTGGATGAGAAGAAAACATGAATCCAACTTCATACTGAGCCAAATAACTGACTCTGAGCTGAGGACCAAAATCTTGGGGTCTTACAATAGCTCCATGAGAGCATCACTTTAATACACATCAATTACCCAAAATAGAGTGAAAAATACTAGAAATTAGTACAGACAGAATGAAGAGCACAACACAGAACATCATTTTACCACTTCGTAAATCTGTAAATTCTTTCATTTCCTAGATGATGTACGGAAGTCTGGTCCCTTCGTTTTAAGAAGAAAACAGTACAACCGGAAAAGATTTAAAAGCACAAGAAGGGTGATGAAATGAGGAACAGCTGATTAGGTTAGGACTTTGCAGGCTGGGGAGGACAGGCTCTGTGTAGCATGGATGAATAATAACTTCTCAACAACTCTTCTGATGAAAAGTAGGTAATACCAAATGAAGCTAATAGAAATTTGGATTCAAAAGAAAACACGTGAATTTGGTTTTCCTGTAGCTGTGTGGGCATCCCTGCAGGGCAAAGGAGGTTATGAGTTAAAATAACCCCCCTTGAGGAGCACCCCCTCCTCAAGGGGAGGCTAGGCAAGCAGAGGATACCAGAGAAGGGATAGTGACTTCAAGTTCAGATACCGTGTTTGGACCCAGAAATTTCCTGACCTGAAAGTTGCTGGAGACTGGGAAGGTGGCTAGGGAAAGCACATGTGCTCTTAAATTTCCTTGGACCACTTTGACCGCTGACCACTGATTTTGTTTCTTTTATCACATGAGTAACTCAGTAAAACCCTGTGAAATCTGTATTTTCCTGGCTTATTGTGATCTCTTCTGGTTGCACTTTGACCTTTTTTGATCCTAAATTCTGCTACTCGTGGTCTGTGACCTTTGCCATTTTGATCGTGTGCCTATCCAGGATAATTATGCAGAGTAAAGGAGTACTCTACATTTTATTTGCCTTTATGTCCATTTTTATAATTTCTTCGGAGAATTCAGTGTCTGAACTCCTACCTTATCATCTCTCTTTGTCCTTTGTCTTTCCCAATTGTTCAGCTACAGATTTCTTCATCTCTGTTTTTCTTGTTGTTGATACCCTATCCTGTCCTTTTGATTCCAGTCTACAAATGTATAAATCAAATTTCTGTCATGTCTTCCCCCAGGCTTAAACGTATTGTGTATATGATTGTAAGTCTAAATTCTGAATTATATATGCAACATAGCTGAAGAAGCTCTTTTATCTGTTGGGCTGTTTTAGCCCTTTATTTTCAGATAATGAGTGTGTTCAAAGTCTAGTGAAATGCACAGAAGCAGGATCATGCTTACAAAGCATTCATTGATTTACTTGGCAGCAAGTCAAGTAATTGATTAATTTAAATTGATTTTTATACATTTTGGCTTATTACTGCAGCACAGGAATCTCAGTTTAGGTTCACCGTCACTTTATTATGAAACCTGTTGTCCAGCTGTAAGTGGGACATGTTTCTGGGCACATCTGTTACAAAGTATTTTATGCTTTGGTAACATTTTTACTGCCACAGCTCTAAGCTGAAGAGCTGTAACAGGACCCGAAGCTCATCAGAACTTTTGAGTGCACCTTTTTCTTAAATTGAGCACATGAGCTCATCTGAGAAACTTGATCCTAATTGGCCCTGCTCTAGTGAGTGTTACCATAGTACTTACAAAGGTCCTTTACAGCCCCTTTGCATGGAATCTATGATTCGGTGTGCTATAAACTCTTTCTTTCTCTCTTTCTTTTTTCCTTTTTATAAGACTCAATTTCTAAATGGGAAAAAGTCAGAACTGCTAGATAAGAAAGATTGCATTTTAAAAAACTTGAAAGCGTATATTCCCATTTATTGTGTCCTTGTGCAGTGCATCTTTTTCTTTAGCGTTATTCAGTCTCTATCAACTTCTATTAACTTCCTGGCTGACAAACTGGATGTCAAGGAAGTTCTGTTTTTTTGTATCATTTTGTTTTGCTTTTGGTTATCTTTGATGTTTAGCTGCGTATAATCTATCTACTCTTCATATGAGTCTCCTATTCTCATTGTATTTTTAGGCTTACTCCATAACATACCAATGAAGGTGTATTGAAATAAGTGGATAAAATTATGAATAAGAAAAGTGAACTGCACGACTCAATATCTATGGCACTATATGTTTTTATAAGTGAAAGGGAAGAAGAAAAAGAGCCTATCAGGAATTTAGAATACTGAAATTTCCATGTGAGAGGAAGGCTTAAGAAGGAAAAGGCTTTAGTGCTGAGACATGTTTTGCAATTTTATTACAGGATAAAAAAAATCCAGCACTTATTTCTGTTAACATCTTCAGGACAGTAAAGCAAATTCCTGCCTCAGCTAGAATGCCCTCACTTCTGTAAGTACACAGAATACTGAGTCACCTTAGCAGTGAGTCAGTGTCTTATTTACAGGTTACAGAGATACCACCAGTTCCTTTTATTCAGTCCAACTGCACCTGGATGCTGCAACTGAATTTGTAAAACTAGTGCACAACATTCTGGAATTTTTTACTGCCGTCCATCATTTTTAACAGCTGCACAAATAGCTTCCTTTAATTAGTCATTCGTCATCTGTAGCAAAATAGGTTTGTTTGTCAAATATTGTAGCACAAGTGAAAAGGGCACGTTGGAAATTTAGAATAATGTAGAATATCGGTGCTGAATTCCACATCTAATCCTTACTTCAGGCATAATTGATATTTATATTTAGGGATTATGACATAACTATTGAATTGCAAAACCAATGTAAGTTATAGATTTTTTTTTTGAATCTACAAATAGCCATTTTTATTCATTTTGTTGAAGATTCCTGTACTTTTTGGAATTAGGGAATTGTGAAGCAAATGGTTGATTTAAGTAAATTATTTTCATTTTAGTACATTTTAATGTATAGTTTTTTATTTTTATTTATTAGAAATCTTAATTATAATATATACTATCTGTATGCCTCTGCATGAAATGGTAAATATTTAAATACAGTCAGAGTAAATGTAATTTTAGATCATTTTTGTAAGCATTTTACATTAATCTGGTGATAAGTGCAATTTTTTTTCAGTCTCTGAGTTATGCATGCTCAAATATTGATACAGGAATCAGATGATGAAAAATGTTTTAAATATTTTCATCTTATACCTTTCTCTGTCTTTTTTTCTCGATATATATATGTGCGTGTGTGTGTGTGTTTCTGGTTCCAATTTGAAAGAAAATGTGGCTTAAGGGAAGTAGAACAGAATGTTTGAGTTGTTTATATTTAGCAAGTTATTACTGAAATGTAAAAAGCAAATATATTTTTTGCTAATGAGTTTTAAAGCTGAGAATTTCAGAGAACCTTTTACTGATAAACTGAAGCAGAAGCAGCAGTGAAAAGGATTTAATTTAGTCTTAATTAGATAATTCTGTCCACCTCCTGCTTGATTCTACTTCTTGATTCATCCTGATGAATTCTCTTTCTATAATGTTTCAAAAAACAAACAAAAAAAAAACCTGTTGATTGGTATGCAAAACTAGATAAGGAAAGACTGTCAGGAACTGCTGATTGGTTAGTCTTAAATATAATAGCTGTTGATATTAGTAATAAAAGGCAACGAAGTGTTGCCTAAATGAAATCTAAATAAGTTAATCCATTTGTGAAATCTTAGAAGTGAGAAAACTGCTTTTGAACTCTCATTTTAAAGCGTACTTTGCTTAATTCCTTGGTTGAAAATCATCACTCTCAGCCCTGCTGCTGTTGAGGTAATGCAGTGGTTTGATTGCGTAGTGAGGCTAGAAGAACTGTTTCTTTTAGAGCATAATTTTTCAAATGACTCCTTGATCAAGTACAGACGACTGTGTATCTGCCTTGTCAATAATAACTAGCACCAGCAGAACCTCGTAACTGCATGAGACACTGACGTATCGTGTGGCTCTTGTTTCATCACCTTCCACCCCCTTAAAGACTCAAATGCAATGTTTTGGTGAATGAGTAGATATTTGCATGAAAGGAATTCCTTCTGTAATTAGCAAGTAGAGTTGTTCTTACTTAGTGGACAATTCTATCAACTAAAGTAATTTCTAATTACATGCATACCTTTGACACGATTGAACACTAGAAGTCTATTTTGGCATGCTTATATAAGCTTTAGTATCACATGTTAAGAGGTAAATAAGAGCTTAGGATTTTGTAAATAAATGTTTCTTCAACACTGCAATGTTTAACAATTTGCAAGGAGTTTTCAGGATAATTAAGATAACTAAACAATAAGATCATTTTATCTTACTTTTATAGTGTGTTCTCATTCTTGTAAAATGTCTATTGGAAAGCAAGTCCTTATGACTGTTAATTGAAAAGTCATTTGAAAAATGCCTCTTGGGGCTTTGGTAGTTCTCAAAAATTTCTAAATTATTTGAGATTTTCAGTCCTAAAATAGTGCATCCAGAGGACCTGTGCATCTCTACCTATGTCTGTGCTGCATCTCTACATATGTCTGTGCTCTGAGTTATATGTGAGAGCAATGTGTTTATGTTTTCATTGTTTGTTTCATTTTTTAGCAATATAGTATAATTATTTTCTTCTTCATGCCTTGTTTTGTGACAGGATGACGAAGTAGTACTTCAGTGTGTTGCCAGTATTCACAAAGAGCAACGAAAGTTCTGCTTGGCAGCTGAGGGACTTGGGAATCGCTTGTGCTTTTTGGAACCAACATCAGAAGCTAAAGTAAGGATTACTGAAGGAGATGCTCTCAGATGGAGTAACTGACTGATGAGCTAAACTACTTAATAGTTGTGAATACTTATGTCTCCATAATGTGATGCTGTATATGAAATGATGAGAAATATTAAAAGAATATTTTCTAATCTTCTGGATTTTTTTTTCATAATTATATGCTAAATCAGAACCTCTGTCGGTCAGTTTTCCCTTTGATGGTAAGGAACATTACATAGTTAAAGGACCATATATTGAGATATACTTTTAAAATAGTTTTTCTTTTTTCTTCATTTTATAATTTTGCTTTTTATATGCTTTTCTTGCTGTAACTCTATCTCCAGATTTTTTAAGAGATTCTGACCAGACTTTAGCTTTTTCAAGTATTATTTATGGGGGTTACTTAAACAGGATTACTTAAGCAGATAGCTTAGATTCCTGGAGCAGAATTATTAAGTGATTGAAAGCTTTTAGAAGTAACAGGTAGCAAAAGGAGAAAAAAAAAAAAAGAAGCTAGAAAGCTATGAGAGAAAATGAAAGTAACTAGAGCAATAAGAGGAACATGGGAGGGGAAAAGAGGGATGAAAGTTGAGAGTAGCAAAAAGCAGAATGTTAAGAAAAAAGGGAGGGCCTATGCCTGGGCTTCTGTTTTATTTGCATCATTTTCCTTGTTTAGTGTCTCAATTTCTTTTCCCTCTTTCCTGCTCAATTACCTTACATTTGTTTCCTTTTGATTTTTGCTGTTGTCTTTTTGTAGCTTTTCTTTTGAAATTTTGCCATGTAGTCCCATTTTTAGCCTGGGTATTATGACTATGCTAAACACAGTGTTTATTTACATAGTGTGAGAGGTCCTTGTGTAGAAACCTCTCTTATTTGAACACTTAGGCTGCTGCTCAATCTTCATTCCTTTGCATTGGTGCAGTTGAGCCATGACACTTTAGCTGCTGTGTACTTCACAAATCTCAGAATAATCGTTTCATATTCTTAAGTAAAATTTTTTCACATGTGTTTTCAAGTATTGTCTTAAAATTCTTAAGCAGTGATGGCTTCTTAAAAAACAAACACTTCTTAAGTGTTTAATAATGAACAGCTCAAGTGCAGTGTAATATATCTACTACTAATGTTGACCCTCTTCATCCATAAGAGAGTGTTTGCCTCTCCTAGCCGAAGAAAAGGAAGAATGATATATGTAACTATAGAATCCCAGAGAAGCACTTTATATTCTGTAAGTATTGTAGTGTTAGATACTATCACAGAAGTTAGTGAAGTTTATTGAAAATTAAGAGGCTAGCAAAACTTGTAGGTAACTGCTTTAAAAAAGTTGACTGAGGAATCTCCTGAACTACTAATGTTTATACTTTAGACATCATAGAATTTTGAAAAAGAGGTATGTATATATGCAAGTCTTTGGAGAGAAAAAAAGGTGTAAATGTGATTTGAGTGATAAGAGACCACAATACTTGCCAGTGACCCTTACTGTTATTTACATTTACACAGAGTTTTGGTAGTCATATTTATTTTGGAAATAAAAAGAAATTTAAAATGGCATACATTTACTGGACAACAAACTTATTATTGAGTAGGTGTATTTCTAATTGAATCCTAGAGGATACTGTTTTTAGTGCTATGCTGTTGAGATTTTATTGTCAGTTAAATAATTTATCATACACAGTTTTTCAGATGATAAAAAGGTGATAGAAGACTGGAAATCTGGTAGTTGATGAAGTCATGTCCCACATACAAATATGTGTAATCTCTTGCACTTTAATAGAAAATAGAAGTGTATTTCATTACTGTCTGAGTATAGGCTAATAACTAAGCATATAAGTATACATACAAAATGGGAAACTCTATTCCTGTCACCTGAAAAGGTGAAGGTCACAGTGGCTGTTTTGCAGTCATGAATTCCCTGAGTACTGTTTTACACGAGATCTAATATCCACTTTGGAGACACATACAAAAGAAACTTGATGGGGAAGTTATGCTACCTTTGCAAGTATCTGTTTTGTATTAGCGCTATTGCCATGCTGCTGGAATAAAGAATCCAGTCTTGGCATTCAAACTCATAGGAATGTTGATAAATCACTCCAGGAAGAGATATGAGAATCATGATCATATAAAAGGAGGGAACAGTACGTTCAGTTTAAAAAAAGGAAGTGATGAAACCACCCTTAAGTTTCTAAAACGGGAGCATGGGTAACAGAAGTCCTTTTAGAAAATAAAAATATAATAAAATCCAAAAGAAGTTAAACATTCCTTCTTAAAAATGAATTGTCCTCCCTGTTAGAATTGTTCTGTCTAGGTATGTACATGCCTTTACCAAATTAGGAATGCCAATTCTGCTGCTTTTCACTAGTAAATCACTAGTGCCTTACAGGAAAAAAATCAATGTTCTTATTTTAAATGGTAGATTTGGGCAGATGGATGTAAAGTGATTTACCTAAGTCAGCAGTCTATGGATGTTGTAGTCTGTTGTCCTCAGTAGGCCAGGCTGTCTTTCTATAAGGTGTTTTGAACTACCTATAAGGTATTTTGAAGGTGTTTTCTACTCTACTGAGTAGAAAATCCTATATATTGCCACATTTCTTAATTTGTAACAATGTGCAGCCCCTTTTACTGTTTTCTTTTAGGTTTTTATTTTTCTGTATCTGGTTACTGCCCAGCTCATGTCTGGCTGTGCATACCACATCAAACCTCTTTGTGATGTGCTCTAAACAAATTCCTTAAGGAAGATAACAGATGAAAATACAGTCATTTGAACCAAATTCAGTCTGATTCATTTTTGTGATAGAGTTATTTTAAGACTTAAATGATCTGTTGATCATTTCCAGTTTGGTAGTGATTTTTATTTATCTTACCACCTCATTCAGGAAAAGAAAGGATGCCTTTACTCTGCTTAGTATGTTGATGGAAGACTGTTACCAGACCTGAAAGACCTATTTGGAAGTAGTCTCAAAAATAAACATTTACTTTTTATAGAAAGGGCAGCTTTCAGGGTAGGACGGTTAGTTATTTCTTCAGATTATTGGGCAGATTCATATAAACTTCCTATACCAAGTTTGTCTTTTGATTTATCCTCCTATATGTATGGACAAAACTGTATAGAGTTGTTCTGGAAGAACTCAGAAAACCCTCTTACTGACTCTAAAGAAGCATTTATTCGATATTCCTGCTTTCCTTTATCATTCAACTTTCAACCTGTTCATTCTGCTACAGTCATTTGCTTTTTATGAATTACTTTGTCAGCATACCTTTAAATGTCAAGCAAAATGCTGTATGTTCCTAAGTATGAAGTACCATTTGGCATTTTTCCTTTGTTAACCGTGTTTGAAAGTGAAGTGGTTCTGTATGGCCATTTTAGCTTTTCATAAATTCTTATACCTATTCCCACTTTGTAGCATGTTTCTAAAACCTCCTCTTGGTATCTGAACAGATTTTGTTTTCATTTCAGCATGAGGATCCCTGATGTGAATATTTCTCATCTTTTTTGCCTAATGCTCACAGCTCCCTGTTCTTATTTCACTGATGATTCAGTGTTGGCATTTCTGGATTTTTATGGGATTCCTTAACAATACTAAATTGGTCAGAGCTGGGGAAAAATATAAATTAACAGATGGTGAAGATTTTATTAAACCCTTTTCAATTGTGTCATTATTAAATGTATGAAGTGGTTTGCCAGGCAGAGATTGTTGAAGCAAAAATATCAAACTTCCAAAACAATTCAATAGTGTCATTTGGGAAATGAAGACCTGAAATTAAACGAACCTTGACTGACTCAGTAGTCCAGTTTTCAGCTTTTGTTTGAGCATAGAGTCTGGATTAATTAAGGAAGCTGATTGCTACCTAAGTCATACACCCACAGCATAAATTACATTTCAGTCATACTGCTTTTGTCAGTGGAATTTAACAAAAAATTTGCTGACATTCAAACACAGAAATGGTGTGACTTGAACAGGATGTGATAACTTTAGTATGTAACATTATCTTGCTGAATGAGAGGCTAGCTCATTTAAAGGTGGGTGGAAAAATCCTCAATTTTATAGTTCTCTCGGTTAATATTTTATATAGTTAAATGGACCATATGTTATGATAAAGAGTAAGAAGTGAAAAATGACTTGTGTTAACCAAGGAGGTAGCTTGTTTTATTGAGAATACTTTTTAATTCAAATGTGGTACGTGATCAGTGTAGTTAATAGATGCTACATCATCTTAAAAACTTCTTACAGAATGACAGAAAAATATATGTTTTATAAGCAACTTATACAGCTTACTAACCTGCTAAGTGCAAATAAATGCAGAAATTGGTGCTTTTATTGCCCTGTCTGATTCTTTGATAAATAGTGAGTATCTAATATGGTAAAATTTTATATGTTCCTAACAACTTTAAAATATTCTAAATAAGTGTTTCTAGATAATATATTTCACTGATAAATAAGAGACGTACAATCTAATCCACTTTTTGTTGTAATTTATTATGGTGGGAAATAATGCCCTCTTTTTGTCTGGTTATATATAAAGCCTTCAGTGTAACCTAATAAAGAATGGCTTTGTGATTACAATGTGTCTGTACACGTATGCATATACTTAGGTGATGCACACATAAATGAATGCACACGATGCACACATAAATGAACAAGGTAACATCCCATAGCAGGGGTGAGTAATGAAAAGAAAAAAGCAATTTACTTTATTACAGCTGAAGTTGTTTTTGTTGTCTTTAACAGTAATAAGGCTATTGCCTATAATGGTTAAAAGATTAGGTGTATACCTGCATCTGTTAACTCAGGTAACTGGGGTTTGGTTGATCGTCTGGTTGTTGTTTCTTCCTCCCCATCATATCCTTATGGCTCATAAAGTTAATAGATTAAAAAATATGTTTGTTATTTTTTGAAATGATTATAAGTTTCATGTTTCAAAAGTGAACAGACATACTGATCCAATTATTCAGGGGAAGGTCCCCTGAAATAGGTTTTGTTATTCTTTGCTGTAGTTCTCAATCTTTTGCATTTAGTGACAGCTAAATAGGTATGTTCAAATCTTCAGTGTTTTACGTCAAATAGGATCATAAGCCCACTCTTCTGTTTTGTCAGTGTTGTTAAACAAACATAGTAATCGTGGTTTGATTCTAAAACGCAGGAAAGCATGCAGAGAAAATCTTGCTTTTGAATCTGAAGATGTTTTATTTCAGTGTGAGGAATAGAGCTCTAAGAAAAAGAAAGTTACAGCACTCAAAAATTATGAAGAATGGGTTTATACTGTTTTCACACAGAAAACAAACAAGCAAATGCATTCTGATTTTAAAATAAATTAATGATTAGACATGTGTATTTAAACACACTTTGCATCCTGTTTGTTTTGCTCTTCTGTTCTTACACTACGTTTAATTTATTTTTACAGTATGTTCCTCCAGACCTTTGCATCTGTAATTTTGTACTTGAACAGTCCCTCTCTGTCAGAGCCCTACAGGAAATGCTGGCCAACACAACGGATAATGCTAGTGAAGGGGTAAGTAAACAAATACTACTATTTTTTCAATACAGGTTCTCTTCATTTCTTTCCTCGCTCCAGGATATTCTAGGAAAGAGAGAGCTCGTGATAGTAGATTACTCAGTTTTCCCATCATAGGAATTAACTTAAAGCTTTATATTATCTCAAAGAAATTGGCGCATCAGTTTGACATTGATGATAAAACTGACATATGTTTGGTGTTCTATTTACTTTGTTTCTACAGGGAGTGAAAGAAATTTCTCCTTTCCAAAAGTGAATTTCACTTTGCAAGATGGGTTCTCATGTGACACAAAATTATACAGATGTTTAAAATGCTTCTAGACACTCCAGAATGAGTCTAGAGTGCTCTAAAACCCATGCTTTGTCATGTAGATCAGTAAATCTTAAATGAGCTAATATTACTGGTGTTATTTTTATCTGAATAACATGGCTGGATAATTTCAATTAAAAAAAAAAAAAAAGAGAGAAGGTTGCTGGTTAGGAATGATTGATGAGAAAATATTAAAATGCTTTTTTTCGCTTTCACAGTTTTATAATACCATGCTTCGCACTAACCTATTTGCTAGAGCATTTCAGCTATGCTTTACTTGTGGAACCTCAATATCAGTTCAGTTAGGAAGTATATGTATTTATGACTTGTAGCACCAGCAATTTGACTGAGAGGGTATAGTTATGCAAACCATAGATTTATATAACAGTGAAGTGTTTGGACACAGGCAGAGGGAGTGTTCCTACTGTCTATTTTAGGCTATTTTTATAATCTATATGTTATATAGAGAAAGATTGTATGTATTTCAGAAGACAAAATATAGGAGCTGTATTTTGTATTACAGTCAATGGATAGTGACAGGAAATCTATAGAAGAATAGGTTAGGAAGGAAAGCATCTTAATATGCCCTCTGTATGCATTTTGTAGTGTATACATTTTGAATACCATATGCATAGCATGTATGAATATGTGGCATAAAATGATATAAACTAAATTTTCAATGAATGTATTACTCATGAATACAAAGTTAATAAGCTATGCAGATTATTCAGAACAAGTGCCGTTCAAAGAACATATACTGAGAAAAAGTATTCATCTTGTGCCTGAACATCATTTTTTACAGAAATGTTGTTCTACAAGTGCTGTAGAAATTTAAACATTTGTGCTGATATATTTTTTTCATTTTACTCATGAAAGTATATATCCACTTCAAAGTTACATACAAATATTGGGAATAATTAAAGACATAGGCTTCAGAATTTTGCTTCTAAAATCATATATGTCAAGCAACTTAGATATAAAGCATAAATATTTAGATTTAAATCATAAATAAAGGCAGGTATCAGCGACTGATGTTGTTATTAGTTAGAAGATGGCTATGGCAATAGAAATCTTGATTTTTACACTACATCAAAATATATAACCTTATTGAAAAATGAAATTCTATCTATACTTTTTCAGAAATGTATTGATTTGGGAAGCATTTCCATAGGGAAGATTTATGTGGTTAGTGGCTAGAATACTGCTCTACACTATAAAATTCTGGTCTTGATTCAGGTTATATTATTTTGTGTCAAAGAAGGAGTTGAAACACCAGACTCTCTAAAACTTTATGTTTTAAATGCTGAGCTGAGAAAAGTTTTAATTTTCAAGTCTTATTCTAATGTCTAATCATTTTTTCTTGAAATTGACTTTTAAATGAAACAGACTTGTGGCCTACAGGCTTGGAAAGAAAAATCATTGGGACCTTTATTGATGTAGCGAAATTCAAGGAGAAAAATGTAATTTTCTCTTGGAGAGTTTCTGCGTTGCTGCTTAGCTCGTTCAAAATTGATGTTAAGCTGAGCGTTTAGACCAGGAAAACATGTAAGAGGAAAGCTTTAATCATATTAAAATTGATACAACTGTACAAGTCTAGATATTTTTACATATATGTCTAACAGGGTGAAGTATTCTGTGCATGTGTGCATTCATAAACATTTGCCCTTATGGCAACTCTGTAATGAAGCTGAAATTCATGTTTCCGGCTTAACAGGGAAGACAGACTACGCGTGGAGAATGCACATGCTTATTAGTTTAAATTACCGGTATTATCCTGTCCTCACTCTCCTTATTTCTTATGTCTAAGCAAAGAAAATACTAAAAGTTACACTAAAAGTCTTTTTTTACAGAGAGCTTCATGATTTTCTGAACTTTTCAAATAAATTAAACAGATTTTTAGGCAGAGAAGTAGAAAAGTTGATACTGTTTATTTGCAAATATATGCCATGTAAAGGTAAAGGGAAAAAAATGTGCAAAATGATGTTCCTGAGTGCATATCATAGAAAAAGCCAGTCAGGCTGATTGCTGTCTTGATAAGAGAGAGGAATATACAACGTAATAAGGAATTATCAAGAATTCCCCCTTTCCTCCCTCCAAAGACAAAAGTATGGCTGGTGATCTATTTTATTATCTCCCATTTTAGGGTAAGTACATGGTCACTCTTTCTGCCTTAGTTCTTGCTCAGAAATATATTAAACTCCTGCAATATTTGTACTATATATTTGCTTCTTACTATTCATTTGCTTTCAGAATTAACATTTTACTGGAAGACAGTAAATGTTACACAGCATATCACTTACATATTCTAGTCAAGGTGAAAGTTTCTTCCAATGGTATATTCTTTACCACTTCATATTGTTTATTTTTACCTAAAGTTGATTTTAAGGTACTGTAAAAAAAAGAAAATAACCAGCCTAATGAACAAAAGCAATATTGAACACACACACACACACAAAATTCTCTCACATATAAAATCGTATTACAAGTCACCATTTTGTTTTCCAACTTGCTGACCTAATGATTTCTCTGAATATGTTATTTTCTTTATCAGTGCAAGTATATGGTGCCTGACACTGCTTTCAGTTTTATTTGTGATCAGCTGACACCTTTCACTTGGAAAATGTTCAAAGCATTTTGAATCTTTATACATATTATTTTAGTTTTACCTGGGATCTCAGACTTCAATCACTTAACGCAGTTATGAAGAGATCAATACGTTATGTCTTTCAGTAAGTGTAAATAAATATTTTACACATTTTAAATAAACAGTATCCCGGTTTGGAATTTATGGTATCTTGGAGGATTAGGTGGAGCAGTCATATACACAAACACATACACTTGCACACAGGCGCAGGTGCATGCTCTCGCATGCATACATATACATGAAAATATATCTGTGCACGTGAATGCATATGAAAACACACACGTGTTTGGAGAAACTGTAGTAAGAGCAATAATGTAAGAAATTTTATTTCTGGATCAGAAGAATTTCATACACTCAGAGAAGTGTACGCATAATTAACTGCTGTCAACAAGCTGTCAGAAAAAATGGACAGGTTATTTTCTAAGTTAAAGAACCCAATTCTGTTTTGATTATGTGTGTCAACTACCAAATCAAGTGAAATGTTTTGTATCATGAGACACAATCATTAGCACAATAAAAGCAAATGATATGGTAATCAGTAATGTAGAACTTGATATCTCAAAGATAGGTCTTTTCTGAAGAATGTAATTTTTTTGCTGGATATTATGTATGAAGAGATAATTTACAGCATGAAAGGGAGTAATACATATCCTAAATTGCCGTTTTATATTCAATTCTTAATACAAAGGCACTGTTAAGAATAACATGTAATTGCTATACTTTTTGTTTGTTTGTTTTGATTCCACTAGGTTATCATTCCATTGAAATGTAATTACTTTTCCTCCACGTTAAATTTAATCTGGGACACGGTTCTGCTGCTACTTTCAAGATTTCTAGATGAAAAATGTAGCTTATTTGTTTTGATTAAAAGCCTTAAACCAAAAATATCATGAGATGCTTCATGACTTCCTTTCTACATATACAATAAGTTCCTTACTGTGTATCTATTACTTTGTTACTACATGCAATTTTACTATGACAACCTATCTGCAACTACAATTGTTTTTATTGTTAAGATTTTCCTCATTGATTAAAATAAAACTGTAATTCAGAAAACAAGTAATGAATACACTATTAGGTAATGTGTTTTCTGTTTTCCTCCCTAAGCAATGCACTTTCTTGCTGGATACATAATTGCAGGATTAATCTTGCAGGATACTTTATTAAAACCTTTTTTTATGGGTAACAGATAACATGTTTTGGAGAAACTCTTGTCTCTTTGTTTTCCTTTGTTTTATTGAATGATTTCTGATCACTGTTTTTTAATGACATCTCAAAATATACTATATTCTCTTTCATATTTTCATTTATTGAGTACTTTTCCCCCAATGTGAGTAGTGACACTATGCCTTCCATAACTGGTTATATTTTGGCTCTGCTGAAGAAATGTTAGAAATAGTTAGCCTGGAATTTGCATAACTGCATAGTTCTTTATGTCCCAGTAACACCAATTTCATTAAAATCTCTTTGCTGTCCTTGAAACGACCAGCAGAGTGAAACCTCTCAAATTGTTGATGATAACTATCATATTTTTTTCTGCAGCTTGGCCAATCTCAAACATTTTCTTTGAAGGTCAAAACTTCAGTAAGTAGAAGTTAGGGGTTTTTTAGATTGCTGCAAAGAAATCTGGGTCTATTGAGAGATTTAACATAATCATGTGGGGTTTTTTTATGTAGAAATATTTAGTATACCTATAATTATGTTAAATTTCTCAAAAAATATCATGACATAAAAATACCGAAGATTTTCAATATTATTGTTAGCATTTTAAAGCTTAAATTCTAACATACCAAGTTCCCAAATCCTTGCTAATATCTTTCTCATTACCTAGCAAATTAGAGGTAGGATTGTCTTTATTTTATTGCAGTTGTAGTGAAAGACCTCCATTTAATTGCTTTTTGATTTTTATTGCATCTGTTGGACAAACAACATTTCATCTTTAATCTTTTGAGTTAATATTATATACTCTATATGTTGACCTACAGAGCATTATAGTTTCTTCAGTTGCATGTTGGTCTTCTGTCGTGCAAGCTTGTACACAGCTTGTAAACCTATTGATGATATTGATAACTAAATATATAATTTGCAAATGGAAAAGTCATTTGTCTGCATATGTAAAAAACATTATTTTAGTTACCAAAGCAACTTTAATTATCTTTCTGTCCTCCACATAACTCCTTTGTATTGTCCTTAAAGACAGTCCTTTCTAGCATTATGTAACGCACTAGAAACAGTCCTTATTCTGAAGGTCTGTTTTTGGACATGATCTTTTGCTTTTAACATTAGACTAAATAGGCATGAAACAGAACAGCATAACAGCTAAAAGAGTTGGACCTAAAATAAAAAAAAATAAATAAAAAAGCAGTATGTATACGTGGGGAGCAATTTCTAGAAGTTGCAGGAGAAGTTATTCTTAAATTGGCAGTTATCACCTGTTATCAGGAACTTGACTTTAGGCTCTTTCAGTATTCCTGAAGACTAAGCAGCTGCAACTTTTATGCTCTGGACTGAGAGAAAAAATGAAATATAATGTAGATGTCCCTAGTATATGCTTAAACTATTTGGGGCAATAGATGTGTTTTTCCTTTTTCTGGATTTCATTTTTCTGTGTGCATATATATACTTATACATGTATATACATATTTTATTATTATCATTTTAATGCTTCTGAAGTTTATAAGAAAGGTAAGTAGAACCTTATTTCATTTAAACCAGTTTTGAAAATTCTGTATGTTCACTTCGCTCTGATGAAAATCAGGTCACAAAACCTCTCTGTGACCCAGCACAGTATTTTTTTTACTTTGAAGCTGTTTGCTTATTGATGTAGCTATCTCATTATTTTGAATAGTCATAGTGCTTGCCCACCATACACATTTCCAAACTTGCTTAAATATCTTCACTTTATATTTAGACTGTAATAATTCTTTTCATTGTTGCTTAATTCTAATCATAGACCAGACAGTACAGTGAAGTTTTAACTTTTTATCATTTTTTATAGGCAGCTCAAGGTGGCGGTCACAGAACCCTGCTGTATGGCCATGCTATACTACTTCGACATTCGTTCAGTGAAATGGTAGGCAAAAATGCGTAACTGAGTAACACTAAACTCTAACCTTAATAAGCACCTGAAATAAATAAAAAGTAAACTCAGAAGTATAGTCTTCGTAAGTTCTCTTCTGAGCTAGATGATTTAGGACTATACTTTAAAAAATGTCTAGGAGCTTAGGGAATCTCAGCAGAGTGGTAGTAGCCCTTACATTTTAAATGCAAATTTCCTTCAAATGTAGCTGAAATGTTCCTTTAATGATAGATTGTTTCTAAGTCCTTAGGAATCCAATTTAATATTTTATTCCATTAGCAAGTGGCTGCTATCCAAGAAGAATTTGTCATTTTTTTTTTCTTTTTCCAGATTTTTTTTTCCTGTAATATTTTATAAGATAAGGGATTCCTTCTTACTTTATTCCCAGAGACTGTATGTACAAATGTCCTCTCTTCAAACTACCTTTTATGTGTTTTGTTTCATCACCCTGTAGAACTGTCAGATTTTAATTTTTATTGTCTAGGAATCTTTGACATAGTCAAAAAAATAGCCATGACATTGCTACACTACATTATATTAGTCTTTAATCTCTCTTACTTACATTTGTGAACTGTATAAATCATAGCTATGATATACCAGATGTGCAATTGCAGTCTGGGAGATTATTGCTTTTTGACAGTCTTGATACATTTTCAGAAAGCAAGTGTGTCTTACAGTAAGACTCTAGTATACTTGCTTGTTCCAATCTTGTAAGGTTTGTATGTGAAACTTTGCCATTTAGAAAGTGAGAGGTACACAGAAAAATGCATGCTGAATTGGAAAAGGATTTTAATGGTTTTAAGGAAGTCAGGGAAAGCGTGTGTACAAATGACAGTATATCCAGTTTATCCAATTTATCCATTTAAGCATGGTTGTCTAGCAGGATAGAGTAATGTGAGTGCAACATTGATTTGGGATGTGTGTCAACAGGTATTGTTTTTTGTTTCTATAATTTCACTGTTTTGCAGTATTTGACATGTTTGACAACATCAAGATCCCAGACGGATAAACTTGCATTTGATGTGGGGCTACGAGAAAATGCAGCAGGTACATCAAGTCTCCAAGAAAAACGTGTCGCACATTTTGACTTTACAAAGAGGCATTGTGATTAATGGCCTTGTAAGCTTGTGAATGACACCTTTATTTGTTCATTGGAAATAAGATGACTGTTTTTCAGGAAAAAAACTCTATATTAAATTAACTGATGTTGTATAAGAATGTCCAATTGTCTCTGCAAATAAAGTTATTTGTAGCTGCTGGGCCATAGCAGTGCTGGATAGTGGTTGAAGTTCAAATTTATGACCCATAAAATTAAAAAAAAATCTGGTGCATTTATTTTTTTTATTGTATTATTTGAAACTTACAATAGAATTAGTAAATATATGACAAATATTTTTATCATCAGTGTATTTGAAATATAAGTTGTAACTGTGCAAAAAAGTATGCAACACAAGGAAACAAGAAAGAAATGTAATGATAACAATGCTAAAAGAACTGCAGGAAAATAAAAATATAAAATGTTGAAAATAATAATGGGACAGAATGAGAGAGAAACAACAGAAAACAGAAATGATGAGAAAGCTTTAAAATCTAATTAATAGATTTCTGGGAGTACTGCCAGAACAAGTGTTTGCCACAGAACCCCTTTTTTTTTAAAATTGTACTTCCTTGAAATCACATATAAATTCTCAGATGCCAGTGGGAGCTGTGTTAAATGAATTTAAAAGCAGTCCCGCACCCAGAGCTGCACATAATTGTTTATGCTATATTAGCTGTCGCTGGAATTAAAGAACAGAGCAACAAGTGACCCTGTGAGTCCTGTTCGGAAACATACACCTTGAAAGGAAAACTTGAAAGTTCTGTGTTTATATCTCAGTTGTGTGAGCCTCATACAGAACAAGTGTTGGTTCCAACAACTCTTTATAGTTTTTTCAATTACTTTGCACAATGCTTTTTCAACTGCTTAAAAACAAAGTCAATTAATTGGTGATGGAGAGGCACTGTAGTAGCTGTGGACCATGATCTTTGAAACTTTCTTCTTGAGTGGTTGTCAGTGTAGATATTTTGGTGTCTTTGTGACTTTCTGTTTTGAGTGAAGGATTTTTTTTTTCAGACCTCAGACAGATCTTAGTGGCTGGTTACTTATTTAGATGCTGCCTTGGAAGACTGAGACCATTTTCTCTAGTTGTGTTGATTCTGGGAATATATGTATTCTATTCCTCTAAAAATAACTTCAGTGAAATCAGTCTTTATAATTTTAATATTTCAAAGTTATTGTGAATGTGTCTGCTGTGCCCATGAAACTTGATGTATATCTGTAGTTGTCAGATACCTCAAATTTGCTTTACTGTATACGTACAAGAGGACTTTTGTATACACAGGTAAAATATTAAAAGTAACGCATAAAAGGAGTACTTGGTTCTGTGCTGAGCATTTTGTTAACTACTGCATGGTTTTAAACCTCGTAAACTGAACCTCTTAACATCTGTAATCCTATGTTCCGTATTGTGCATGAAATTGGTACCGGAGTTGATGTTTACAGTTTAGCAATATTGTGGAGTTAGGAAGCATTTATTTCCAAATTCTGTAACATAATTGTAGCTTAGGGTGGAAATGTGGACATACCAAGGACAGTGAGTATAAATGTGAACATTAAGCAAAAGAAGACGCAAAAAGTAATAATTAGGCTGAGGTATCTGTCAGCAATTTATTGTCTATGGGAATCTTGAAGAAAAAGAATTTTCTGGCCAGTCTTTTGTAAGCAATTAGTTTCACAAAAACAAACAAACAAAAACATGTAGTGGACTCAGAAATAAAATGGCAAATATCTTGTAAAACAAATTTTCATTATGCTTTTTCAGTGTTGTGTAAAAATATCCTTAAATGTCCTGGGAGGTGTCTGTTTGGAATAGGCTTGATGAATATCTCTGCTCCTTAGGTGAGGCATGCTGGTGGACAATACATCCCGCTTCTAAACAGAGGTCAGAAGGGGAAAAAGTTCGAATTGGTGATGACCTTATCCTAGTCAGTGTGTCTTCAGAAAGATACCTGGTAAGTTTTTCCTTAGGAAGTGCTCACAGAGAGGAGAAGACACAAATTACCATAAGGGGAGAGAAAAAGAAAGGGATGCCATTACACAAACACTTACAACCAAATATTTTCAAATTTGGGAAAATCATGCCTGTTTTTTTCCCAGTGAACAGTTTCTTCTCTCCCCAGGAAAAGTTCTGTTGCACTTATCCTGAGATATTTTTCAGCATTCTCCATCTCTGGGAGATGTTATTTTTTAATTGGAAGATTTCTGAGCTACTACTGTAGTCTGCTGATTAGCTTTAGAAAAGACTTTGTTTTCAAGCAAGTCAATATCAATCTTTATGACTAATTGTGTATTTCTACTTTATTATGCATTGAAAATGGAATATCTTTTAAAATTTTTCCACATTTGCCTTTGATTATTTTTTTGTTTCTGTCTTGCTCTTTTAGCATCTCTCCATGTCCAATGGAAGTATTCAAGTGGATGCGTCCTTTATGCAGACGTTATGGAATGTACATCCTACGTGCTCAGGAAGTAACATTACAGAAGGTTTGTTTTAGTACCTTTTATTTAGAAATATATACACTTTACATGACTTTATACAACTTTTCATAAAACTTGAAAATGAAAAAGCACTGAACATCCAACTAAAATGCTTAATAAAAATACAGAAAATGAGTGCAGTCTCCTAAACTAAGGATGATTCTAATGGAAGGTAAAAGAGAAATAACTCACCTAAAGTGTCTTATCAAAAGAAAAGCTAAATGAGTCATATAATTCTAGATTAACAAAGTATAACAATCTGAATGAGAAATGAAGAGAAGATTGGGGGAGAAATGACTGCAGAACAATGAAAGCAAATAAACTTAGGCTTCGTAGAGGACTTTAACGGAACAAAGCTATAGGCATAAGCAGTATAGAAAACAGGTTTCTGACACTTCCTGTTTAATTTTCCTCATTCTGTGTGTGTGTGTGTGTGTGTGTTTTAAAGGATATTTGCTCCATATTCTTTCTGGATTTCTGAGCCATGCTTCCTTACAATTGTCTATCTCTGTAATAGTCATTAAAAATGAGCTGTCGAAACAAAACTCTCTTAGTCAACCTTACATTCCACCTCAAATAGTCAGGATTCCTTTGTATTTACGTGGTTGCATTTGTCAAGCGTCTTTGAGAAACCTAATTCTGTAATGAAAGGCTCATTCAATCATTATTACTCCGTTTTTCAGTGCCATGCTTTCTGGAGACTGATGTAAGATTACAGAAAAATCAGTGAAGTCTGAATATACTGAGGGAGTTTATACAAAGTGAAATACATATGACATCCCGCAGGCCTTCCTAAAGGAGTATTTTATAGGAAAGGAAGCTAAAACCTTTAGTGAGATTAGAATAGTACAAAAAAAGAAATGAAAGAATAAAAAGCTGTGACTCACGTTCAAGTTACTCAAGTGTGAATATCACAAAGAATAGCAGACTTCCAGCAAAACTGCATTAAAATAATGTGTGCAGCAGAAGGCAGAGTAAAATTAGTGACTTTTATATTCTTGCTAGGTTTTATGCATGATAAAATGTACGAGGCATTGGAAATACAGGAGATAGTCTCGATGTAACATGAAAAAGTGAAGAGGCAGTTTGGAAAATCATCGAAATGGTGGTTCTGGAAGTAATCAATACATAAGTTCATCCATAGGCATTTTAAAAGGAATAAAACTTGAATAGATGAGTAATCAGTGCTTCAAAAATAAAAATATTATTTATTTTAGGAGGGATACAAAGGCCCATCATACATCAACCAAACACAATTGGAATTAAAAATTACTCTCTGCTATCCACTGATCTTGTGCACGAGCACTGCAGGTTCAGAATGCTACCGTCTCCTCGGCCGTAGAGCCTGAATATTGGAGCAACAAGGATCTCTGAGGTTTTCATATGTCTTCCATACTAAGGACAGGTCACCTGGTGTTGTTTTAAATCACAAAGTTCACATCAGCTTCATGATGACAAACCAGAGGTTGTACCTTTCCTCTGTTTTTTCCTTGGAGTATCAGCACTCCATGTTCATGAATGATAACAGTCCTCAAAGCAGGACTGTTATATATTTTTCATTTTATATTACTTAGCTAAATCCCTCAAACGCATATGCTTTTTGGCACATTTGATCTTAAATTCAAAAATGCTGATGTAATAATGTTGTTTTAAGAAAAACTTGCCAAATTCATTGGCAATATATGTTGAATACAGACCACTTTTAAAAGATAACTTTACTCTACATGAGATTTCTAGGAATTTACAACTCTTATGTTAATTTTTAAATTTAATTGCTACACATAAATTTGGACATCAACATTTTTAAAGGGATAAGCCATGGATTCCCTTAAAAGAAAATAAAACGTAAATCTGCATGGATCAAAGTGGTCTTTGTGCCTAACTTGTCAGTATTGAATGCATTCTCTTTTTCCATTAAGAGTACGCATTAAGAAGTAAAACATTAATGGAGATAATTTCATTTCCTTGTGTTTTCCTTTGTAAAGATTTTAGATTTGTTACAATTACTCTCTTGATTTTCAAAGATTTTACTGCTGATGCTATGCATGTGTGTATGGATGCATGTAATTACATTTATATTTTACTATCTGCTTTATAAATGTGTGTATGATAGTTTTAAATAGGTGAATTTGCTTGCTGATGTGTAAGTTGAGAGCACGTTTTGAAAATAATTACATGAGTTATGCAAAGGATTTAAACATGGGCTTCATATAACACAACTGTGCAAGCTATTTTGTGCAAGATTTTTCTTTCCCGGAATTTATTGATTCTTCTTATGCAAATACTGCAGTTCAATTTTTAATTGCTTACTGCAGCAGAGATCTGCATATTCATTCTGATTCGTGGCCAGAAACTGAAAGTAATTCTGGTTATTTCTCTTTTATGGCCCTTGCTGTATGTATGTGTTTTATTAATTGTCACCTGGATAATTGTTAGGTACTGTTTTCCCAATTTACAAACTAATACTGTCATCATAGTATCTAGGTTGCTCTTCCCCACCTCCTTTATACATATTTGTCTTTGTTCTTTGTAAAGGCGTTAATTTAATGTACAAGGTCAGAACAGTTGGGATTGATGGACCGATGAATCATTCTCCTCCTACACCTCTATTTTTTTCTTCTCTTTTCTGTGAGGCAAATTGCATACTTTTGGCCTGTAGTCTTTGTGTTAAAAGGGTTATAACATTAGTTTCCATTAAGCTTTATCTTCAGAGCAGGTAAGTGCTTAGCTGTTCTTTGTCACCTGATACTGCTGTGCAGTTTTGATTTTGACACAAATATTAAATGTCAGTACAAACTGATAAATCCACCAAATCGTTCTGTATTGTGTACATGTAGATGTTTTTAATGGAAGAAAATTCTCTATATTGTCCTAGACCAGATGGTGATATATTCAGTTTAGCTTCTACTTAAAGCATTCAGTTTTCAAAAGAGTACTTATTGCAGAAGTTTTCATTTTCCTTTTCTTCCTTAGAATCCTATTTTGATTTGTTTAACATTTATTTTTTCTTTTTACTTTAATTTTCAACAGTTATTGACATAAACAGAGTATAAATAATTCTATAAATAATACATTTTTTGCAAAGCAAATTTGTTTTACTTCTTTAACTTAAATGATGAACAAATACTTAAAAAATAAATTTCAGACAAGGATTTTTTTTTTTTAAGAGGAGATGATTTTCATGTTGTTGGTGTTAAAACAAATGAGTGAATCTGATTCTTCTACAGGATATCTTCTTGGTGGACATGTAGTACGTTTTTTCCATGGCCATGATGAGTGTTTGACCATTCCCTCTACGGATCAGAATGATTCACAGCAAAAGTGAGTGGTGGTGAAATTTGTTTTCTTCTCAAAAAACAAAATTAGCTAGTGTAATCTCTGGAGATTAATGTTTAATTAGGCATTGGAACTTTTAGAAGAAGCTGAGAGACCTACTAAGACAGAAAATCATTCTTAAATTCTTCTGTTACTCAAATCAAAATAATTGTTTTCCAACAAGATTTCAGCACAGTATGCTGTTTGGCATTACTGTGGACTAATATTAGTGGAAGGTAATCAGATACTAGCAGGGTAAGGTAATTAAAAATATTCTAGAAAAATCTCTGAAAGCTCACATTCACACTCTAAAATTCTTTTGTATTTTTTAGTCTATTTTATACCTTTTTGCATGTTCTTGCTCTCCAAAATTTGGTTACTGTATTAAGATAATTAAATTTTATTACCTAAATAAAGTCATGTTTATGTCAAACTTGGATATAAGCTTGCTATATATTATGAGTTATTATTGAATTGAACATTTTATATTTTGATTATAAATCAAAAACACAGAAAAATAAAAAAACATAATAAAAGATTATCATCATTTAAAAATTCCGGTCAACAAATAGAATCACCAGCATAGCAACAGGTCACTAAGAATTGTACAGTGCTACATTTAGGAGAAGCTGCAAAAAGAAATGGGTAATTTAAGTAGTACAGGCATTTAAGTAGTGTAAGTGATGAACAGAGAGGTAATAGATTATTGTGGCCAAGTCAGACTTCTGTGAAGGCATGGTTGAATTCCCTAAGAAGAAATGAAGCAGGGCAAGGAGAATAGAAATGGATTATTAATTCTGAGCATGGCTAGGAAGAGGTCATTAGAGTCTGCCGAATGTAACATCAATAAAGTGAAATAAAGTGAATGGGACCAAAAAGGGTCTAGCTGAAAATGGAAAAGAATTACTGCAGACAGTTAATTGTGTATTCAGTATGTTCACAGAGCTTGGCAATGAAGGTTAAGTGATTGCTATTTTTTGATTTATTGTGTTGTATTTTGATTCTAGGGTATCAGAAACATTATTATGAAAATCAAGGTGTGTAGGAATTGCTACTGTCTTTTTCAAGAAGAATATATGTTACAATCCTTATGGTGCACTGCAATTCTAAAATTTTTAAAATTGTTTATCCATTCTTAAACTTGGCTCCTGAATAATGTTTAAATCTTGATTTACCAGCGCATCTTCTTGCAAAGATATTGGATATATATGCTTCATCATGTTCCTTCCTCTTAATACATAGCTTATTCTTCTAATCTGTTGGTGTTGCTCAAGAAGCAAAATACAAAGACAAATTAGCACCTTTAAGTGTTCTTGTCAACAGAGTTGTGCTTGTTTGTATAGAGTAGCTGTATTGAGTTCTGTTTATTAAGTCTTGTGTAGCTGTACTGAGTAGTATTGAGTATTGTGCAGCTGTATTGAATCTTTATCTGGTATAAGACTGTAAGGCATTCCATAATGAGGAATTCATTGGAGTGAATAAATAAAAGAATAAAGATATATGGAATGTGCTTAGATGTGTTTTGTAATATTAACAATGAAGTTGTTAATATAGAAAAGAATAATATAAAAACAAGTTATTTTGCAAGTTATTTTCATTCAGTTAACTTGATTGAATTTTATAAAATGAGTTCCATCAAATTAAATGTCATTTCTTTAGGTAAGGTACACTTAAAATACATTAGAATAGGTCAGCGCACATCAACTTTTGAAATCTATTGTTCTAACTAAATAAATCACTGAGAGTTTATTATTTTCTAAAATTTCACAGTTACAGAACATATTTTTGACAGTCTGCATTTGATGATTGAGTATAACAATAGTATCAGTGCTAAAACATGTCATTAACAGCCCCCAGAATAATTTAGTTATAATTAGATTACAGTAAGGATGAATCCCTTCACTTCATGTTTTAGTTTCTCTGTATTTCTTAAAATTAATTTATATTTTTATCTGCTATCTTTATTTTGTAAGTGTTATAATTCAGAATTTTGGTTTTATTATCAGTATTTTTTTAAAAGAAGGGTTAGAAGTAATTCTAAAACTGAAGTTTCTAATATTAATGAATGCGTAGTTGCATGTAATTGTTTCAGGATTGTTTTTAAAGTAATTAAAAGCATTAGTTTTGATATTAATTTATTGGGAACTGTATAAATTACATAATTTTACAACTGATTAAGTAAAGTTGCTCTAATGGTTTTGAAGACAAACTATTTGATCAGCTTGTGAGAGATGGTAGCTTTGCAGGTCAAAAAGACATGCAAATCCTACCATATGTGGGACACTGAGGCTGTTTATATTGCTTTCATTGTGAGTAGGAATCTTCTTTCATCAGCATTCATTTAGGCAGGGAGAAGTCACTCCTAAATGTATAGAGAGGTAAGTTTAAAAAAATACATATATATAATATAAATAAACATAATATGATCTTCTGAATTTATCTGTAGGAAAGTACTGTATGAAACAGGAGGAGCTGGTGTTCGAGCAAGGTCTTTGTGGAGAGTAGAGCCCCTTCGAATAAGGTACTGACTTATTTGAACTTTGTTGTTGGTTCTTACATTAACAGGAATTGGATTGATAAAGAGATTAAATAGTTTTGGCTTTGTCCTGTTTCAAAAGCAGTTTGGATTATGAGACATTACTTCTGGCAAAAAGTAAAATCCTTCCATATTTTTCACTTAGAATTTAGGAAGCACAGGTTAGAAATTGAAACAGTTTTATCCCTCATGGATGTCGATGTTTTAGACTTACCTCTCTCTGAGGTGACTAATTACCTATTCCTTGTTGCAAATGAAACTTCAGCGTATACCTTACGAGCACTTAATTTGATTCTTTTTGTTTTTTATTTTTAACTTTGGGAATCTTCCGTACTGTGTCCTTGTTATACTCTTGGTATTTTATGATTGCAGATGAAATATCCTCATGGCTTATAGAGATTTAATCCCCTTTAAAATGTGGCATAGTTCTCTGGAATGTCAAGTCCTCACTTTACGTTCCACTTGTTTTAGTCCGTCAACTGAATTGAAGTAGTTAATATACACTGTAGTATTTTACAGAACGTGTATAGGATTGTTTCTTTAATAGACACCCTATATAAATAAAGCAATGAAAGATTATTAAAACAAGGAAGTTAAACATATTGCTCCTTTCTAAGGTTTCCTTTCCTTCTTGGAATTGTGGTGATACAAATATTGAAATCAAAAATAAATATACTATTATTTTAAATTTAATGAATGTACTTTAAAGCTCAAAGTAGAAATGCTAGTTTTGTATTCTTCATAAATTAATTTTCATTGTCTAATATATTTAGTTGGAGTGGAAGTAACATCAGATGGGGACAACCTTTCCGTCTTCGACACATTACAACAGGAGAATATTTGGCTCTGAATGAAGACGAAGGACTTGTAATGTTAGAGAGAGAGAAGTCAGACACAACGTCTACTGCCTTTTGTTTCAGAGCATCAAAGGTAAATGACATTAATGCAAGTTGGTGTTCAGTATGGACACTCAAAGACCAAATCTGAGTTGATTTAACTTCTTTACAAACTATTTAAATAATAAAGCTATTAACAAGGATAATACATTTAAATGCAAGGATAAATAACTTGAATCAATTTTCTTGAAGAGGTGGCATAATAGATAAATTCTATAGTAAGTTATTAAAAACAAGATTGAAAACTAATACAAGACTTTGTGCTTTATTCTGATTGTAATATTGTTGTAGAATCATTTTAGTTGCACAAAATGTCATTAGAAAGTCATTCACTCCATTTCTGTCATCACTGAATTGAAATAATTGAGCAAAATTCTACCATTTTATTTCTTACACAGTGTGCTGATAGAGGAATTGTAAGGAAAATGTTTCTGTGCAGTTATGCAGGCAGTGATTTCTAAAGCATGTTTTTAAACAGTGCTTTAATGAGGTACTAACTGAATAATCCTAGGTTCTTTATTGTTTCTAACTGAAAAAAAATACAGATGAGAGGGGGCGAAGAATCTATATGGAGGTAGGCAGAATGAATAATAATAATATGACATTGCTATGTATACATATAAATAAAATCTAAATATATAAATGTTTATATGTAAAATATATGCATATGTGCATGTTTACATGTAAAATGCCTGTGTAAATATATATGTGAAATTTGTTATAATCCCAAAGGGAGTTGCACAACATTAATTACTCAGAAATCAGTAATAAATTAGTAATGTGTTAATCCCTTTTACTGTCTTTATACATAAAATGATGATTCATGCACATTTTTGTATGAAATAATAGTTTAGTGTCTCAAGATCCTGAGATTTGTCGTGTGCTATATGGAAAACAGTATTTTACCTACCAAATTATAAATTGTAATTTGCTTTTATCTAAGACAAGGGTAAGAATAATGGTAACTGTTTACTGTCTGAATGGGTGAGAATTGGACCGAGCCATGGCTAGAGCATAATTGTTTCTGATGCTGAAGGATGTTTTCAAGAAGGATGAGGTTTTGAAGGTGGAAAAAAAAAAAACAAAACAAAAACCCAAAGATTGATCTGGACTGTAACAAGGTATATAGATTATATAGAAAATATAATGATTATATAGAGCTTAAGGGGAAAAAATCTATTTTGAACATACGTCTTTGTTCTCTTTCTTGTGCATTTTCTCAATCAATAAATATTTTTACTTTTACCTCAATCTGACATGAATTAAAGAAAATTTCAAGATAACTTCTAATACCAATATGCTTTGTCTTCAGTTTTGTGTTGATCCTAAACACAAGGTTCTGTGCTACCTGGTCTGTTTCCATCAATCATACAATTCAGAATTATAAAATAAGACAAGTTGGAAGAGACCTTGGGCAGTCATCTAGTCCAAACTTCTGCGCAAAGCAGGGTCAACACTGAATTTAGACCAGCTTGCTCAGAATATACATTGCTGGAGAATACCCAAAAGGAAATAAAATCTCTCTCCATTAAACTATTCTTCCTAATTTGGAAGCTAGCAAAGCATTTCTTTTTTGGTTAAAAAGCAGATGCTTTTTGCTAGTAGGAAGAGCTGTGTGGAGGACACAAAATCCCCAAGAGTTGCCAAGGAACTTGTAGCATATAGCTTACAGTCTTCTTCCAGCAGTCATTAGAGAGACCCTCTTACTGAAACAGCATACCTTCACCTTCAGTATTTTTACATATTGCTTCAGTATTCTTTTGTGTTCCTTGCTTTTCAAAACCTGCAGTCACAATTATTTTCAGTTTTGTTTGTTTTTGCACAAGCATGTAGCATTGGATTTGGATTATATTTTATTTTAAAGTAAAACTTCAAATTAGAATGTTCCCTAATATGTCGCTATTGGAATACGAACATTTAAAAAAGGAATGAGTGTGTGTAAGACATGCTGAGAAAACATTGTATTCTATGGTGCTGCTTTGAATAAAAACAGCATCAGTATTCTTCAATTCTGTCTACTGTAGACTACTGAAAACTAATTTTTCAAGCACCTGAATTCTTTGGAAAACTCCTGAAATTTCTAGGTTTAATATGGGGCCCTCTTTGGGCAAAGTTTTAAAATGTCACCCTTTATATTTTAAGGCAGCAGTTCTGTAATGTCTTGTGACCAGAGACAGGAGTTTCACTACAGCAGATGGAATCCTGTTTTGAAATGGGATGTTCTCATTCCAGCACAGTACTTGGCTCAGTACATTTCACTCAGCAGAACCCTGATGCTGCTTAGAAATTTCTTGGAGAATAAATTAAGTGAAGAACACAAACATGTTAAAAATGTTTGTTTCTTTAACAATTGTTATAACCAAGAAATAATATTTGAGATTTCATATTTTGTTTACTTGATGGTATACCCAGCTGACGATGACGAAATTATTAGTGTAGTCTGAGTAAATAACATTCTAACACATTCAAAAGTCACAGATGACTCATGCAGTGGGATTTGATATCATTTTAATATTACTGCCAACATGTAGCTATCTTAGGGGCTCAAGATGGCATTAGGATGCTGTAATAGTTTAGTAGTAATCATAAAGTTAAATAATTATTTTTGGAATACATTATTTTAATAATATATTTGGAATAAGATGATAGGTATTATAGAGTCCTTTACAATAGTTGCCACATTTTGTTCATGATTTCATATTTTACAATTGTCTCTAGAAGAGAAACTAGAAGGTAAATTTAAGATTTTTCTTGCATAGTGGGATATAGGAATGAAACTCTTCTGAATAATAAAACCTGTGAATAATAAAATATTTATTTCTTTGTCCAGTTTATGATAACTTTTTACTATCATGTAGGAATTCTTTCATATTTATAAATCATCATTCCTCTAGTATATTATATATCTTGTTAAAGTTACGTATCTCTTCTGTCTGCCTGGCCACCCAGTTCTTTCCTTCTCTCTTTTTTTTTTCTTTAGATAGATTGTGAAAAGGGAGTTTTGAAGGAAAAAAATCTAAGAATGTTCCAAGGAAGATATGTGCAAATACTTATATAAAAGATTTCTTTTTACACTCTCCCCATCAAGTAGTCTTTATGTGACTAGACTTTTCAGCTGTTAGAAAGTACTCTCTCCCTTGGTACACTGCTATCGAATGACCTGGCTGAAATCCTAGAGAAACTGGACAGAGCACAAAGAGCAAAACATCACGGAGAGGAATTTATGCTGTATTGCTTAGAGTGAAAACAGCTTTTCAGTTGCCAAAAATAATTCTGTAGCTTAATTTCTGAATTTTCTTTTCTTTATGCTTAATATTGTCAAAAAATATCATTATATATTTTTTATTATAGTTGTTTTTCAACAATAGCTTAACTGTAACTTAACAGTAACTTAACAAACTTTACTTGCTGTCAAAATTAATATTTTCTTCTTCACTGGTTGTTGCAATGTAGATGCTTTCTTGTCTAGGCAAGATGCAGACATAAAATTCTCTAGTATAAAAATACTTTAACTGAATTTGAAAATATGTTTCTGCTCATGTATCTGTTCTTATATTTAAACAAAAATTATAGTAGAATCTACAAAAATGAGACTAAATTAGTAATTTTAGGTTAGGATAAATGTTTATTTATTTATTTCACACCTTTTGGGAATAATAATCTTTCCTTGTTTTTTTTTCAGTGAAAATATTGTTACTTTCAAAACTGAAATTGTTTTTCTTCACTTGCAATCTTACTGATTAATTTGATAGCAAAAATAGTAATTTTTATGAGCCTTTAGCTTTACCCTAGCAATATCAACAGTATAATTTTTATTCTTCAGTAGAATCCAATCTGCTCTAATCATAAAATCATTAAAGCTGGAAAAGAACCTAAGAACTTTATCAAGTCCAATCATAAAACCATCACTATCATGTCTGCTAAAACTTATCCCTAAGTGGGTAGTGTCTCATCTACATGTTTCCATCTATGCCTTTTCAGTACAGAGATAAGTCCAAACTTATTTTATTTCCTAGGAGTTAAAAGAAAAGCAGGATTCTTCTATTAAACGTGACATTGATGGAATGGGGGTCCCAGAAATAAAGTATGGTGATTCAATCTGCTTTGTTCAACATGTGGCCAGTGCGTTGTGGCTGACTTATAAAGCACAGGATGCTAAATCAGCACGTTTAGGTCTCTTGAAAAGAAAGGTAAGATTTTTCTTTTCTTTTTTTTTTGCAATTATTTGCAGAATAAGCATTTGTTGCATAACAACTTTAGTCCATCCTAATTTCTACCATGCTGCAAATGTAGCAGTTCTGCGTTTAATTGCTTTGTGTTGTTTTCCTTGAAAATGGTGTGACTCTTTGACTCTGAATCAAAAAAAAATTGCTAATTACATAACTGAAGAAACACTTGCCACAAAGAAAAGTACTGCACTATTTTTTTTCTTTGCCAAAGAAATTGATTTTTTAAGTGTCAACTTTTATTTCAGGCACTTCACTAAAACTGAAATTCCTCAGTTAAATGATCAAATCTCTTTTTCTAAAATCTATCTATTTAAGGACTTAAAATAGCAAATCATACATACCCTGGAGAATAGAAATTCTTATTAAATATATTGTATGAAATTGAATTTAAATTTGTTCATTAATACAAGAGACTTGAGTACTTTCTAAACTCATTTCTTAAGTAACAGCTTCCTGCCTTGAGTGTCACTGTCCTGAGGTAATAATGCTGCTTGGTTTACAATTTGCACAGCTAGGCAATGTACTGGAAAAATATATTGCAGTACAATGTGAAGTCAGTCCTAAACAAATTAACCTCTTGTAATTTTCATGGAAAATTCATTTTCATGATATGACTTCACAATCAAAAGTACTTTAAGTCTTTCTTAAATGAAACATATGCACACAAAAATTCTTTGTTTCATAACTTCAGTCTTACAGCCATTGAAGGAAAACAAATCTAAACTATTTACAGAACTATTTTCTGTGTTAAGATTTTTCAAAAAGAACTTTGAAAAATTGATTCTTATCTTGGCAGCGCGCTCTTTATATTGATAAGAATGGCTTATATCTGGTCCAAGAAAGGTAATGTTTATGCATCTTGTATTTACTGATGAAACATTAAACAGTCAAACACTTAAAGTGGAAAGGAGAGAAAAAGCTTCACATTTAATGCTTTTGATATTTACTATTAGGCTTTCTATTGTTGAGCAGTTTTTGCTTTTAATAACTTTAAAGTTGTAGTATTAATGGAGGAGGAGAAAGAATCACTTGCTAAATGTATATTTTCGGCGTGTTTGTGAAGTCTTCTCATGTTTGCACTAATATAAAATTGGGCAAACACACAGAAGAATGATTCATCCCAAGTGAGCAGGAAATCAAGTAAAGGACCTGCATGAACGATGAAGGAGTTTCTGACAAGACTTAGTTATAAAAAGACATACAAGAGGTAGAGGGAATGAAGAAGACCCAGGAGGAACACATGGACGCTTATCTAAGTGCATGGGCTCAGGATCAGGACAGTCAAAGCCTTCCCAGAGCTGGTGCAAAGGGCAGCACAAAAGGCTCCTTCCAGTACAGCAGGAACAAAAGGAAGACGAGGGGAAATGTGGGCCTGCTGCTGAGTGGGGCAGGGAACCTGGGGCCTAAGCACGCAGAAGAGGCCAAGGTGCTCAGGGCCTTCCCTGTCCCTGGCTTTACTGCCTTTCATCAGACCTGCCTTCAGCAGTTCCAGGACCCTGAGGCCAGCGGGAAAATCTGGAACAAGGAAGACTCACCTTTAGTGGAGGAGACTCAGGTTAGGGAACATGTAAAGAACCTGGAACGCGCAAGTCCCTGCGCCCTCACGGGATGCACCCACAAGTGCTGAGGGGTCAACCAGATGTCACTGAGAAGCCACTACTGATTCTCTTTGAAAGGTCTTGACAAACAGGAGAGGCTCCCCAGGACTAGAAGAAAACAACTGTCCTCCTGTCTTCAGGAAGGGCAAGAAGGATGACGGGAACCAGAGGCTGGTCAGCGCGACCTCAGTGTGTTGGACACCTAATCTTGGATACTGTTTCCAGGCCTGTGAAGAACAAGGGGGTAACTGGGAGTGGTCAGTATGGATTTATGAAGAGGAGGAAGAAAAATAAAGCCTGACCTGTCTTCTGTGCTGAGATGGCCAGCTTAATGGATGAGGGGAGAGCAGTGTGTTGTTAAAGTTGATTTTAGCAGAGATTTCAGCACTGTCTCCCATAACATCCTCAGGGGCAAACTGATGAAGTGCGAACTATAGTAGTGGTTAGTGAGAAGGCTGAACTGCCATGGTTCAAACAGTTGTTATCAGCAGCACAAAGTCCAGCTGGTTGGAGGCCAGTCACTGGTGATGATTAGGGGGCCCAGTGGCCAATATTGGGTCCAGTAGAATTGATTATCCTCATCAATGGCCTGAAAGATGGGGGCAGATATCAGCAAGGTTGCAGACAATAAGAAAAACCGGAAGGAGTGTGGGATAGAGCAGGTGACTGTGCTGCTCTTTAGAGAGACTTCCATAGGCTGGAACATTAGTCTGGCAGGAACCCTCTGAAGTTCAATAAAGGAAAGGCAAAGTCCTGCACGTGGGGAGGAATATCCCCATAATGCAGCATGAACTGGAGGCTCACCAGCTGCAGAGTAGCTTTAACCTTGCTTTGAGCAGAGGGGTTGGACTGGATGATCTTTAGAGATTCCTTCAATCTTAACCATTTTACCTGATTCTGTAATTTTAAGAGATGAAAAAAATAAAGTATTCGCAATTTGAACGTATAACTAAAACATGACTACTATTTCAGAAGTCAGAATTCTTTCTTAGTTGCTTGTAGGTATATGGATACACAAGAGAATATCTATACACAAACTGTAATACAAAAGTATTCCAGCACCCTGACGCACTCTCAGGTGCTTATGCAGTGCATGCAATCATAAAAGGGCAGTGAGTGTCCATTCCCTTCAGTTCTTCTCAACAACTCAGCTGATCAGAGAAATTCTTTTGTGTGCCATCCATTCTCTTGGCAAGAGACTTATTCCCACAATGATTGTTAATCTTTTCCTTTTCCTCACCAGCTTTGTTTAAAGGGCTCTGTCTCCCCAGGGACTTCTTGAAACTTCTTTAAAAAGCTGCGTGTAGATTCTTCCTTTGTATTCAGAATTATGCATAATTACCTGTCATTTTGCTGTGCTTCCAGAATGTTTTTAGTCTTCTTTAAAGACTCAAAATCTTTCGTTGCTCTCTCTCCTGAAGACTCCTCTCATGTTAAGTGCCTCCAACTGGAAGAAATGCCAAACTCTGTAATCTCCTAGAAATTAACTTGCCTCCTGTGGAGGCAAGAAACAGTTTTTTTTTCCTCTGCAAAGTATGCCAATGGTTGCTATTATTTTGTAAGCAAATTTGAGCATGTGAATCCCTATAAATTTCATGTCCAATTTATTCCTTTACAGTGAAAGTAAATCCAAACTTAGTGTGCATATTCCACCATTGTTCTATCTGGCAATATTCTGTAATCCTTTTCAAGCTGGTCTGCACTATTGGCAGTGTCCCTCTGCAGTCATAAGAGGATTGAGAAATACCTTATTTTTGCAGGCGACCGAGGGTATTTGTTCACATAACCTCGCCATTATCACAGCAGCTGCAAATCTGGAGAGGAGAAAATGAGGATGATGGTGGTTCTGTTATAAAATATTTAAAATGCTGAGTAAAAAAAAATCTATTGTCTAGGTTTGGTGTAATTTCATCTATCCTAACTATTGTGCTGTTTTTGCAAGACATAAATATTTAAGAGATTGTGGATCTGCTGGCAGCGTTTGTGGAGTGTGCATGGCATGATTTTCAATCTGTCTGGATTTCAGTCATGTGTTTCTCTGTTTCTGGAATCTTGTCAAGACAAAGATTCAGGACTTTGCCAAGCAGTGCTGATGTTCGCATCAATATTCCGCATTCCTTCACTAGCCAGACAAAGCCTATCCATCTGGAAGTGATAGTCTTCTATCCAGAGTTACATTAAAATCCTTTTGTAAGAGAGTGCCAACTTCGTAATTAACAAAAAGGATCAATTACTAATAGTAAGATAAAGTGAACAGTCACTCAGTCAGTCAGTATGTACCAATCTTGGTACATACGCAATTTATAGTTTTTTCAGAATAATATTTAAATAGGAATGAGATGAATTTAAAAGCATGAAAATTTTAAAATTATAATTATTGACTTTCGATAGGTTATACTACACCAAGAAGGGCATATGGATGATGGTCTAACCTTACAAAGATGTCAACGTGAAGAATCCCAGGCTGCTCGAATTATTCGCAATACTACAAGCTTGTTCAGCCAATTTATAAGGTAATTGTTACCGTCTTCTCTCCTGCATTTTTATGTATTTAAGTATTTTGAAATGATAGCAATTGCTACAAAACAAAGTAAAAAACTTGCAACTTTCAGATATTTGTATTCAGAAACTATTAGCAATGTTTTTTAATTGATTTGTCATGCTGATTTATAAAAAGAATAATGCCATTAAATAGGTAGAACTCAGCTTATTTGTATCTCTTTAAATGAAAACCAATGCCAGAATAATTCAGTTATAGCCCATAGCAAAGCAAACATGCTGGGCATCATATCATTTAAAACAGTCTATTTAGATCTGTGTCGCTGATTGAAGACCCTTTACCTCCCTTAGGAGATCTCAAATTTTAATGAACAAATGACAAATTTTAAAACTTACCATATTTATCAAAATTCATCCCTAGTTTTCAGGTGTTCTTATTTTTACAGGCTTCTTGGTATTCAAACCTATATTTAAAAAAAATATATAAAAAAACTGGGGTTCTGAAAAAAAATTTGACTTGTTTTCAATTTGTTGTTGCAATGACCTCATTTTTTTTCAATTCCCTTGAAGGCATATGCTGTATTGGAAGAAGTTTGTTCAATGCCTATTATATCATCTGGTTTGTCAAATTGTTTGAAGCTTTTCTGTCACTTATCAGTTTAGATTAACTTGATCAGACCTTGGTTACTGAAGAAATTTGAGACTTAAACAAAAATATGTATAAACTGACTACTCTGATCAAGTCATTGAATTCAGGTAGTGAAGGAAAATGTCACAAAAATTTGTCTTATGTATATAGTTATATTTTTGCATTCTCCTTTCTCATTCTTAAGAATAAATTATTCATGATGTTTGTCTTGCATTACTAAACATTCACATTTTCAGGCAATGTTAATGCAGATATATTAAACCATATATGTTCATGTGCCTCATTGTTTCATAAATCATCTGACAATGGCTAGCATTTAAGTGAGGAGAAAATGACAACAGCAGTTGTTTCAGACTAATGTTTTTTTTCTTTGTAATGTATGTAGCCTAATTCTTTTGGAGGATTCTTCTAAAGATTCTTTTTATTTGTTTTGCAGAAGTTTCAAACTTGGTTATTGATCACTTATCCTTTTATTACTGTCTGCTAGCATTTTTCACCTGAAGTACATTAATTTAGAGGGTTTTATGTTAGAGAGGTTATAGATTATAGGTTATAAAGAAAAACAAGTTTATATTTAAGAATTTGCTTGCACAGAAACCTCTGTAGGTCTTTGTTTAAAACAACTTTATTTATGCAGTATCATGAGGGACCAGACTACTCTCTTGTATTTCCTAAAAGCAGAGCCACCTGTTGTCAGTCAGCTCCTCCTAGCTTATGCTCTGTATAATAGTGACTCAGAAACTAAGAAATCAGATTGTCACCTGACTTGTTTGAACAAGTTTGCTTTTACATACAACTGAAATTCTTTAAAATGCTTTGTACTTTTAAATTGCACCCTTTGTTATTTCCTGTATGGGGTTAATGCAGAAGCAGTTTAGGATTACACATTATTTTGTATCCTTTTTCTAGGAAGCTGGGCTTGTATAGCATCAATTAATTTAGACTATCTGTATAATACAGCTATATTATCAATCAGTTTTAAAGCATCTACACAAATCAATTTCTGTAAGATAGTACACCCTGTAGCCTTCATCTCTCTGCTTCCTTATTTTATTTCTTTGTTTCTTCTCATTTTTCCTCTCTGATTCCATTCCAGGAAGCTTTCAGTGCTGGACACCCAGACAGTAGATGTCTGGAGAATTTGAAATTCAGATCAGTTGCTTGTATCCTATGCTATACGTATAACAAGAACCAATTTAATTTTTATCAGAAAAGAGGCTGCAATGCACTACAGTAAAGTATTTTATGAAAGCAATGCTGCAACTCTTCCTGGTTTTTGTTTTCCACAGTGGAAACAATAGAACACTGTCCCCCAATGCCCTGCCTATTGAGGAGATGGTTCAGACTCTGCAAGACCTGATTACTTACTTCCTGCCTCCCGAAGAAGAACTGGAACATGAAGATAAGCAAAGCAAACTTCGTTCACTCAAAAATAGACAAAATCTATTCAAAGAAGAGGTACAGAGGAAGGAATTATTGCATTATTTTATTTTTCAGTATATCCTGTTGCAAACATTGAGGAATCTAAATGTTATTTTCAAGGCACATGGGTATAATTTGTATGGAGATATACAGCTGACTTAGATCATAAAGAGGCATACAGTAAATTGTTGGATTTTTCACTTTCACATTTGTCTCAGGCAACAAGCTTTTAATGCTAAAATTTGGTCTTAATATTTCTGTCTTCTAAGCATCTTTAAATAAGATACCATTATGACAATTTGTTTCTCTGTAGCTGTACAGTCTGGATGCCCCAAATGACCAATAAAAGTTGGAGCAGTGAAAGATTTTATTTCTGATGTTTTGCTTGTCCATCAGGGTGTGAAACAGGAGCTTTTTATCTCTAGAAATTGGGCCAATGCCAGTTTTTCATATATATTGTATAATTTTAGGGTTGCTCCTCTCTGAAAAAAAAAATATGCCTCTATATACATGGAAAGTATATTTTACAGTGCTTTTAATCATGTTTAAACTGCTTACAGGTTTTCAGTATCATTTTTAATCGACTAAAAATGTATATAATCTTTTCTTTCTACATAAATAAGATTCAATTCACAAAAAATATAAAAGCCTTCCTATCAGCTTTGTTTATTCCTTACCTCTTAAAATATTTGGATAAGTAAGGAATAGTACTGAATCATTCTTTAAAATGTTCGATTCTGATAAAAAGATACATATAAAAATTCTTAAGCATGACCTTATCTAAGATGATAAAACTTGTAAATGCATTCAGCGTAGAAAATAAATATCTAAAAAGATAACAAACACTTTTTAATTTACAAATATTTTTCCTGTCATATGTGTTTAGGGAATGCTGGCTCTAGTTTTGAATTGCATTGATCGTTTAAATGACTACAATAGTGCAGCTCATTTCGCAGGAATTGCAATAGAAGAAAATGGTACAGCATGGAAAGAAATTCTGAATCTCCTTTACAAATTATTAGGTAAGTTTGTAATGATATACTGTAGTGAAAAATGAGAGTATCTATTCTTTATTTTTTACCTGCTACTTCACCGCCATGGAAAAAAAGTGAAGAAAATGTTTTATAAATGAAGATGAGAAGGAGCTTAAAATTAATATGCAGGAATTCAAAATCTAAAGAATCAATGTCTATCAGTGGAGACTTAGATTTACTGTTAGTAGCAATAATTAAATAAAATAAGTTGTAAAAGAATGTTTCAGTTTCGATGCTAGGCTCTGCAAAATGAATCTCTCCTGTGTTGTCGTAAAGTGACAATTCTGTGGCTAAGTAGTAGAAGCATGTATAGTACTTCAGAAAATCACAGATTTGATCCCTGGGTAGCATAGCTCTTTTTGTGGGACTCTTGTCTGTTTATGGAGTTTTAGGTACCTTCTACTTTCATTAGAAGTTACTTTAATTACATTTCTCATTACAAAGAAAGTTAGTCCTTAACCACAGTAAAATATGCAAGTCAAAAGTTAGAACAAGAATAAAACAAACCAACAGTGGGCTTGGAAACATGAGATTAGTCATGCAGCACAGAAGTGCAGGTGCTTCTGGCGAAGTCCCTCACTGCATAAGAAGGTGTGATCATACGATTCCCTGCATACGAGTTTAAAGAACAGTAGGAAGAAACAACCTCCTTGAGGCTGTCTAGACCTTTTTGCATATTGTCTTGATTCTCTTCTGCAGATAGTTCTTGGACATACTTGTTCTATTGTAATAAATAATTATTCAGTTACCTGTGTCATAATAAAAATCCTCGGCAATTGTATACAATGCACTGTTTCTCTGATCAGTAGCAACTTCTGGGAGAAAAACAATCAAAATTCCTTAAAAAACGTGATTGCTGTTAAGATTTCAGTGGTCAGAGTCCAAGAACATTGTGTTCTGCGCTGCTGAATGCTACCCATTGGTAGCATTGGTAATCAGAATGTGGAGCTGGAGAGCAGTACCAAGCCTACACTTGAGTCTGTCCTACAAAACGTATGTGCTATTTAGAAGTTGTATCAGTTGTTACCATTCAGATTATTGAAAATCTTAAATCTTTGTTACTATAACACATTTTTTAAGATTTGTCTGTTTAGCTTTTTTAAAATACTTTTCTAACTGTGACCTCTGTTGAAGCTTCTGTTATGGATTCCTTGCATCCATACCTCCTAAAAAGTATTAGAGGAACTAAAAGCTGTGTTCTTAACCCTCGGAGGAGAGCGGCGTAATCTTCAAGCTTATTTCTGCAGTCCAGATTTTCAATAGTGTTTTGCTTCCTATCTCTTTCTGGAATGAAGCACCGTTCCAGATGTGTGCTAAGCATCACAGTCTCCTTGAAAATCCTGGCATCTCATAAAACAAATGCTGGATGAATTATTTGATAATGACAGCCCTTTCTTCCCCATTGCATTCCTAGGGCCACTCCAGCGGGCTTGATTCACACATGCATATAAGCAATACATATTTATAAATCTGTCAGTAGGCCTATTCTGCACTTGGGTGGAGGGACTGCTGTGTGCATAGCCTCCTGCAGATACATAATGACCATCTAAGAAACATTAAATAGCAATACATCAATGCTAAATTGTTTGTGGTCTTGAATGCTTTATCATATTAGCAACCAAACAAATATCGGATAGTAACAAATATCTCTGAGCTGGGTAATATTTAAATTGAAAAAAAAAAAACCCTGAAACAAAACAATTACAAACCTCCCAGGTTCTGTTTCTAATTAAACAGTTTAAGTAAAATCTATATAATGAACTGTTAAAATGTATTAATGTGTTTGGTTCGTGGACAGAAAAAAAAAGATTATTTAGTTGTAAAATTACATTCAAATATATGATTAACATTGGTGATTGGCACAGGGCTGCTTGGATGCGGTCCTGTGCCATGTGTTCTGGGTGGCCCTGCGTGTGCAGGGGGGTTGGACTAGATGACCTCTAGAGGTCCCTTCCAACCTTAGGCATTCTATGATTCTATGATTGAAAAAAAAAATCTACTATTTCTCTATACTTTTCTTTTTTTCTTTTTTTTTTTTTTTTTTCCTCCAGCTGCTCTCATTCGTGGCAACAGAAACAATTGTACCCAGTTTTCCAGTAACCTGGATTGGCTCATAAGTAAATTGGACAGATTAGAATCTTCCTCAGGTGAGACTTGCTGTATAAGTGTAAATTAACTACATATTTTATACAGGCATGTATGTATAACTACAACTTTTAGTTTGTGTTCAGTTCAGCAGGTTGTTTCATGACAACGTTATTTCTCTGGTCTTCATACAGGTATTTTGGAAGTATTGCACTGCATCTTGATTGAAAGCCCAGAAGCTTTAAATTTAATAGCTGAGGAACATATCAAATCTATTATCTCACTGTTGGACAAACATGGGCGCAATTACAAGGTATATTTGTAAAACAACAGATGTAATGATAATCTTTCAGTAATTTCATTAACCTTTCATCAGGTTGTATGTATTTTTTTTGGATGCTGAGACAGGGAAGTATTTGCTGACTGTAAAAAGCTACATGGAGTAGCTCCTCTCCCCTCTCCACTCTCCCCTCTCCCCTCAAAATCGTATTTTGAAAGATGCTGATGAACTGGAGGAGGAACAGCAAAAGTGTTTAGTGAGCTGAAATAAGTGACCTACAAGGAAAGAATATAAGAGAGCCTAACTAATTATCAATATGAAAAAGGAGAAAAGTATTCTTAAAGATAATTAAGAAGTGGGAACTAATGTAAGTAAGCATAATTTAAAAAAAAATATATAGAGAGAGAACTTACAGTGGTAAATTTAACTCACTGTGTTTAGCTGTTGGGAAAACTACTCTGCAAGTCTGTTGAAGACACAACCTTTCAGCCAGAACATCTTTCTATGCAGATGTAATGAAAGCTTTAAGTGGAAAAGGAAAAACATGTATGCAGGAGAATGATGGTGCTGGGTAACTGGTTTGTGCTTTTTCATCTTTAATGTCTTTCACTTAGCTTCAGTAAGTAATGAAATAATTTGTTTGTAACTCTGAAAAAAAAAATGTGTTTTTCTGCAAGATGGTCCCTGGAGATAGTGATAAGAAAGCAGGATGGCAGGAGAAAATTCACACTATGCTAGGTACTGTGAAGTGTGGGTTTATACTAATGTGCTGGACAGTGAATAAGAGTGGTTGGGATAAATGTTCCGTTCTGTTGTTTCTTGAATTGGACAGCAGTTTCCAAAATGGTAATGAACAGTGGGAAGAAGGTGCTTTGTTTTGGAGAAGGTCTGTAACAGCTCAGACCGTTCAGGCTGTTTGGTCCATGCTTGCATGTCAGAGACATAAAACACAGCTTTCAAAAAACACAAGTTTCTTTGGGAATGTACATGTCAATATATAGACAAAATTATGTTAAAAAGGAAAGAAAGAATCCTTTATTTACGTATTTTTGAATTAAATATGAATTAAAACAATATGAAATGAAATCAGGGAAAAGATTTGTGTTTTGAAAAAGTGAGAAATCCCTCAGCATTAGACACCATTGTGTTATTGTGTTCTCTCTTCCAAAACCTTTTGCTCAGAACTGTACCGTAACAATAATTTGTGGGAAAAGTGTATGAAACTTTTCAGAGTGTGATGAAAAAAGGAAAGCTGAAATTCTCTTTGGTTTAATAATAAATTATTTGAAATGTGTTTAATCTTAAATATATATGAATTATTTCATTGAAATCATGATTTCAGAACATTCCTAAATAGCTTTAGAATTGCAACTGAGGTTTGTCCAGTAATTTTGCTTGGGAGGTTCTTTGGGCCACAGCAAATATCTCAACAAATTTTATTTCACAAATGACTGAGATCTAATTTAAGAGCTATGGTAAAGAGTTGCCATGCAGCAATTCTGGCCTTTTTTTTTTTTTCTTTTCTTAGTAGACATGAGAAAAGAAGATCTCGGGAAGATTATCTGAGGCATTTTGAAAACCCTGCCTTGTGAATTTATATTCCGCTTAAGTTGAATATTCACTGCCAGCAATACAGAATACATTCGGTCCCTGTCTGTTCAAAAGTNTTTTGTTTTTTTTTTTTTTTTTTTTTTTTTTTCTTTTCCTAGTAGACATGAGAAATGAAGATCTCGGGAAGATTATCTGAGGCATTTTGAAAACCCTGCCTTGTGAATTTATATTCCGCTTAAGTTGAATATTCACTGCCAGCAATACAGAATACATTCGGTCCCTGTCTGTTCAAAAGTATTTAGAAAACAGTCCCAATGCTTTATGTCTCTTCTGAATGTAAATTAAGTTAATAAGTGTGTTACTATATGCATGCTATAAAGTTCTTTATCTTGATTGTCTTCTGCTCATTTTCAGGTTCTTGATGTGCTTTGCTCTCTCTGTCTCTGTAATGAAGTTGCAGTTCGTGCCAATCAGAACTTAATTTGTGATAATCTACTGCCTAGAAGAGACTTGCTCTTGCAAACGCGTTTGATTAATGATGTGACAAGGTATTGGGACCTGTTTTATTGTTATATTAAAAAAAAAAAAAAGATCTATACTACTTACTGTAAGAAAATGCTGTAATCTGGGAGGTGTTCCATAGTCTTCTAGTCAGACACTGACATTTCAGGAAAAGCTCAGGAAAGAACTAACTTTTAAAAAATGCAGTATTACTAGCAAGATGGTAATTATTGTGGAAACTGAGCTTGAATAGGAATTACTAATTAAGGAGTTCATGCAGGTGAAAGTAACAATGCTGGGTTTTGAGACAAAATTTATGCTCCTTGTTTCTTCATGATTTTTTAAAATTACAGTTCTAGTTCTATTAATGACATCTGGCTTAAAGTTTGACATATAGCGGTCTTCAGTTTCAGTTTTGTATCCTAAAAATGGATATGATGTTCTAGATGTGGTCTGTGAGTGTTGAATAAAGGGCAGTAATGAAATCCCTCAGACTGCTGGCTACATTACTGTCAATTCAGCCTACTAGCCTTCATCGGAGCCTGGGTGAACTGCTGACTGTGCAGTGCCGAGATGCTGTCCACCCATAAGGGCCCCACTCTCTGCCAGGGGAGGAGGTAGACAGTCCCAGGTACAGGACTTTGTGTTTGTTCTTGGTGACGTTGCTTAGGGAACTTTTTGTGATATATACCATGTCTTATGATATTAAATGGAAAGAGCTGCTTTTTCATTTAATAACTGAATAATTCTAAAGTTGCTCTATAAAGTCATAAAATAGATCACTATATTAAATCAAAGATTTATGCTTTATATCTATGCTTGTACCATAGCTGCAAAGTGAAATGGAACAGCGCAGAGCAATATGACACATATATTACATTTTAAGTTTTACACTAATCCACTTACATTTTCTTTTTCAGCATAAGACCAAATATATTTTTGGGTGTTGCTGAGGGCTCCGCACAGTATAAGAAGTGGTACTTTGAATTGATAATTGATCAGGTTGATCCATTCTTGACGCCAGAACCCACCCATTTACGAGTTGGATGGGCCTCTACATCAGGTTATGCCCCTTATCCTGGTGGTGGAGAAGGATGGGGAGGCAATGGTGTTGGTGATGACCTCTACTCTTACGGTTTTGATGGCCTTCATCTGTGGTCTGGTGAGTACTTTCTTCCGTTCCTTTTAATCCTTATCTTCATCTTTTATCTACCTTTACCTTTTCTACTTTGATTGCTTGGGAATTCTGCATTCCAAACTCAGTAGAGTTATTCCGAATTTCACATGGGACTTCTTCCCTGAAATTTTAACTAAGATTGAATTCTACCCAAAAGGCTGTTTAGCAAATGGCTTTTATTTTCATGATTTTGATAGCATTTTTAGAGTGAGTTTTGCATACGTCGTGATCTTGATCAATATTAAGTGTATTTATCCAAAATAAATGGATGAAGTGATCTTAGATAAATTAAGTGTATGTATATCTATATAGTGCAGTATTCATCTGATTTGCATGTACAGTTAAATGACATTATTCTTACATCTACTGATGTTTAATAAATTGAATAGAGATTTCCAAGAGTGATGTATGGATGTATGCACTTTTCACACTGGGAAATTCTGGCAAACTTTCCATGGGAATGTAGCATTTTTTTGGAAAGTACCTTTTTTACCTGGAATGTGGCTTTCTGTGTTTCCTGAAGTATCTTTTTAAATCTGTCCAAGACTTTGAAAAAAAGTTTGGTACAGGTATGCTCTGCAGAGCATTCTTAATTCTAGCATTTTTTCCCCAGGAAAATGGGACTGGTAGAGGTTATGCGTTTCCTGGAGACTGAGAAATTATGTCACATACCTTGCCATATAAGTAATAATATTCTAATGTTGCTTCATGTGTAAGAATATTTTGTTGATACCACTGTTAGTTTTGCTGATAAATCATATGAGTACCTTTATAGAGGCATAGGACTGAATTTTGTTTAGTCTGGAATTTTAAGAACTAAGATATCTTACGTAGAATAGTTTTACAAAAAAACAAGGTTGTAAAATCAACCATTCAGAAGTGTGTGTGTGTGTGTGTGGGGGGGGACAATAAGGGTTTTTTGTGAATTTATTTCATCCCTTTTTTGTGCATACTGTGACACAATATTTAGTTACGAGGTAGCATTTTCCGTTTCCTTCTAGATAGGGCTTGTTAGAATGAAAGTTAAAAATTGTTTTCTTCTTCAGTTTGTGGCTAGAGCTTTATTTACTGCACACCACTCAAAGGATGCAGGCAAAATTAAGAAATTCCTCATTTTTCTCAGAACCTTGAACTACCATATATTGCTAAGTACTAGTTAATTGCTCACAAAGGAATTATATAGGATCATATAATGAAAGCATGTGTTTCACTAAATATACTAAATTAGATTTTCTCACCTTAGCTCTCCCACTTCCTAATGTGGGAGTGTTTGACTCTTCAATTTTATTAACACCGTTCTTGCATGAGATTTTGTGTGTAAAATATCTATATATGTATATATTGTGCACATAGTTCAACTGTGTTTTGTAGGCCTGGTGAATAGTTCTCAGAAGGTAGAAATAATGATCTGGGTGAGTAGGCTGGAGGCCTCTGTAATATACTCCATTAGAAACAGGTTCATAAATCATTAACACAAAATTAAATAATAATGGAAACAACAGAGATTCCATTAGGAGATTTTCATTAGGATGGTCTTCTTAAATCTTTTCTTCTGCAGTAAAGGAAGGGTAATTAAATCAATTTAAACTGTCCTGAACACACAGTTGACTAGCTTTTCTTAGGAAGTCCCAAAGACTATAATTTTGGAATAGTGTTTAACCAGTTAAATAAACTTATTTTACAGTTATACTGTAGAGTGTTTCCAAAGGAAACATTTTTTGAAAGGAGTTCTGAAAGGATATTCCGAGGTTAAAAATATGCCCAGATGCTCGAGTAGGATTGAATGATCGCAGTTCCTGGGAATGGATATAGGTGAATGCACCTATATCCATATACCATAGGGAATGGAGGTGCTGTCTCCAGTAACCACTGTGGGTCCTGTGAGTGGCTGTGAGCTTTCTCCTTCCTGACTGGGGGATGCCATGTGCCTCCTGTTTAGTCTGAGGCTGTATTTCGTAGAACTAAAGAAAACCTGGTCTGTGAAGGTCTTAATCCAGTTTTTGAAAAACCAAAATACGCTTTTGCCTCCTGGTATTCATGGCTGTAAACCTGGATATCAACTCTAATGCTTTTCCTAGTGTTCTCTTCTGTCTTCCTTCGGAGGCCTGGGTCAACTGACTACACTGAACTTTTGTCAGTGGATGTGACACAAACAGTGTGTTCCTCCTACCTTGTCTGCTTCACACTTGTGCTATTCACAGGACACTTAGTTAAATGACTTTATCAGTCCCTGCATACCAAAACAAACAGAGTGCTTGTTGCTAGATAGGTGATTCTGCAGGTATTTGTCCTGTTCACAGGTATATTGATACAGCTGAAACAGTGTGCTCCTGTCTTTGATAATACATGGTACTAGACCCTCAGGTGAAGGTCTAGTGGTAATTGATTCCAATTACTACTCAGGTGAAGGTTCAAGTAAATTCCCAGTGGGATGTAATAATTTGTGGGCGTGGGGGAGGGAATGACAAAGGACAGGATGTTTCTGACTACTACGTTGAAGCCTGAGAGTTTCCAGCTCTGTCCTGTTGAATTGTGCACTTATGGTCACTGGGAAGGTCCACCTTCTTCATCCATCCACAAGTGGGATTAGTTACAATACATATGAAAACTTGAAATTTCTCAAATAGCTAAAGAAAGAAATGACTGGATATATCCCTGTTAGTTTTATCAAGGCGCAGGAACATCGCTTACTATGCCTGAGTACCCTTGTATCAGGCTGCAGTGTGAGCTCACGTTACTCCAGCTCAGCACGGTCTGTCTTGTGAACTGCGTCAGGCCCTGAGTGATCTGCTTGGTTCGTTCACTCTTCTGCCACGTACCGGTCTGAAGAATGTTAACTCATTTTGTGGTTCTGAGAGCAAAACGATTCACCGAGCATAGTGAAGACAAGATCCTGTATTTGTGGCTGAAAACAAGAACTTGATGGTGTTTTTGAGGAAATATATTTGTTGTTTCATTGTTAAACCTTAAAGCTTCCGATTACTTTCATCTTAGGTCGAGTGCCCAGAGCTGTAGCATCTGTCAATCAGCATTTGTTGGCATCTGATGACGTGGTTAGCTGCTGCCTGGATTTAGGTGTGCCTAGCATCTCCTTCCGCATTAATGGACAGCCTGTGCAAGGAATGTTCGAGAACTTCAGTATAGAAGGGTTTTTCTTTCCTGTTGTAAGCTTATCAGCAGGTGTAAAGTAAGTACTACAGCTCTTCGTTTTAATGCTGTTTTCTTTTGCTTTTTATTTTTTATTTTGTCAAACAGAATATTGCCTGATTGTATGTACTATTTATTGTATGTTTTCTGTTGCTTTGCTTCTGCCCAACCCTCAGGTATCGTAGGGTTTAGGGTTCTCTTCATCTGAGGGCGAATGTAAGGGTGATTTGACCAACGCACAATCTCTGAAAATTATTATTTGATGGATATCTGGTGACCTAGGGGAAGTGAAATTGGTCTCAATCCAATTATCAGTGAAAAAAGTGTATATTAGAAATGCAGGACCACATTTGACACTAATTAAAATTCTCTTTGGCAATCTCAGCAGGAAGTAAAAAACCTAAATGATTGTGGAAGCTGAATACCCTAATAATAGTAGGGAACTTGAAGCAATGATGAGAAGCAATTTTGGAATCTTACTACTAGTGTTACTCATTCTTTACTTTCTTTTTTCCTAAAATGATACAATTTTAGCTTACAGTTGTCAGGCTCCCAATTTATTTACCTTTACTTTGTTCAAAAAATGTTTTGCAAATGTCACCTTCCTTAAGCAGCCAGAATATATATGTTAACATTACAAAGCCAAAACAACAAAAGAGTAACTCCTACATAGTTGTTGTGGTATGACTACTTTATATTCAGTTCACTTGCAACATTTTTATTGCTGACATTGATTGGCAACACCTGTAGCATGGAAAAAATCTTGAAGAAAATTCTTCAGCAAGAAAGGCAGGGATTTTTCCTTTTCCTTGGCAGAACAGGACTTCTATGTGAAATACAGACAAGCTATGAAGATTTTTCACTAAGGTAAAATGCTAATGGTCAATATTCCAATATCTGCCATAATGTCCAAACGTAAGAGAAATAATCAGAAGGGGGAGAGTTTATGGCGAAAGAGGGAAAAACATCAAGAGGTGGCTTTCTTTTATTTAAAGGAGTTTTTTTTGTACCTTGTGATTTTTAGATAATGGCTTCAGTATGTCTAGAACAGACAGAGTAAAGGTTTTGTAGGGGAAAGAAAGATCACATTTTAATTCACGCAACTAGTAATTAGGAAAAATAAAACCTTTGTGTCTTTGAGGCAAAGTAAATCTGGAAACTTAGATCTGTGGGCTTAGCCTTCTGAGATCAATATTTAACTATTTTGATAATGGTGAAGAGAAACTTGCAGCATTAGTACAAGATTTTTTTTTTTTTTTTCTGTAAGGAATTTGTCCCAAGTGGTGCGATGATTTTTCTTTGTTCCTATTTGACATTATTTGTCCATTTTGGGGGAATGTCAGCTCCTAAATGTCAGCTCTGGAGGATGACAGGGTTCCCCACCGGGCCAAACTTTTATTCTTGCTGCTTTTGTGTCTTATCCATTCCTCTGTTTTTTTGTGGCGTCTGTTGGGGTCTGATTCCTGGTCTGCTTTGCTGTTTGAAAACCAATTATTTTACTCTAAACTCTTGTTAGCATCCGTTTGTCCCCACTGTCTCATTCTGCTTTTTATCTTGGACATTTTCACTCGATTTACTCCATTTCTTTCTGTGTTCCGTCCTCCCTCCCCTCCCCCCACAAATGATGCTATGGGGCCTGTCTGTAGTTTTACAAAAAGGCTATTCAAAAACTGATGAATTTAAACACTGTTTTTTAGACTTCTTTTTAAAGCTATATGAAGGCAGAGGTAGAGAAATGAAATGTGAGGCTAATTTTGAATCAGGTGTCCCACACATTTTTGTAGTTGAGCTGTTTTTAGGAAACATGAACATGAAAAGTCAACATCTTAAAGGTAAATGTCTAGTGCTTTTTATTATTAAAAATGTGATACATTAAATACAGTTACCCTGGCTCTGTCTTTTACAGAACAACTTTGCAGTAAGCAAAAGAAAGACTGTTTTATGTAGTCTTGGCATTCCAGACAGGAAAACTAAATGTAGTTACTACAATGGTAGTCACAATTTGCCTGCATTAGCAAGTATGTGGAGCCCAATTTAGAAATGAAGCAAAAGGAATAGTAATAACCTAAAGCAATAAGTTTACATATTTCTGACTCTTTTAGAAATTATATGCCTCTCTTTTCAGCTGAGTTTTTTCACAGACAAATTTAAAACATGTTTTTCAAAAGGGGAAAAAAAAATCTGGACTTTTCTTCTGAAGTGAGATGAAAACCTGGAGCTGCTTTTAATATTCAGGTTTAAGGAACATGATGTGGAGGGCCATGGAGCATGTAGCTTATATGGAGACTTAAAAATTGCAATGAGGAGCAGGGAGAAAATAGTCAGACTTCATTAGGTGCAAGGGAGATTGAATGGTTTGCTCTAACTCAGAAAAATGACGAGGCTGGGAAACAAGAAACTATTCACAGAGGCGTAGTTGACGAGGAGGAGCACTGTGTGCATCTTTTCCTTTCTGCACACTTTTTGACTTTTACCTGTCTTAGAAAGTTAGAATTGCAGAACTGTTAAAATAAAAATCCCCCCTTTTTTTTTAAACGTCAAAGCTGTAGCAGCTTTGAGCCCGCTTATATAGTTAAAACAGTTTTTTTATAAAATGAAATTATAAAAATTAAAAGAATTTTAAATAAAAGATATTTCTAGAAATGTAAGTAGAGAGTGGAATAGACTTCTGGTTATTCCATCATAGGAAACGAATGGACTGTTTCCTAGAGATAATTGTGTTTATTTTTTTTGTGGCTATTTACTTCTAGGCTTTGCTCAAGAGAGAGGCAAATATGAAGTTGGATAGTTTTCCATCTCTTGTTTTTTGTAATATAACCTTACATCTCTGTCAAAAATATATATCCTGGGAGAAATGGAAAAAGTCTATGGGTTTAATAAGAATTTTAGCTCTGCTTTTGAAACCCATCCATAGTTCTGATATTTGGTATAATTTTGTTGCTTGATTTCAGTAAAATGATGGTGCTTTTATTTTAACCTTATTCTTGTCTTTTAATGTATTCTCGGGTGGCATCTCATGTTCTCTCATGTTCATGATTGCACCAGAAGGTTGTTTTCACAATTTGGAGTGTTATATAAGTAACCTCTATGAGATTCTTAGAGGATTAGTGATTTATCTTGCTTTAAGATCACTTTATTGTGGTCTTTTTTTTCCTTTTTTCAAAAAATTCTTGGTAGATAATTATGATGCTAGTTGATGATATCTGTTAATATTAGTGCTTGGTAAGTTTTAGGTGCTTAAAGAAGCTTAAAGAACACCATGTTTATGAATGCTGTTCAAATAAATATATAAATTACTGATTAACTTTTTCCATGTTAGTATATGCTGACTATTTGAGAATATAGTTTCGTCTTTGTAAATTGCACAGAGTTCGTTTCCTCCTTGGAGGACGTCATGGAGAATTCAAATTTCTGCCTCCTGCTGGGTATGCTCCCTGTTATGAAGCTTTGCTTCCGAAAGAGAAGATGAAACTGGAACCAGTGAAAGAATATAAGAGAGATTCTGATGGAGTGAGGGATTTGTTGGGTACAACGCAGTTCCTGTCCCAAGCTTCCTTTATTCCTTGTCCAATTGACACCAGTCAGGTATTTTAAATATATAATAATAGGATTGTATAATATGCCTTAACAAAACTTGAATAGGGGGAGCAAAGCATGAAATAGTAGCTTTCCTGCTTTCTTAGCAATATATCATGTGCGGTCTTAACTGTGTTTAGTTGAACCAAGTGATGCTGAATTTATGAGAGATGATAACTATGGAATATCATCTTATTCTTGGATTTGTTATGCTTTTTTTAGATTGCTCTTCCTTTTCACCTAGAAAAGATCAGGGACAAGCTAGCTGAAAATATCCATGAGCTGTGGGGGATGAATAAAATAGAACTGGGCTGGACGTATGGCAAGGTGAGTCTTGAACAACTTGAAAAACCTGGCTACACACAGCCATACCAGGTTGAACCATCTGTTAGAAAACATGGACTTGAAAGTCCAACAGAGTATTTAATGGTGCCTATAAATACCCGTTAGCAAAGAGTTTTCTAATGAATGGTTGATTAAGCCGACAGGAGACAATAATGCTCTCTAGAGATTACAAGACAAATCTGATGCTTTATCACTAGGAGTAATTAACCATTTTAAAGAATATTTTGCTGAGAAATATCCTATTTGGATTAAACTGGAATTCTGTTGAAATTTATAATGATAGTGAGTAACCACACAAATAGCTGTTTGGCTACTGTGGTGCTGGAAATCAGGTAGATGCCAAGGTTTCCACGTGGAAAAACTTCTGCTGGTTACCACGACTAGGTTTGATAAGTTTTGTAACATTAACTTTAAAATTCTTTGAAGTATTTTCTTTTTTATAATTTTCAATATAATAGTGTATATATATATATATATTTTATTCTCTGCATTTTTTATTTATGGATGTACTTCACTTTTTTTTCCCCTCGATAAGAGCTCTGTCTTATATGCTAAAATGTCATTGCTATTGAAATTCTGAATTTGAAATCTTGCTGTTATTTCTGAGCTTTGGCAATTTTCATGAATATGAAGCATCTTAATTGAAAATAGAAATACCTGTGGAATCTCACTGGGTCTGGATTGTGGAATGAGAGAGCTTGGTGATTTAAGTTTCAAATCTCCACTCAAACTTATGTGGATGACATCAGTGAAACAATATGCTGCTCTCTTTTTTCAGTAAGATTTGGAAAACATTATGGAATGATACTTTAAGGTTTTTGAGTCAGAATGTGTGTACAATAGAGCAAATTATATGAACTCTCTCCATCTGTTACTCAGACATTCAGTGGAAATGTTCATTGCATTTTCAGACTTGCTTTGTTGTGTTTTGCCTATTAATGCAGAAGACACAAACCCCCAGAATTTTATTGTATTTTGCTGTTTATGGAGGAGTACTCCATAGTGGACAGTATAAATGAATCATGGGAAGGTTCATTTGTATAACGACGAATAACTGTTGGTGAACAAAGATAAATGATATTGTTTACAATTTCTTTACTAGGGCAAAGGATTAAACATTTTTTTTGCTGCATGGATACTGGTCTGATTCTGTTCCGATTCTGATGACAGGAAAACATTCTTTCCTCTTTGTTGCAGATACGGGATGACAATAAAAGGCATCACCCTTGTCTGGTGGAATTCTCAAAATTACCTGAAACAGAGAAGAACTATAATCTACAAATGTCCACAGAAACCCTAAAGTAAGTCTTAAATTTAAAAGAAAAGAATTAAAGAATTACACTTAAAATAAACACTTTATACCGTTGTTATTTTAAACACATGCAAAGCAGTTAGAATGTCTATTTCAAAATATGTTCTGCTGGCTTTGCTAGAAGTTTCAGGGATGCATTTGAAAGATTTGGAGAAATCTGTGTCTACAGAAATACAAATAAAGAAATAACACCAAAGGCTTACTTAAACTACCATCATTTTCAAAACCTTTATTTATACCCATTATTTTGAATGACTTTACTGGATTTTAAATGTCCTTGGTAAATTTGTAATGAAAACTTATTTCTAATGAAAAAAATGGGCAAACAGTATAGTGTTTTATCTTATTATTGCCGTTTTTTCTGTGTTGATAGAACTCTTTTGGCCCTTGGATGTCACATTGTTCATTCTAATCCAGCAGCTGAGGAGGATCTTAAAAAAGTTAAGCTTCCCAAAAAGTACGTATGATGATATGATAACAGTAATATATGGTTTGCAAGCACAGAGCATTCATTAAATTTAAAAAATGTAAAATTATTTAAAAAAATACTTACAATCAAGCCTGTATGAATGCTGACTTAGAGAGTATGTGTTTGGTCTGTTACCTTGCCTGTGGTGACTGCTAACTGCTAATGCTGATGTGTAATATCTCCATGTGGAGTGATTCATGGAGACACAAATAGCCACGTACAGATAGGACTGTATGTGACTTAGATGTTGCATGATCTTAGAATAGATATTACAAAATTAGAAGCAGTATTTCAGTGCCTTTCTGTCACATAGCAAAATAGAGTACTACCAATCTACTTAAAAGGTATGGGAAAAAGATAAACATTTGTCTATTTTCAATTTATACCTATACCTCATTTCCATCAGAGGAAATGTTCGTTCCACTTTGGCATGTTACCAAAGACATTGTTAACATATTTCATCAACCATCCTGTGCTACAGAAAAAATGGAAGAAAAATAAAAATCTGTAAAATTACTTGTTTAAAATGGAAACATGCATGAGGTAATTGTTGCATAAAATATCTTCTCTGTGTTTAGAGGTTTTTTTACTTCTCACTGGGGAGAAGAAATAATAGATTAATAGATTAATTTTTGTTGTTGTTGTTGCTGAGAAGTAATCAGCAGGACCTCAAAACTGGTGAAGGTGAACCAAGTATCGTATCACTGTAGTCTTGTGGGGAGTTATGTAGTACTTGTGGGCCAAGTTAAAGATTTGACCCTTAATGAAATTTCAAGCCAGCAGCAGTGAATCAGATTCTTTCCATATTCCATCAGTTTATCATCTCACAAGTTATCTACTTTCTCAAAGTGGCTTTATCTGTGAGAAACAAAGTTTGGATTTTAAAGGAAGTAAAATAGTAGCAAAACAAATCATTTTCTAGTATGGGAGATGGGAATCTTGGGCCATTGGATGACATTAATTTAAAAAGGGCAAAAAGAACCTTTCCTAAAGTTCCATAGTGCAAGTACTGAATAATATGTAAACTATTTTTTAAGCTTTTTACTCATTGGAAAATGGGAAAATTGGCCGTGTTAAAATACATTTTGGTTAACTCTGTTGGAATGTGTGATAGCATGAAGTCTTTACAGGCTGCTGTATCAAAATTGCTGTATTTTAAAATACAATAATTCCCTGGACCTAAAATTAATATCTTGACGAGTCATCACACAGACCTTTAAAATAAAGATGTGTTTAAAATGCAGACACTGAAATATACTCATTTAATATAATTTTGTTATTTTCATAACAACTCTTTAGGGACCTATATGGGAGAAGGTGAACCCCAGTCTACGAATGACACACAGAAAATTTTAATCATCCCGGGGGGTATCTTGACTCTCTGTTGTCTTTTATTGACTTACAGTTACATGATGTCAAATGGATATAAACCTTCCCCTCTTGATCTTTCTGAAGTGAAATTATTACCTTCTCAAGAATTTCTAGTTGATAAACTAGCAGAAAATGCACATAATGTCTGGGCAAAAGACAGAATAAAACAAGGATGGACCTATGGCATTCAGCAGGTAGGGACTGTTTTTACAGTTGTTTGGGCAAGGAAAGAACATGAGATTTTGTTTTCTGGTAAGTTAGTTGGGAATGTTAAGTAATAGATTAAAGGCTGGCAAGTTTGGAACCTGGAGAGTGGGATCAAAAGCCAAATGCAAGTGTGAGTAGTCAACCTGTATTGCTGTAGCTGCAGGATTTGTAACTGAGGCAAATTATTTTTCCTTCAAATCCGATAGTAACATATTGCCATTCTTCTTTCTCATTATTTCTAAGCTTTAGGTTTTTAACATCATTAACAACTGAGTTTAATGTATGAGACTTACTTTGCATTCATAAAACTGTTCTTTATTGATAATGTGTCTTCCCTGTAATAACTTTTACCATTGTTTCAGCATATGCTCTGTCTTATTACATATGATTTCTGAAATTTAAACACATTTTTTTTTTTTTCCTTGCTTGCAACTCCTTTTAGGATCTTAAGAACAAACGCAATCCTCGCTTAGTGCCATATGCATTATTAGATGAACGTACTAAAAAATCAAACAGAGATAGTCTCCGAGAAGCTGTTCGCACATTTGCAGGCTATGGCTATAGTGTAGAGCCACCAGACCAAGAAATAGGTATGTACACTAAACAAAAAGTATGACCATTTTTCCATGGTCATACTTTTTCGGTTTCCTAATGCTGGGAAAATAATGAACATGGAAACAGATAAGGGAAACAGGTATTAACTAATGTAAGTGTGTTTATTGTAATGGACTTGAATGAAAGATGCAAATTGCTTGCATATCTCCTAGGTATATATTCTTTTTAAGGATAAATTGTAGTCATTGATTTTATAATTATAATTTCTTTGCATTTTACAAGGGAGAAAATTCTGTATTTTGAGTGAACATTTATTTGAAATCATTCTTTCAGATTTTCAGATGTGAGAGTAATATTCCTGAGGCAATTCACACATTTCTTGATTCTTTGAATTATATGGAAAATTTGAAATACGTGTCATTTATTTTTCAAATGTTTCCCTAGTTTAGGGAGTCAGATATGTCACAGTACAGTTTTAGTTCTTCTAGACTGTATTTATAAGCTGTCAGAGGTAATTCATTAGTAGTTCTAATAAAGATAAATATCCTCTAATGATGATTTTTTAGCAGGATCTTAAGTAGATGTGCTAATTTATCTAATTTAGATTAGCTAGAATCTAATTAAAAAGGATTTCTTGTCCTCTGTTTATTTTTACAGCAGACCAAACGGTGGAAAAAGTCAGTATTGACAAGATTCGTTTTTTCAGAGTAGAGAAGTCTTATGCAGTGAAGTCTGGAAAATGGTATTTTGAATTTGAAGCTGTGACAGGTGGAGACATGCGTGTCGGCTGGGCCAGGCCAGGATGTCGACCTGATATAGAATTGGGAGCTGATGACCAAGCATTCGTTTTTGAAGGAAGCAAGGTCAGGACCCTTTTATTATTGTTTGAATTATTTTTGTACATAAACAAACTAGGAGGAGAACTATCATACAATTTTCCCCTATATCTGCCAGATCAACTATTGGAATATTTTTGATTCACATGAAGAGCATTTGTGAGCTCTGTTTCACGTGGTATGGTATATGTGTTTCAGCACTAGGCACTCTAATTATGCCAAAAAGGTGGGTTGTTTTAAATCCATTTTCCTGGGGTATACCAAACAGAGGATAAAGCCTCTTGTAAACAAGAGCAAAATTCAGAGTTTATTTCCTTTTTCCTTTTTTATAAATGGTGAGTCATGCCCTCCTCCTACATGCCCCCACCCCCCCAAAAAAAGGTAAAAAAAAAAAATGCAGTGACTGGAATTTGTTTTCCTTTTTCTTTCTTTTCTGCATTCTGCACATGCTTTCTTATTAAGCTTGGCGCCCCAAAGGACCAGAAAGATGATAATGACACTGCACATAAGAATTGGTGTCCAGGGAACATTGGTTATCATCCAGGCCCCAAATAGCTGTTTACATATTATGGAACTCAGGATACTTCAGTTTTCATGTATGATATAAGTTAAATACCAATTAAAATCATGTACCTCAAAGCCATGTAATGAATTAGTTGAGATCATGGAAGGAGATGTAAGAAAATAAAGAATTAAGATAGAGTCTTGTTGTTGCTTACTTGGGTCATAAAGACCAAATTGTTTGCTACACATAGTTTATTTACTTATTTAGAATTTTATACCAGATGCTTTTATGTATCTGTACAACATTCCCAGTCATGACAGATTAGTATCTACTTCAGCTTTTTCCTCAAGAGCTTTAAGCCTCCCTCATCTGAAAGTATATATGTTGTGTATTTGAATTTTAGTGATGCTTATTGACTAGTTAGTTGATTTTTTTGTTTTGTTTTGTTTAGGGGCAGCGCTGGCATCAAGGCAGTGGATTCTTTGGACGAAGTTGGCAGCCAGGAGATGTGGTTGGTTGTATGATAAACTTGGAGGACAAGTCAATTATCTTTACTTTGAATGGAGAATTGCTTATAACGAATAAAGGGTCAGAACTAGCGTTTGCTGACTTTGGAATAGAAAGTGGTAATTGAATACTTCTTTTTGTAGTTACATGGAAGTAGTAGTTACATGTAGTTTCAGGGGGAAAAAAAAGATACCTAATCTCCTAATCTGTCCTACTGGTTTAGTGTTCTGAGAAATAAGAAATTAATGCTCCTGCTCATTGCTTTCAAGTTAGGAGTAGGCATCTCAGGAGGCAGTGGATCCTGTAGGTATACAGAGAGTGAAAACATTCAGTTATCAAAAATTAATGAAGTGTCTGTTTGTCTATCATGAAGGATGGAGGTTGGCAACAAATTTATAGATACTGATGACAAAAGACATTTTTTAACAGATACACTGAGCAACTTCAACCTCACCTATGTTGAGGTTGTTGAAAACCTATGTTGAATCATGTTGAAAACTTTATGCCTGCAAAGATCATACAAAACAAATGCTAATATCTTCATTGTTTAGTCACATTGGTTTTGCATTGTCCAATTCAATGCAAACTCATGTTTATTAGTCTAAGTGGGTTAAGAAAATAATTAGACTTTCTAATAAAGGATAAAGGAATATCTCTTGCAAATTGTAGGGGCTTTTTTTTTTTAGCTTCAAGTTTGAAAGTCCACAAAACTGCAGTTCAACTTCATATTATTTCATCTTTCATGGAAACCAGGGCTTGCCAATAACAATTTGTCTGGTTTAATATTTAAATACTTGAGATCATATGTTCAATGCTCATTCATTGCCTTAGTACTTAGGAGTTTCAGTAACAATTATATTCAATTTAGCCATTAATATTTAAGGTGGATTTAAATAGTGCTGTCATTGTTTGATGTACATTCCTTGTAGAAACTGAAGTTCAGATCCTATTAGATGGATCGAAAATAAAAATAAAATCAATCAATAAATAAATTGTTGGATTTATTTATTTATTTATTTGTCTTATCATTTTCTTAGGCTTTGTTCCAATTTGTTCACTGGGTCTATCTCAAATTGGCCGCATGAACCTTGGAATGGATGCCAGTACGTTCAAGTATTATACAATGTGTGGCCTTCAAGAAGGTTTTGAACCTTTTGCTGTCAACATGAACAGAGATGTTGCCATGTGGTTTAGTAAACGCTTACCGACATTTGTCAATGTGCCAAAAAATCATCCTCACATTGAGGTAACATTACATTTAAAGTGACACTTGCTTATCAACAGTTTGTTTAGGCAAGCTGAGACATTAAAGCCTTACTAATACCTAGTGTCATCAGATAGTCTGTCATTTAAATCTTAAGTCACCCATAGATAATTCCAGATCACGTTGTCTGTTTCCAACTGCATTTATGGTCATCTTGTTACCTTGTATGGAAATACTTAACTGTTCTATGTATTACTTATTTTTCTTTAATTTTCAACTTTTTTTCATGTCTTAAGAAATTTTTGAAATGTCCCTGTCACTGCTTTAGTTTAAAAACATACTCACTTGATTTTCAGCAACAGGGAAGATATTGAATAATACCAGACTCAGATTTAAGAAGGATCTTCAGAAAGATTTTGCTCTGTCTGTGTCAAAAATCTACTGTTTTTTTGAGTAGTTTTTCAATAACTTGTGCATTCAGAATGTAATGATTTTGATTTAATAATATCTGTGCTTTTGTTTCTGAAAGTCTGCATCAGCGAACTTGAAAATCTGCTGCTGTAGTGAGAATATTGAATCTACTGCTTCCCTCACTACTTCTGGTAGTTTACCTATCAAAGAAGAAAATTGCATAGTTTAGAAATTAATTTTGACAAATTTGTTTTTTCTTACAATTATTCTCTAGCTGCTCACTGAAAATTTTCAGCATTTTTCTCAGAATGGTGTTTTATAATTATTTCTTCCCTTTGTAGATATGGAGAATTGATGGAACCATTGAGAGTCCACCTCGATTAAAAGTTACTCACAAAACATTTGGCACACAGAACAGCAATTCAGACATGATATATTGCCGCCTGAGTATGCCCATCGAGTTCCGTTCATCATTCAACTTTGGCCTGGGTGTGGAAAACGCCTCATCTGACGCTTTCCAAAAACGGTTAGATTTGTGTTTTATTACATTGCTTCCCAATTTAAATCCAGAATGTTCTGTTCTTTATTGCTGTACACTGAAGATTGCATATTTGTTTTCTGGACTAAGAACACATTACTATTGGATGTGTATTCCTGATTTTTTTTTTAATTTTATTCTTGGTACTTTAAAATAATTTTAATAGAACTTCACTGCAGAATGCTATTTCTGAACAGAATCAGAGAATCTGATGAATCAAAAGGGTTCTAGTTATTCATTGTTAAGCATCTGCATTCATTTTGAAAGCAGTGGGATTTGCAAGGCTCTTCAAGCTATCTGAATAAAGAGCTTAGCATCTTTACCCCCTGCACTTTAACACCTCTGTTCAATAGCTCAAAGGTATCAGAAAATTAACTAATCTGTTGAAGAAAAACAAAATTGTGGGACCAGTTTTTAAAGATACCACTTATGAGACAAGTTCAGTACTAGCATTATGTTTAATTTGCTGCTGTAAATTGATGTTCCTCCCTCCTCACCCTAGCTTTGGTATCTTTTTTTCTATTCTGATGTTTACTGGAAGATCCTTGTATATTTAACTTACTTGTATCACAAAGTACGAAGTGCACAACAAACACTAGTTTGTTTGCAAGTACACATAGTTTAATAATGAGGACTTTTTTTTTTCTTACTAATTTACTAATATTTTCTTTTATTTAGAAAACAGAGCCAAGAAATTGCAGTTCCTTCAACGACAGTGAGTAAATATTTTAAAACGTTTAGTTCTTACTCTTTAAAAAAGTTTTAGTCTTGGCAGCATGTTCATTAGGAGTTTCTCTGTTAGATAAGACTTTGAACCATTTACTGGTAACTCTTTGTGTAAATAATAATGCTCAGAGTCTCAGAGTTGTATGTGTTTATATTGTTTATATGATATATAAATCTATATATCTCAATTCATTGATAGAGTAATTGTTAAATACCAAAATTGAAAATTACATTGTTTGGGGAGGGACAGTTGATGAACATTTTATAAGACTGGTTAAATGAATTTGAATAACAGTTATTAAAATTTTATATGTATGATTTTTTTCCTACTATATTTTTCATATTTTTTCGTAAACTGATTCATATCTCTTTTACTAACATTTTCTTTTGTTTTTTTCAGTACTTTTATTCACTGCGGATATTTGCTGGCCAAGACCCTTCATCTGTCTGGGTTGGCTGGGTAACACCAGACTATCATTTTTACAGTGAGAATTTTGACCTGAATAAAAATTGTACAGTGACAGTAACTTTAGGTGATGAGAGAGGCAGGGTTCATGAAAGGTATGATTTATTTATCATTTTTTTAAGTTTATATTTTAATACTCTTGTTGAAACTGGACGATTCCCACAATTAATGAAATTTTAGTAATTTAAACTAATTTAAAATTGATGGATAGAGCTGTTTCACCATTCATTTATATGTAGATGTATTGTTAAAGTCAACAAAGTAATCATTCATGTTCTATTTAAAAGGAAGGTTTGTGATGCCTCTTAACTTAGCATCTATATTTGGGCACTGGCTGAATCTGCGTTTTGTTGCAATGTATCACATCTGCACGTAAAAGCATCTGAAATTAATATTTTTAAAGTAAAGGAAAGCAAATTAATAGTCGGCTTTGTCAGTCAGATCTCTTGCCCATGGTGCCTTTTTTAAAAACTTATATTTTAATAAGAAAACACAACTAAAGGTGACCAAAGTACCTTTAAGAATCTCTGCTATTTTATGGAAAAGTACATCATCTTTGAATACTTCGTCATGTGCGGTATGGCCTGTGATTGTTTTTTTTTTTGTTGCTGTTGTGCCTGCTGTTTTTCTCTCAGTGTGAAGCGCAGTAACTGCTATATGGTCTGGGGAGGAGACATAATTGCGCACTCGCAGAGGTCGGGTCGCAGTAATGTGGATTTGGAAATTGGATGCTTTGTTGATCTGGCTACTGGAATGTTGTCGTTCACAGCCAATGGAAAAGAGCTTGGCACTTGTTACCAGGTATTATCAGATTATCAAGAAGTCAGCTAGTAAGCTGGCTTTTTTGATGCTATGAAATTGTTTCGTTTTGTTTTGCTTTCTAAAAATCTAATCAAAAACTAGTCTAGTGACAATACTGTGTTACTGTACGTTATTCTGTTTTATCCCTCCTTTCTCCCCCTTTCTTCCCATGTAGAAGAGTTAGTGTTGGTAATGATGTGGTTTTCTCCTGTGGGGAAAAAAAAAACACACACACACACACACACATACAAATAAAACGTAGGTGTTTGTTAAAGCTGTNAAAAAAAAAAAACCACACACACACATACAAATAAAACTTAGGTGTTTGTTAAAGCTATTTTTGTATAATTAAACTAAATTTAATGGAACTTTGTATACTTGATGAAAACGAATGCAACAAGGTCGGATACAACCTGTAAATGGGGATAGGAATAATACAGGCAACTGATTTGGATATGTTGTAGAATATAAGAATGGGCAGAGACTTCAGTAGCATGCTGGGAAAATAAAACCATGGAAACAGAAAGAAGGAGATGAAGGAGTTTAAGCCTCATGCTTTGCTGATTTTGTAGCTAGATGCAGATAAATGTGACAGATTCTGAACCAAACCATGAATTTTTAGTTATTTGTTTTCATGGAACAGCCTGCTTGTTATCTCCCTCTGGTTTTCCTCTCTATAGAAATTCATCTATAGAAATTCCTGTAATAGAAGTTCAGGGTTTCAGCCTCTTTTCTCATAAATTATTTTACTCAGCATAAAGTAGGAACTTCTAGCGGTGAAGTTAAGATGTATTATGATGTAAAAAAGCTCTATTATGCTGTTTTATGTTGTAAAAAGTTACATTCTTTCTCTAGTCTCTACTGGGGTTGCTCATCCTGGAGCAGGGGGGCAGCGTATGCGGTTGTGAAATAACATTTGAAGATAGTTTCTTAAAAATGCAGCACATACTGGATTTGGGTATGTTATTACAGATATTCTTGTGTAGCTGTGACACTGCTTAAAGTAGCAGAGACACTTGTTTGTAAATTAGATGGACTTATAAGGAAAAATCAGTAAATTCTTTGCCATTCTAGCAGGTAAACATAGGCACACACTAATCAGCACTTTCAGTTATTGTGGTTCTTTCATAGTGAAATGTGAGCTAGGTAATACTTATGTATTACTACTAGGTAATACTAGGTAATACATCATGTACTGGGAAGAGGTTCCTGTGACCCTTTTAATTTTGTAATCTTATTTCTCTTCTAGGTGGAACCAAACACAAAGCTTTTTCCAGCAACTTTTATACAACCTACAAGCACAAATTTGGTTCAGTTTGAACTTGGTAAATTAAAGGTATTAAGTATTTTCCATAATGGTGCTTTTTAAAATCTGTTAATTTCCACAGAAGTGGCTGCTGAATTCAATTTGGTTAGACTGAATTAGTGAATTAACCTTTTGTTTGGCACGTTTATTTTGTAAATGTCTTTTGTCTTGTAAATGTCTATCTTTTAGTGTTATAAGCTTAGTAAGTACAGTTAGGCATTGCAAAAATTAACGTCAATATACTTATTTATTTTAGAATACTATGCCTTTATCAGCAGCAATTTTTAAAAGTGAGGAGAAAAATCCTGTTCCTCAATGTCCCCCTCGCCTTGATGTGCAAACAATTACACCTGTTTTGTGGAGCAGGATGCCAAACACCTTTCTGAAAGTAGAAACTGAGCGTGTCAGTGAGCGCCATGGCTGGGTTGTGCAGTGTTTGGAACCTCTGCAAATGATGGCACTTCATATCCCAGAAGAAAACAGGTATGTTTAGCAGGAACTACAGCAACTTGCTTGTGGAGGAAACATATTGAAGTGGATAGTTAATGTTTCAGTGTTAGTCAAGCCTGTCTTGGAGGATATTGACACTAGAACTGTTTAGAATTTCTGTTCTTCTCAGGTCCTGTGTGAGGAAAATTTAAGCAGATGTAAGAGGCTGAACAATTTTGATGCTATTTGATTATATCGGCATACATGAGATAAGACAATTTTCATGTCTGCTTAATTTTCTTTTTATTATATTATCTCTTTAACCACTGTGTCTTTAAACAGACAGCTTTTTTTCAGCTTGGTAAAAAAACACCTGCAAATACGATTTTGCCGCTTTTGTATGTACTAAATATTTTCTAGCTTCATCTGCCCTGAATTTTTATCAATTTACTGAAAAAATTTGATTTTCTTAGGTTTTTGGATTGTGTTAAAACATTCATATCCATTGTTTTTAGAGTGATCATCATAAAGGTATCCAAATATCAGATGATTTAACCTGTGAAAATTAAACTATAAGCAGAAGCGCAGAAGAAAGCTAATGGAAAATAAAACTATTATCAGTTATTTTGCAGTGTTTTGATAATTTAAAAACTAATATTATTCAACTTAAATAAGCAGGCTTTGTAAGGATTTCAGTGTTCCAAATACATTCTTATTACAAAAAAAAAAAAAAAAAAAAAGTAATTTACCATAGCTTCCAGAGATGCTTTTTATCTTACCTTTTCCCTCCTCTTTGGTATGAACTGCTAATTATAAATAATCTTGTCAAATTATCACACACTTATAACAAATATCACACACTTATCACAAATTATAACACATCACCACTACTTATTGTTGCAAGCATTAAGATTAGTCAGTACCAATCTTAATATTGAGGTTTAAAGCAGAAATGACTATAGTGTGTAGACATAATTTTTTTATGAAATTATTGTTCATCTATTTGATTGGTGTTCTGTTTATTTTTGTAACAGATGCGTTGATATTTTGGAACTATGTGAACAAGAAGATTTAATGAAGTTTCACTACCACACTTTGAAACTATATAGCTCAGTTTGTGCTCTAGGTAACACTAGAGTTGCTTATGCTCTTTGTAGCCATGTGGACGTATCTCAGTTATTTTACACAATAGATAATCAATATTTACCTGGACTCCTACGTTCTGGATTCTATGATTTGCTCATAAGTATTCACCTGGAACATGCCAAGCAAGCCAAGCTCATGATGAACAATGAATTTATCATTCCAGTTACAGAGGAAACTCGAACTATTAAATTATATCCTGATGATACAAAGAAACATGGTTTACCTGGAGTAGGGCTTAGTACTTGTCTGAAACCAAGTTTTAATTTTTCTACACCTTGCTTTATTGTGACCAGTGAAGAACATCAGACATCGAGCCCAGAGATACCCCTTGATATACTCAAGTCCAAGGCCATAAGCATGCTAACAGAGGCAGTGCAGTGCAGTGGCGCCCATATACGAGACCCTGTTGGAGGACAGGTTGCATTCCAGTTTGTTCCTGTTCTTAAATTGATAGCAACTTTGCTCATAATGGGAGTTTTCGATGATGATGATGTGAAGCAGGTGTTACTCCTCATTGATCCTAATGTTTTTGGAGATCACAAGGATGGTTTAGAAGAAAGGACAGAGAAAGAAGAAGTTACGCAAGTCGAAGAAAAAGCTGTAGAAGCTGGGGAGAAAGCAATAAAAGAAACGAAAGCTCCTATAAAGGGCTTATTACAGACAAGATTACCAGAATCTGTTAAACTTCAGGTGACCGTCTTAACAAGAATTTATTATACATACCATATTAATGGTGAAAGAAAGATCATTCTTGGAGAACCAATCTATAAGATGTATAACCAATCTATAAGATCTATAACCAATCAATAAAGATCTATTAGGATCTTTATTTCAGTTTTCCTTGTGGTGGCTTCTTATAAAAACTTAATTTGATGATGATGCAATTTCTATGCTTTTTTTTTCACACTCAAAGTAGATATGCTAAGACTAATTTCATTGGTCTGTTTTGAAAGAGAACTAATATTGCAGCACATTTTGGGAGTGGTGACTGTGTGAATGCAATACAGTATTACTGATCATCATGATAAAGCTCTATACATTTGTCACCTTTACATATCATTAAAAGAAAAATACAGAGAGAAAAAAAAATCTCATTTTCACAATCTGTTGTGATGTATTATGTTGCCTGTAGCTCTCTCTCTGCGTACAATTTAAGAGAGAGATTCTAACTTCAACTTTTAAACTCGTATCTGTTTTTCTTTGCTAGATGTGCCATTTACTCAATTATTTCTGCGACTGTGAGCTACAGCACAGGGTGGAGGCAATTGTATCTTTTGCAGACCGTTATGTATCAAAGTTGCAATATAATCAGAAATACAGGTACAATGAACTCATGCAAGCCTTGAACATGTCTGCTGCACTGACTGCCAAGAAAACCAAAGAATTTCGTTCTCCTCCTCAAGAGCAGGTAATATTAAACAACTGCTTAAAGCCAAAGATTAAAAAAAATTCTTAGTCATGATCAAGAGTTCTCAGTTCGAAACTAGCTGGAGAACTAAAATGGAGTTTTAAATAAAATGTATTAGGGTGCCACAAATTACTCTGAATGTTTATATTTCAATTACAGAATTCAAACTCTAGATCAAAAGTGACACAGATTTTTCTCAAGAGTATAGAAAAATTCATTACTTTTTTTCTCCCCTTAAAGATTAATATGTTGCTGAATTTTCAATTGGGAGAGGATTGCCCTTGTCCAGAGGAGATTCGGGATGAGCTGTATGACTTTCATGATGATCTTCTAATTCACTGTGGTGAGTGGCAAACATTTGCTGTTTTTCTGCTTTTCCTGAGAGGGAGATGGGAGGGGGAAATTATTTTAAAGTACTCATATTGTGGGAGGGGCATTGTCATCTTGTATTATTATCTATACCTACATTATTCCTGAGTAACTTTTAGTGCAGGTTACTATAAACATGTGAAATGTGCCATGGTTTTATACAGAATAATACAGAAAAATATCTAATAGATAGGGTTTTTTGACTTAATTAGAATTAATAAAAATCACCCAGACAAAAAGAGTGGGTTGCCTTAAAACACTTGCTATATACAAAAAAAAAAAGATAAAAGGATTTGGATAAAAGGATAAAACATTATTGCTGTGAAGTGAAGCAATATATGATGGTGCCTTAACTTAGGTTTTTTTGTTTGTTTATTTTCTAGTGCTATGTGGCTTAAGTAAATGCATGTTATTTTTGAAGTCAAAATTATTTACTAGCCTATTGAAATTTTAGCCTGATCAGGGAAATCATGGAATTACGAGTCCAGTTACAGTGACAGTAACATTTACAGTCCAAATTATCACTGCTCATTCCCAGGTATGAAACAGTTAAAACTGATGGGCGCAAAGAGTGCCCAGAACGCCTCTTTGGTGTTCTGGTCGTTCTCCAAGTGTCTGAGTCTTGTACTTGATGTCACTTCGCTTGTTCATGAAGAAGGGGACAGGGTCAGCAGAGTCAGTGAGCATCCCTAGGCTCTTCACCAGGCAGCGTTAATGATTTCTTCTTCAGCCTCTTTCTGATTGAGGTCACTTTTAAGCAGTTGTCAATATTGTCTGCAAATCCTGTCTTCTTACTGGTATTAATTGAGTTATCTCACTCCTAATCATGCTTCATGGGTGAACCCCCTTGTTTTTGGCGGTGGCTTTTATTTTTTTGTGAGTGAACTTTTGTTACTGTTTTCTACATTATGTGTTTGTTGAATGACTTGAAGAATATAAGATCTCATGATCAAGTAGTTTAATGATTCTCTGGATTCTAAACAAAATCTTGTATATTACTTTGTACAGATTTATCATACGTGGTCACTGTAGAAAAGTGCTGCTCATTTTCTGTGTCCTAGTTTGGTCATGAAAAATCAGTGCTAGGCAATCACAGCTGCAGATAAAATGAATAGGATTATGCATTGAATATTTAAAGAGCTTTTTAATACCAAGTACATTTTGAAGGCTAAGTGGAAAACTATGAATGCAATCAAGTAATTAAAGACTGCATCTTAATGAATACATGCAAGTAGTCTGAATTAAGGTTACTCAGGAAGTCTTAATTCTAGTGTGTCCTAACTGTGAGTGGTTAATTTCGTATGCTAAATAATGTTTCTCTATCATAATTTTTGTGTGTAATTTCTTGGTTAGAAGCAAAAACAAACAAATTCAAAATAGATTTTATTGCATAACATCAAACTGATATTTCTTTGGTTCTTCTGCTGGGTTGGAACTGTCTCTTCTAATGTGTAGACCTCTCCCACTGAAATTACTGTCCAGATGGCAATACTATATGGTCAACTTTAGAAGGGAGTGCTGCTCTGAGAGGACTAAGTACGAGCCATATAGTCTTGTGGTCTTGGAGCTGTGTCCGTCCATTTCAGCTGCTTGGTGTGTGTTTGCATTTGTTCCAGTATGTTTCTTATGCTTCGAGGTCCTAGCTTACATTTTCAAGTTTTACACCCTAGAACTGTTTTTCTTGCCAAATAGTTCTTTGCTTTCTATTAATATTCTTCTGTGATTTCTCTTTTCTTAAGCTCATTCTTAGGTTTTCTTTTTTGTCCAACCAGACTCACTCCTTTCTTATTCTTGAAATTCCTTATCCAATCTTGCATTTCAATTTCTGATTCTCTCATGCTTTCCCATTAGTTTGGAATTTCACCTTCTAAATCACTGACTTAGTCACTTCTAATCACAGCTTGAACTCCTTCTTGGTAGTTACCAAGTCCAGACTTTTTCTAGACTGTGTATTTTTCCTTAGCTTCTTTATGCAGTACCAATTATAGCCTCTGTATTTTATTTTTTTTACCTCTGCTCCAGTTTTTTCATCTTTAGTATTCTATTTGGAAATCTTGTCCTTTCCTTAGTTCTAGAAATCATGCTCACTTTGACCAGCAACCAAATAGCAGAAAATTGACTACATTTTGGCTCTGCTCAGTTAGCTCTGGTTTGAGAGGAACCTGCTTAGATATTTTGTGCTTCTGCATGTAGAAGGTGTGAGAGATTTGTAAATACCTTAAATGGCTATGAAGCAGTATGTTGAACTGTATGAGCTAGTTGTCAAATGACAACCCTTTAGGTACATAATGTCCTATGAATTTTTCATGAAGAGCTATAATCGCCAGTATAACATCTCTGAACATCTGCTTCTTACAGTTGTAAATTCCATTTGTATGTTCATTCAAATGCTCAATATCTCCAGCAAGATATTGCACTGTAAGATTCATTCATGCATTTCTTCAACTTTTGCTCTGCAGTTTGAACAAATTAATAATTATACATTAAAAAACATTAATAACGAATCACATTTAATCAAATATAATTAACAGTCATAATTAATGGCTATAATATCTTCTAAAAACACCACTTTTTTGTTGGTAATACTGAAAAAAGTAATACTGGATAGTAATAAGCTGATTATAAGAAATGTGTGTACTGAGATAAAAGTAAAAAAAAAAAACCCTATCTGAGCTAATATATTGTAATAGATAATACAGCTATTGGCTTCCACATTTATTTTTCTTTTTTTTTTGTATGAACTTTGATGTTTGCAAAATTATCCAATAAATATCTTGGTATTGTTCAAATATTGAAGCAATTCATCTTCAAAGGTTATAGATAATTTCTGATTAGTTTTATTATCTGTTAAGGTATTCCACTAGAAGAGGAGGAAGAGGAAGAGGAAGATGTCTCATTAACTGGAAAACTCCGTTCATTAATATACAAAATCAAGGGTCCACCAAAAGCAGAAAAAGTAGAACCTAGAGAGGAGGAAGAACAATCTCCTAGTAAGTTTTCTTTCCGCATACATGCTTTTGTGATGCATGTGTTACAGGATTTGCAGTTACAAGAGTTTATTCTTTAAGGAAGCTTCATAGTGGACTGAAGAAGGAGACTACATGTTTAAGTTCTTTTGACTTTTGGAAAAATTATTATATATTGAGTATCTTAGATGCATTGTTAAATGACGTGTTGAAACAAAATGTGTGGAAGAAAAGCTTTCTTTTCAACATTTACCATTATGGGGTCTCAAAAATCCATGGTGTAGAATTTGCAGCATTCTGTGAAGAGAGGACTGCAGTAATACCAGTCTGCTGTTGCCTTAGGGCCTTTGTCACAACTGAGCACCAAAATAGTTGTTAAAATATTAACTGCAAGATTGAAGTTGCAGAGGTCTTATAGCCAGCCTAACTTTGGCTGTTGTGATTTTTGCTAATAAATTCTGCAGACTTCTAACGATGCTCAAAAACATGATGTTCCTGAGCTGACCAACAAGCTAATATATGTTATTAAGCATCATTTATGGTTGCGTGGAAGAGATATGATGATAAATCAGCTGTGTCGGGGGGCATACATAAGTTTTACCTCTTACGGAGTTAGGGTATGTTTTCTTGGTCAATGTTTTCTGTTGCAAGAAACAAACAGAAACATAATTTGGAGCCATTTTTTGTGTTTGCCCTGACATATAATTCTACTCACAATTACTAGTTTTGAACTATAGAAATTAGGATAATTTGAGCAAAATTTAAGACGGCTGTTTAGATACCTAAATAAGAAGTATACTAAGCACTAAGGAGGGGGTAATAATAGGAGCATTTAGTAGGAGCCTTTTAGTAGATTTAGTATTACAGAAGGAATATCTTGAATAAAAACATGAGCAGCCATATTTCTGTGGCCTAGTCTTACTGAGGCCTGAATTTCATGTTATATATGAAGATGTTACATATAACTCCACTTTAAATAATTCTACCTGATGATGATGACTTTATAAATTAATTAAAAATAACTTGTTCTACTGTATCTCTTTATTTCTATCTTCTTCTATCATTGTATCTATCTTTATACCTATGGATATACTATGGTACATATATTGTATATATAGAGATATCTTGAGAGAAATAGATAGGTAGATGTATATATCTATAATATAACCTATCTGTATTGAAAGAGCAATATTTGACACTATCCAAGATATTTGCCTATACTTAAGTAGAAATGTCTTTTTTTTATATATCTTTATGTCTTTTTTTATGCTGTATTCATACATAGCTTGAGGGGAAAACAATGCAGTATTTAATATTACAGGTTTTTTATTCTGCTCTTAAAATCTTTAATATGGGCCTTCAAAATCTGAGGTCAGAGAAGAATACTTTTTTGATATTGTTAGTTTGTCTAAAAACTGCTCTCTATAGTTTATAGATCTTTTTACCATTTTCAGTGACCTTCAGGTTGCTTATAACATAAAAGAGAAGAACTGACACCATTTTTCAGGAAAAAAAATTACTTTGTTACAGCAGATTATGATAAAGGAGGAAGAGTGGGATATCACTGTGGGTTTGCTGAGTAATATTAAGCTATGATATATTCTTCTTAGAACATGGAAATATTTAACTCAAATGCTTGGAAGGTCTGCATATATTTATGAGATAATGAGATAAGAAGAGACACAATCTCATCCACAGAATTAGCAACAATGAATGTGGAAGAATACATATTACATCACTGAAAGCTGTCCTTCTGTCCAGCACAGTTTATAACCACACCAGATTACTGTCACTAATTTTTGAAGCAATATCAATAATTAAAGTTTCTTAGTTTAGTGGTAACAAACAGTATGAGCCAACAGGTTGCCTTTACCAATAGAAAGGTGGCATACTCAAAACAATAAACCACATGATATGTCTGTAAGACCTTTCAGGTAGACTTGAGCGTATATGCATCCTCTCATTCAAAATCAACCGAATTATTTAATTTGTTTTTGTAATGCAGAGAGATGGAAATGAAAATTAGATTTCATCCCAAATTCAAAAGAAAGCTTGTTAAAATAAAAAATACTACATTCTGCATAATATCTATTATAATACATATGGTTTTAAACAATACATATATTCGTAAATGAAGATATCAGATGTAAACCCATAGCAAATGATCTAACCCCAGGGACAATAGCCTCTACATGATTAGATTTATTTTGTATTCATAACTGAATTAAATGCCATTGAATTCCTCTATAATTCTTGCCATATTTTGTTTCTACCCGCTTATTTTATGCTTTACCATACCAAATAGAAACAAGCAGAAAGGGAGACAAAGGGTTTGTTTCAGGAAGCTTTCTCCATCCTGCTATGGCTGACTTCAGAAGAATGCCTGACAAGTATTTGAGCGCTTAAAGATCATAGCATGTTTTGTTATGTGCCCTTGTAGAGAGGAAATTAATAATTTTTTGATTCAGGACCATTAAAAATACATGACTGTAGTAAATCAGTTTTAGCTTGTTAAATACTGCCAGAGCTTACATCATGATATGTGCTACACTGTGAATCACTTTGTTTTTGGTTCTCTGAAATGCTACGTTTTCAGAGTAACCAAGCATGTGCTTAACCACAAATAAAACAGTGTCATATTTAACAGTTGTTCATTTCATTATAACGAAAGAAGAATGGAGAATATTATTTAGCTGACTAACTAGTTTTGTTGATTGAAGTTTTGTATTAGTTAAATACCTGATTATATTCAGTTTTCTCAGTGATGGCTCAAGTCATGATAAATTATTGCATATATTCCTGGTTATGCATTACTTATCTTAAAAAGATGCATTACTGTTATTAAAGTAAAAATTACAGTTATCTTCCTGCTAACATCTGTTACAAGGGTTGTTTCAGCCTCTTTGCTGCCTGGGAACAGAGCATATTTGTAAGTGGTAGCCAGGAATGTGCTACGTCTTGAAGTAGTCTCAAGTTCTGTCTGCTTCATTTGAGCAGCAATTTGTCATTAATATTTCATCTCCATGGTCTTTCATGTTGATTTTCAAGGTTTATTGCCCTTTTAGCTTTTCTCCTTGAATAAATAATTTACTGTGGCTGGTTCTGCTCCAGGCAGGAAAGGACTAGTAGCAAAAGGAAGCGTATATTCCTTATCACTGTTGCCTCACCTCAAAACATTAAAATCAGAGGCTCATAGGCTACTCTGAGAGGTATTCCTGTGCATGGGCTATCACGTAATATAGGAGGTATAAATAGGCAAGGTGGTTTGGTTTTGTTGTTTTTCTAACCTACTTTTCTCTGAATTTAACAAGAGTTTTGCCCACGTCTCTTTATTTTTCATGAGGAAGTCTTAACTTCCTCCCAGAATTTACTGTTTATCCCCTTTACCCTCGTATGTTCCATTAAGAGTCAGAAATTCAAAGTTGATATCTTTCTTTAATAAGATCATTGACCTATTGACAAAGTTAGTGTGTTCTATAACCAGAAATCAGTGACATATTCAATGTCTTGAAAGGCTATGGAAAATTACTAATTATTCTAGGGAAGAAGAGGTTGATGTAAGAATCAAAGAGGAAACCACAGAGTAGCACTTAAAGAGGAAGCTGCCCTGGCTGCAGGAAGTTATAAGGACTCTTTACAGGGTCATTGAGTGTTTAATGTATATGATATAGAACAGCCCCAAGCAGTAAGTATTGTGCAGGTCCAAACAAAACTGTTTTTTAGAAATTGCTTTCCCAATGAGAATGGCTTTCCACTAACAGATGGAAACAAAAGATTAAATTCCTGTTCCTTGCAGTGTGTGCACTTGGAGTATTCCTTTGAAGAAGAGGTAGATCCTTTGTTTGAAAACGAAAATACTTAAATATTCACCGAAAGACTGAGCAGCTAAAGTGAAGGGCATTCTCTCACATCCTGGTTTTGCTGTTAACTGGATATTGGATAAAAAGGATGGCTATGTTATCCTTCTTCCCATCTGTTTTGTAGCTAGTGAGGTTTTTTTCCCCCCTCTGGCAAAAACATTTGATGAGTTAATTCCACCTTCACAGTTTTAATATAATTTAAATCATCTTTTCTAGTCAGTTACTGAAAATGTCATGTGAACTTTTTTATTGCAAACTTAGGCTCATGATGGTCAGAAGTCACTGACAGACGTTTCAATGTATTATAAAGTTAAATTTCATGATTCCTGATGAGAGGATGTTTATATCAGAAAATGCTCTATATTTAGTGCTTTGTTTTATAAATCCTAGTATAGAAGCTAAATTAAAGGTTTAAATTTAGCATTTCACTTACAGGCATGAAACTCTCGGGTCATGATATACTACTAAGAAGTTTCTATTGCTGAAAATGTTGTATCATTAGAATACTAAGTAGAAGATTCTTTTCTATCTCTTAGGAGTATCTCACTTCTCTTGAGGGATCCCAGAATTAGCCTTCCAGCTGAGGAATGCTGTTCAGTCTTCTCACATTCCTTTCCTCTTATGACTCCCTCACTGTTTGCTGTTATCAGTTCATACCAATAAATATTTTTTGACATTTTGTGGTTGTCATATCTAGTAACATTTTACATATTTTATTGTTTTAGCTACCCTGAAAGAACTCATTTCCCAGACTATGGTGCGCTGGTCCCAGGAAGACCAGATTCAAGATCCAGAATTAGTTCGGATCATGTACACCCTGCTCCGTAGGCAGTATGACAGCATTGGAGAGCTCCTACAGGCTCTGAGGAAGGCCTACACTATTAGTTCTGTCTCTGTGGAGGATACCATTAACCTGCTGGCAGCACTGGGACAGATTCGCTCACTTCTCAGTGTCAGAATGGGGAAAGAGGAGGAATTGCTAATGATTAACGGATTAGGGTATGGAATTAAACTTTTTCTTTTAAGTTTAAGTATTGTGTTACAGTACTAAAACCTTTCATTTTAGAGCATAGATGAAAATACTGTAGTGAAATGCATTTACTGTCTAATAAGTTCGTTTTAGTTTCTCATACCTATGTCCCATTTTCACAGAAATTTCCAACATGACTTCACAGAGATTTCTAAGATGATTCCCTCTGTCAGTATCAAATGCATCATAAATGTTTCTGTGAACCTGGAACTTTTTCTGACATAAAGCACCTGAACTCCTTTTCACTATATTTAAGTCTAATGAAGGATTTGGGGATGTTTGCCAGAGCTTCATCAAATGTGCCTCTTTTAGCACCTCACAGAAAATAGATGACTAATACACCTTTCACAAACTTAAGTCTTGCTTTGGTTTTTCATGTGCAAGTGAACTGATTTGCTAGTACCTTTATAATAGGTAATGTTGTACAGGAGTTGGGTAAAACCACTGAAACTGTAATGTGATCTGAAATATTTCAGACAGTATTTAGCATGGCATATCAGTAGAAACCTAAGTATTTGAACACAAAATACTGATGATGTTATCCTTTATAGCATTAGAATTTTAGGAAATTGTCCTAGGTAAGAACACTTTTTCTCTCTCTTTCTGCTGTGAAATGACTTTTGTTAAGCAGCTGTATTTTGGTGCTGTGAAATTCCAGAATTTAAAAACCATCTCAGCAATGCGTTCATATTTCTAAAATGTCTGATAATGTATCATTGATTTAAATGAGAATAGTCCTCTTAAAAATGTATTGCTGCCTTTTCTTCCATTTAGAGATATCATGAACAACAAGGTGTTTTATCAGCATCCTAACTTAATGAGAGTCTTGGGCATGCATGAAACTGTTATGGATGTGATGGTAAATGTGCTTGGAGGAGATAAATCTCAGGTAATTTCACCATAATTTTATTTTTAGTTCTGTCTATTTGCACTTGTGTTTAGCTGTTCTTCTCTCTGATAACTTTTTGTTACTTGAACTCCTCCAGTACTCCACCTTTCTTTGCATCTTTGGTCACAGTGCTCACTTAATTTGATAAATTTCTGGCACTTTGAGTCTGGCTGTATCATTAGAGAGTTACCCAGTATTCATATACTGCTCTTAACACTATCATGGTATGCATAATAGCTTATTTCAAGGTAAGATACTATTAATTATATGATGATTCAATAAATTTATAATTTATAGTTTTCATAAGTCTCTGTTTTGGTTGCAATCTGTATGAGTGGTCATAGGTGGTTTAGAAACAGAAATGAAAAAACATGATGCCTTCTAGCTCGTTACTAAGACTTTCACAGAAATTTTTAGTAACATAAATCTACAAAAACATTTCACAGAAGTTACCATGTTATTCTTAACAAGGAATGCAGACCTAGAAAATGACTTTGTAAATGAATTTGGTGTTGCAGCTTTTAACTTTGATATATCTGGCTGTCCCAGAATAGCATTTAAATCTTCCTTTGTGTCTCCATTCCCCATAGAATGCACGGGAAGAGTTAAGGAGTACAGAGGGAATGCAGAACATCACCCTCTGATCTGAAATTGGCATAGGTGTAGAAGCCTTATTAAGAATTACTTGTAAGAAATGAGTTGTGTAGGACATTTGATCTATTCTGGAGTCCAGATGCCTCTCTGATGCTTAATCAGAGATTTATTTCAGAAATACCCATGCGATGAAGATGTCTTTGAAGTATAGAAGCTTACAGACACTCTGGATCCAGTCCCTATAATCTTCTTAGGGAGACAGAGGACCACAGTCATGAAGCAACTCAGCAAGGTTTATTACCCGGGTTTTGCACACCATTAGCACAGACTTCGGATTGGGCAGCCAGCAGATTTTGAGTAACACACCCTTGGACAGGGAACTGTGAAGACAGAGAATCATTGCTTTGAAGTTCTAAACGCTAAATTTTCTTCATAGCACCTGCAGCCTTGCACAGACACTTTTCTATATGACTTTCAGAGGAGAAGTTATTAGAGCATAATGTGCAGCAAGGTTAAAAAGGAAAATTTTGGACAGTTGACATGAAACAAAATATTAACTTGCATTATCAGGACTATTCTCTGCATGATGTACAAGTCTTGTAAAAACCTTTTATATGAAGGCCATATATTGTTACGTATGGGAGAATCAACTGAGTTTCTTGGATATCATCAATTCTGCTCTGACATAGCATTTTTTGGTTGAGCTTGTTACCATAATGTTGTTGATACGGTGTTTTTATATGACTACTCTGCAAATCTCTTTGAGAGTAGAGAATAAAGGTTTCTTACAGCTCGCTCTAAAATAATTTTTCAACATTTTAAACCAAATGGCCAAATGACCTTAAGAGGTAAAAAGGCAGAAAGGAAATGCAAACCCTTTCTTAAAGGAGGGCCAAAGCAACTCTGTCAGCTGCTCCATTGCCTTGGTAATTTTGCTATCCTCTCCCTGCTAGGCATGCACGAAGAGGAATCTGAACAGATTGGTAATTAACATATTTCACTGCTTTCTCAACTTTCTTCTCCAGCAGATCGCTTTTCCGAAGATGGTGGCAAGCTGTTGTCGATTCCTGTGCTATTTCTGTCGAATTAGTCGTCAAAACCAAAAAGCCATGTTTGAGCATCTTAGTTACTTGCTGGAAAACAGCAGTGTTGGGCTGGGTATGTTATGTACTTATAATGTCTAAAAGCAAGACCAGGAAGAACTGTGATATTACAGATCTGTCACCTAATTTGCGTAGCAAGTTGAAGCTTGTCATTTGGGAAGACCTTTCTGAAGCTTAAACTGCTTTGCAGATTCACCTTTCATTTTTCTTTTTCTTTCTGTCATTGTATTTCTCTGAATTGTAAAAAAAACACGGGATAATATAAATCTGTGAATTTAAACATCTTGAAAGATATAAGATCAAATTCTTAGTGTTTGACTTTTTTTTCTGCATTGTATATAGTTGTGTTTGGAAATCTAAGATTAAGATAACTTTTTCCGATGCTGATTTGTTTTGTCTGAAAGCCAAAATAAGTAGGAATATGCTTTGCATGTTTGGGGATTTTTTTACTTTGCTTTGTTATTCCCAAAGTTAAGCCCACTCTTGTGATTTCTTATCCTTCCTTCAGAACCTTGGATCCTTGAGTTTTATTTATTTTTTATTTTTTTAACATGTGTGCCTTGAGTTACATAGTTCAAGAAAAAACAATGCCTTGGATAGGAAAGGTTCTATATCAATAACATATAGCAAGGCAAACTATCATGTGATTTCACAGTGCTTTAGCTGTTCATGGCAGCTGTTCCTATGCCCACGTATGCAGGTATTAAACATGGAAATGAAAGAAAACAGATAACACTGAGGCTTGAAACACACTCTTTTTGCTGATTATAGGCATATTTTGAAGGCTTGAATTGCTGTTGTAGGAGGGTTGTATGACTTCTTAGAATCACACAGTTAAAATGTTCCTCAGCTAAAGACAGTTGTATTTTTCTAATTTGGTATGTTGTTAATATTGATTTCTTTATGCATTTTTTCTGCATTTAAAAAGAACGTATTTGTTTATTGATATGGTAGCAAGCCAAAAATGAATCTGCCTATTAATTTCATCACTATTCAAAACAATTAAGCCTATTCCTGACTGAAAAATGTCCATAAAACACACTTATTAATAGGAGTATGACCTAGATTCCAGTGTGACTGCTGCCCTCTGCTGCATGACCTCTATTATTGCAATCTAATTCGAATGAACTCTTGACACTCTTCTGCAGCATTTCCTTCCATGAGAGGGTCGACCCCCCTAGATGTTGCAGCAGCCTCTGTAATGGACAACAATGAGCTGGCGCTGGCGCTGGAGGAGCCGGACCTTGAGAAGGTAAGGGAGCACTCTGGCCTGCTTTCTTCAATACTTGTACATCTAGCAAAAAGGTCACATTTGGCTATAATAATGTGTGAATTTGTGTGAGCAATTAAGAAAAGTTTCATAAGTTCTCAGTTTATTGCAATTCATCATGTTTTCTCAAAGATTTGTCTTGTTTGTGCCTACTCTTCCTGATTAGAATTGGTGTGTTAGGAATTTACATATCACCAAAAGCTTCAATCTTTCTGGTTCTCAGAACTTTTAAAACTGTTTGTTGATACTACCAATCTTTTGTTCTGAATTATCTAATTATTTGTACACCTCTGAAGTTTCATTTTAGATTTTTTTTCAATAATTTCAATATTTTGTGTGGTTTTTAAAACTATTAATGTAATTTATAGTGTTTTCATAATTTTGACTTGTGATTTCCATAAACTTTACTCTTGAAAGTTTAGTTGAAATTACAGTAGCTAAAGTTCTGATGCAACATGTATTTAGCTTTTGTACCAAGTTATGACCTTTGTGGCAATTAATGTGGTTTTGAAATATTGTATTTTCAAACTCTCTTTATGTACTGTAAGAAAGATCTGAATTTATAGTTTTATTCTGCTTTTCACACTCCAAATTAATTTTTTTCACTTTGTTTTATAGTTGTGTCATCATATAGTTAGGTAACTGTAGAAATAGAAAATGCTTAGCTTTTTCATTACATACAGAGCAAGAACTAGAAAATAAGATGGCTACAATATTGAACTGTTGGTAGTTTCTGGGATGAAACTGGTATATAAAATCTTTGTTATTTAAAACATTTAAACATTTAAAAATGTTTGCTGCATTGGTAGTATTTTTATGAATATATTTCATAGCCTAATGCACAAAACAAATGTTTAATTCTATGATTGCTTACACATTGTAGGTTGTTACCTACCTGGCAGGTTGTGGCCTGCAGAGTTGTCCAGTATTGCTGGCTAAGGGCTATCCAGACATTGGATGGAATCCGATAGAGGGTGAACGTTACCTGTCATTCCTAAGATTTGCAGTTTTTGTTAACAGTAAGTTTAATTTCTTGCCATGCAAATTCATAAGTTCTCTTAAAATGATTTTTCTATCCATAACAATGTGAAGAGAGTTTAGTGTTTACTATTCTTATTACAATTGATTATTTGTATGTACTCCCTAAAGTAATTTCCTGAATATAGAATATTAGTGTTTTGGGGTTTTCTTATATAAATAATTTATTCTTAAAAATAATAAAAGTTATAGGAGTAAGTAATGAAGTAAGTACAGCAAATGAAGTTAGGAATTTGACCTATAATTGTAGTATAGAATATAATGACTTACACTATTTTAGTTCAAACCATGTTGCGTCTGAAAATAATAAGTACTGTACAATTAATTTATTGTGTTAGCAAGCTGTATGTGATTTCATTGCTGATTTTATAAATAAAAACAATACTCTTTATAATCAGATGAGGACGCTTCCTAATTTGGATCTTACTTGCAAAAGTGTTTTTAGTAGAAAATGCACGAATAGTGTCTGTTATTGGGATCATACCTGTTCTTTTAGTGGAAAAATACAAAATGGAAATTTTTACAGTTCTTGCTTGTTCTTTCCAGAGCCAGTCAATCCCACTGTCTGTTATCTGGTGATATACCATATCCTTCCCTTGATTCTGACTTCCTTGTAGCACTAATGGATGTGGCTGCTCTCACATAAACCAGAGTATCTAAGCCCACTTCCTTTGGTGGCCACTAGACTAGTGAAATTCAGTTCTACTTAAATCTGGCTACTTTGGTTTCTTTATCAGTTAAGTGTTGTAGATCACAAATAAAGTACTAGCGCTGATGGTAAATGATAAAGCCATTGACATCTCATACTCAGTGACTGAGCTCTGTTTCTTTTCCTATTTTTTTATAACTTGTTCTGTCACTTATCTTTTCTATAATAGTTGTTTTCACCTGTTAAATTTTTTCACCTATTATATAGACACACAGTTTTCCATACCAAGCTGATATTAATGAGGGTGTTTCAGGCAAGCCATGACCTATAAGGGTGATTGTAGTATGATTTTTGTATATAAAAAAGATGAAGTATTCTATTTCAGACTTCAAATAACAAGCCCAAAATTTTATCTATGTTTAAGCATGCATTAGAAAAAATCAGGACATCTTACTCCAGTATATTTATTCTAAAAATAAAATTACAATTCTTTAATCATCTCAAGAAAATGAAACTCTTAGCAAGATGCTTTTCCAGTGATGAAGTGCTAAGGTCACAGTATCAAACAGTGTTGATTTGGCTGGTCCATCAAAATATCCAAAGATTCTCACCCCTCTGAAATTGTAGGTTTCTTGGTTCTTGGAATTATTAGACTCTAAACCAAAAACTGAAGTAAATTATATACAATGTACAGATGGTATTGTGAAACTTAGTAAGGTAATCTTTATCTTTGTGCTGGGATTGGTGCTGAGAATGTGTTTTCTAAAGCCATAAACGAATATATTTTAAATCTGCCAGTTTCTAACAGTAACCCACCAAAAACAATAGCTTGTCATTAACATAGATTGTCCGAGAATGGAAAATTATTTTCTTCTAGTGCTGCTCTCGCTGGTCAATATGATATGTTTCTGGTTTCTTGTCACTTTTATGCAGGAGCTATTCCATATTATTTTAAGTTTGGTAGAGAGTAACCACTAGAGCCTCAAAAAGGCAAACTAACCTTCTAAAGTGTTTTTTTTTTTCTTGGTTGAGTTTCATAAAACTTTGGCACAACGAGTCTACACTGTCAGTTTTTAAACGTAGATATAACGCATATTTTCGGTATATATTGCTACCATTCCAATATGTTTTTTATTCAGAAAAATGAGGATTTATTTTGCATTTGGCAAAATTTAGGGGAAAATGCAGTCTTCTCCCAAGTTGAGAAGGAGAAAGCTTGAAAGTGATATGAATAATGCTAAGATTTCCTTTGATTTTCAGGTGAAAGTGTTGAGGAAAATGCAAGTGTTGTTGTGAAGCTCCTTATTCGACGTCCAGAATGTTTTGGACCAGAACTTAGGGGTGAGGGTGGAAATGGTTTGCTGGCAGCTATGCAAGAAGCTATTAGGATCTCGGAAAATCCCAGTCGTGACCTTCCCTCTCAGGGTTATAAAAGAGAAGGGTGAGTAAATGTGAGTGCTTGTTTGGTAATCAGTGGTTAATGACTGGCATATCTAATCATGCCTGAAATCTGTGCATGATAGAACCTGTTGTTTAGGGGTCTGTACAAACCTGGAGTTTTGGAGAGTCATGCTCATGCTCATGACTCTCCAAACCTTTCGCATGAGGGAGGTAAAGCGGAGTGAGAGTTACTGATGAGAAGAAGCCTGTTGGATAAAGCAAAGATAATAGTTATGGAATGTAGCTTAAGACACATAAAATGAAAGAGGAGAAAGCTAGAAGGTTGGCATGAACAGCCAATTACTACTGCTTAATTGTGCGCTTAGTGTCGGTGTAGAAAGGCTGTTATCTGTATCCAGGGACAATTAATGCATTTGATTTATAGTCTCTGAAACATGGATATAGCACCAGAGAGGAGCTATATGCCAGAGAAGAGCTATATCAACCAAAAAACTCACTGATTTTGGTTATTTTTAGTGATGATGAAGAGGAGGAGGAGGAAATAGTGCACATGGGCAATGCGATCATGTCATTTTACGCAGCTCTCATAGATTTACTTGGACGCTGTGCACCAGAAATGCATGTAAGTTCATTCTTTAACTTGCTTGGAAATGTGAGATATGATTTGTAAACATAACTGCCTATGTCTAACTAAACTGTTCTCTGTTTAAGGTGGTCTTCCAAATGTGAGTTGTGTTGTCTTTCTCACTGTATCCAGATAAATGTATTTCCTACAAGCTATTCATGCAGGATCACTGACTTCTGCTTTCTTGTATACTTCCTAATTTATGTAAAATTTGGGAATTTTTTATATGGTTGTGGGATGAAAGTAAAAATGAAGTAGTGTTGCACATTTTCTGTGTCCAGTGAAATTTTTTGAAATTGTTCTTTTACTGTTTTGTGGAGAGCCATAAAAATCTTCTTAAGAAGGTGATACAGAGCTTATCTTTCTTGTGCATCTGTTGAGTGCGGTGTTTATAGCACATGGGTACATGGAAAAGGATAAAAATTAACTATTTTTGCTGTAGTACCTATAACAGTCACATGTAAGACTTGCTCTTACTTAGTAATCTTTGCTTGTCTCTATTTTAAGTTCTTTAGTGCTGTCTGTCCAGTTGAAATTGCAGCATTTATGTATTTTGTAGTTTCCCATACATGTTGCTACAAAAGCTATTAGCTTTATTATCTGTAAATGTAGTCAGTGATAATAGTTTCAAGTTCAGATAATTAATGGAAAAGATTTTCAGAGACACCTAATTATAGTTTATGCATTTTGAAATCTTCACTGCATAAAATTAATAGAAGAATGTGTAGATAACAGAGACGGGTTTGCATCTATTTGTGCTGTAGAGAGGCAAGCTCAAAACCTTGAACAGTCTTATTGGTGCTTAGGAATCTTATCCATGTGTTGTTTTTTGTTTGTTTTGTTGCCGTATTTTTGTGAGAATTTATAATATCCAGAAAGTACTGATATATGAAAATCCACACAGATGAAAAAGTAGGTTTAACTAAAAATCAGCCATTCCATTAGAATACTGTGAAAATTGAATTAGTGTATGTTTTTTCCACGCAGTGCAGTGTTCCAAAGACACGAAAAATTTTTAATAGTAGTATTTTGTACTAGTAGTATTTTGAGGATTTTTTTGTCTCTCAGTACTAAATATCCTAATTGGCGAACTTTTTTCTAACAGCTTATTCAAAGTGGAAAAGGTGAAGCTATTCGAATCAGGTCAATCCTTCGATCTCTAGTGCCTACCGAAGACCTGGTTGGAATTATAAGTATACCACTAAAGCTCTCAACAGTCAACAAAGGTAACTTCAATATTTTTATTAGACCAGTTGGTCTTTTTATTAAAAAGCTTTTGAAACAGAAGCTTTCAGGTACAACATGGGGACTGCAGTTTTATCAGAATTGGGCTTGAGTAGAAAACCGTTTTTCAAATTTTAACTAAACCAACACTAGTAGAAAACTGCGGACAATCTAAGAACATAAGAAAGACCTTGCAGCCTCAGACGAAAGGCCCATCTATGCCAGTAATTTGTCTATCAGAGTGGCTATGTGAGAGGGTAGAACATGAAAGCCTGCTGTCTGTCTCTTTGTGACATTCACAGTCATCGTTTAGAGATGTTAGAGGGTACTTCCCTGTCTATTAGTGTATGTTTCTCATTCTTTTGTGATTTTTTCTCTAGCCATTCCTATGGCAGTGAATTCCAGAACTTCACTATTTGCTATCTCTTTTTAAGCTGATCTCTTACTAATTTAAATGAGCACTCTCAAATGGTAGTGTTTTGGGAGTTGGTGAATGGCAGTTCTTTGTTCACCTTATCAGCTACTTTAATGATTTTTTAAATCTCAATTAAATTCCTTCTCTGCCCTCATTTTCCCATATTGGATACTTTCAGCTTCTTTTTTCATCTCTTTTTAGTAAAGTTACTGCTCCCTTAGTCATTTTAGTTGTCCATCTGTGTAGCTTTTCTAAGTCTACTCTGTCATCCTGAGATGTGGAACATAACTATGCAGATGGTGCTGAATATGTGGGCATACAGTCATTTGTTTTGTGTGTGAGCTTTTTATATGGCAACAAAACAGTGTCCTCTATCCTCTTCTGCATGCCCTCCCTAATGATGCCCAGTATCTTGTTGTCTTGTTTGGTTGCTGGTACTCATTGAGCTTCTGTTTCACAGAATTTCAGTGATTGCTTTTGAATCTCTTTCCTGCATCATAATGTCAGTAACAAGCTCAGCATAAGCATGTAACCATGCATTATTTTAACTTTGTCTACCTGAAGCTGAGCTGTCACTACTTTCCTCACTGCCTCATTTTTGTTAATCATTTAACTGTGTAGAAGACCCTAGTGCTGTATACAATCTAATGCTTCTTGTTCATGTCCTTCAATTCACTGATGACCAAGTACAGATTGCTTTATCTCCTTGCTTGATTGCAGATTCCCATGGCTTTTTAATTGGTTTTGTTTGCCTTTCCTGTTTCTTCCTGACCTGAACTGTAAACTAGCCTCATCCCCTTCGGCACTGTGCTCATCTGGAGCAGGTGTTTTTCCCTACCTGTTGTCTTTTCTCTAGGTTCTAGGAAAAATATTCCACTCTAACCCCTGAGTCTTTCTTGTCTCGGTGTTTCTTGTTATGTCAGTTATCTACTATTAAAAATTGCTGCATATATTTATGTAGATGGCACAGTGAATGAGCCAGACATGTCTGCAAATTTCTGTCCTGATCATAAAGCACCCATGGTGCTCTTCTTGGACCGTGTCTATGGTATTAAGGACCAAAGCTTTCTCCTTCACTTACTGGAAGTTGGATTTTTACCGGATCTAAGAGCCTCTGCCTCTCTGGATACAGTAAGTATTTTACTATGGAGATCGGGTACAGTGGTTAAATACAGTGGCTCTGTAAGAGTGAAAACTAGAACTTTAAGTCATCATTAAAAGAAAAAGTCTTAGCTATGCACACAAACAATGAGTGAAATTACATTTTTATTGTTTTATAGTGCTTAAGTTTGATCATATTCATTGCTGCTTTATGAAGCTGCAGTGTTACATAATTTTAAGACTTATAATACAAGCATACATTAATTATACCATTACCATAAGTGTAAAGTATGTTTATGTAATAGTTACTTTTTATTTCATATATATTTCCAAGAATTACACTAAAATTCATGTAATGTGTGAGTATGAAGAAATTAGATGAAAATTGCTACCTAATGCTTTGGGATTTTGCTAACATGTTTAAAGAACAAGCTATGTCTTTTCTTTATTGCTTCTATTGAGTCAGAATGCAATGGGAAGAAATCTTTTATGGTGAGATAACTAGATGATTCTCATGTTCTAAAAAAATAGTTGTTAGTTGGACTGAGGAACTATGTTAGTGCCCATCCCCTTGATATGTCAGGAATATGTCATTATTAGACTTCACAGATTCTGTTCTTTGTTCCACATGGTACTAACAGTTATTACTACTTCATGCAGGTTTCCCTAAGTACTACAGAGGCAGCTCTTGCACTAAATAGATACATTTGCACAGCTGTGTTTCCATTACTCAAAAGATGTGCTCCCCTCTTTTCTGGAACGGAGCATCATGCCTCCCTGGTTGACTCCATGCTTCACACGATATACAGGTTATCCAAGGGACGGTCCCTTACAAAAGCACAAAGAGACACTATTGAAGAATGCCTACTTGCTATTTGCCAGTAAGTGTGATATCTGTGTGCAAATTCATTTCTTTTGTCCAGTAAATGGAAATAAGCATATATGTTTTAATCATTTATTTTGTGTCTATCGTGTAGAATAGGAATATTTTATTCTTGCATGCAATAAGTAACTAGAGTCTGTGACAGGTGTTTTTTGTCCTAAGAGAAGAGAAAATAGTTTTATCTTTTCATTACAAATGCTGCATTAGGCAAGCTGTTGGATATGTAAGAACTTTTGTATGGTATAGTATATATTCTGATTATTTTAATAAAGTCTTGTGAACTACTGATTTTTTTTTGTTGATTCTGTTTTGTGTGTGTTGGAATTTAAGGGATTGATTTGTCTTTATTTTTGACTGTGGTTTGAAGAACCGTGGACTTTTAAAAAACAAAAACAAACAAAACCACTAAACTATTCTGAATTTTTTTTTTCAGTTGTTTTTATGTGCCTGAGGTTATTTAGTCTACAGCGTGCTTTCTTTTTTCTGTGCAGTGCTTTCCAAATACTATGTGATTGATTTGAATTCTGGTATGAAATCGATTTCTATTTGTTTTACAATTTGTATGCATGAATTTTACTAGTATGAAGGTCCTTAAATTTTTGTTTGTTTGTTTTTACAGCCACTTACGCCCTTCTATGCTACAACAGCTGTTGAGAAGGCTTGTATTTGATGTACCCCTACTCAATGAATACTGTAAAATGCCTCTCAAGGTAACTGCTCTACTTTATGAATGCATATTCAGCATAAAATTTCATCCACAATAATCTATCATTGTCATGTTTTTAAAAACAGAACAGGGCATGGTAAAGCAACGTGGAGTGACTTCTAAATTTGAACTAGTTTTGCGGTTTTATAGGTTTTATAATGATTATAATGATTAAAGGCATTGTGAGATGTTGCCTTATGATAATAGTATGTTTTTTTTAAGTTCCTTCTATGTTTGTGCTCAGTTAACTGTTAGCTTTTTTTACTGCTCCAGCAGAAGTAGCACTGAAGCAAGCAGGTTAAATGCTACCATTATCTTGATTTTTTTATTATTTATTATTATTATTATGGTATATGTTTTATAATAACTCTTGGTATAATGCATAGTCCTACCAAGTATATAACTCTTAAAAAATGATTCACTGAATCTGATACAGGGAACAGAACTCACTGTCTGCTATCCAGGAGGAAAATGTATTTAAGGGGAAAATTTGGAGCAATCTTGAATTGAAGTCACATCCATTTTCTGTTTTGCAATGATAATTGTTGGAAAACAATTTTTTAGAATTTATCTGTCACATTTGCCTTCTGAGCAATGTTCTTGTTGGGATATTCAGGTCACATCTTAGTTCAGCAGGCTAGTCATTTTATGGCATAAATACTGGGAGAATGATTGAAATATTGTAGACATCTAAAGCCCAGCTATCAAATCCACAGACATTTTCTGGGGCAGCATCAATGTTATAGCATAGGTGGTGTTGTTAGGTGCCTTTGGGGTGGGGAGAGAGTTTGAATTTTTTTTTTGAACCCTCAGCAAAATTACAGGGAAACGTAAAAAGCAAGGGTTTTGTCTGATGCTGAGGGATACTTTTGAATTTTCTGTGGGACAGGAATTTTAAGTATTGAAGAGGAAGTTGGTGAAAACTTGAACTGGTGCTGAAAATACATCAATTTTTATATATGCTATCCCCTAAATTAGTAAGTTGAAGATTGTCTATACATTGCTTCCCATAGGTTTTTCCATAGATGACCAGATATTGGTAATTTGAAAACACTGTAGTGTAACTGTGTTTTGCAATATTCTGAATTCTATTGAGGCCACAACTGGCAGAATTAAAATAATTTTAAATTTATAAAACTTCTTGTAAAGAAGATGTTTTCTTCTTCTTGCAATATCTTGCAATAGTAACCGTGGCTTATAGCATGGACTTTACACTTTCAAGGGTCAGGCACTAGTGTTAATTTAAAAATGGAAGTAGGGAAAAACACAAAGTCTATTGTCTCTTAACAATAACAAAAGGGAAGTAAATAAATCTCATATGAATGTTTAAATGCTAGCCAGATAGACTTTCACTAACCAGTATGTTATGTTGTTAAATGCTTTACACATATTTTTATTTTCTGGTAAATCCAGCTTCTGACAAATCACTATGAGCAGTGTTGGAAGTATTATTGCCTGCCTTCAGGAATGGGAAGTTATGGAATTGCAGCAGAAGAAGAATTGCATTTAACTGAAAAACTTTTCTGGGGAATATTTGATTCTTTGTCTCATAAGGTAATGACTTTAATTTTTGTTACAATGCAAGGAAAAGCATTACTGTGACAATATGTCGTGCCAAGCGCAGAAAGTGTCTATTTCAACAGTTCTTTGACAGAATATGGGAGGTATGATAGTGAATGTTTGCAGTGAAGTAACACTAATAAAAGACTGAATGGTGTGGTGAATCTTGATGGATTCTTTCCAAATTAATGAAATCTGAGGGTTTTGTCTTGGTGTAACCTCATACCTTCCTCTAGTAACGAGGCAGATTGCTTCATGAACTAATAAAAGTTAACATTCTCCCGCCTTTGCTCTACTACATTTCTTAAATTAATTCTTACTGACATGCAATAGCACTAATTTTAAGAGACACATATGCTTAACAAATTGCTGATGTAAGCACACAAAAATTGTGTCTGTTTTCAAAAAGAGCTTGCATTTTGTCAGATTGTTGCTCTTTGCCTCATTCAAGATCTATGATGCAACGTTCTTATAAGAAAACGCGTTTGTAAGGGTTTCCTTTTTGATATGAGGTATACCTTCCAGAGTATCTTTAGACTGGATTGGACTCAAAATTGGATTTATGCATGTTTTGTACATACTCCTACAAGTACTAGCGTACTCTTATGCTAATTTGAATAGTCTTGCAAACCATATCAAGTTAGTATCAGGAAAAGTAAATTTCATACAAAGCAATTTTGTTATATGCTTAGTTTTCACTTGTGCTTTGTTGTTAATTTGTATCTTCTATTTTTTTCTGCACGTTGCTGCTTCGCTTCCACTAACATTTTGCATGTTTCTCTGTTGGACTTTCCAACCAGTTCCTATCTCTCCTGCAGAAGTATGATCCAGAACTCTTTCGAATGGCCTTGCCTTGTCTAAGTGCTATAGCTGGTGCATTGCCTCCTGATTATTTAGATACACGAATTAGATCAACTTTGGAAAAGCAGGCTTCAGTGGATCCAGAAGGAAATTTTGATCCCAAACCAGTCAGCACAGCAAAGTGAGTCATATCCATCATAGTTATTTCTTTAAATATTCTTAATATTATTCCTTATTAATTTTATTTTTCTCCTTTGTAGGGACTGTTGGTTGGTGACTGTCTTTTTTGCTGATATTAGTACCTCTCAAAAGCATGTCTTGCTTCCTACTGCCAGATAGCTTTATTTCCTGTGCTTTCAGTTCTTAAAAAGTACCCCTCTTACATATTTCAAGTTTCTTAGTAAATATCATTAGAGCTCTGCTTTTTTAGTGTTACTTTTTCTAAATGTAAATGTAATTACAAAGGCAAGATATCTTGCTTTCATCTGGAGATGAGGCATTTTGATTAATGCTCTGTAATATTGCCATTTTGTTCATAAATCAGACTTCAGTAAATGATGATTTACAGACTATATTCTCATTCATTTACAGCCTTGTTCTTCCTGAAAAGTTGGAGTATATTGTAACCAAATACGCTGAGCATTCCCATGATAAATGGGCCTTTGATAAGGTAAGTCTCCCTTACTATTTCAGAAAATATGGTTTAAAGCTTTTGTTTCTTTCTAGTTTTAAGGATGTTATGCATTGATTTCCCATACAAATCTCCATGTGTTCCATCATTTTGCTGTCTGTTTCCCACATGCTTTTAATGTTAAAATGAAACATTTAGTACATATTTTTCAAATTTCAATTTTTACTCAAATTTAAAATGTTTATTAACATTTTTTTGCAAGGTATAACATTAAAATTGAAATTTGAAAAAGTTGTTGCAGTTTTTATGTTGCAGGTGTTAGAAAGGTAGACCTTTGCATATAAGGAACTCATTCAGTGCAAGTAAGAATTTTAAAACTCACTTCCATTCAAGGAAAAAAACTTGAGAGGAGACATAACTAATTTATTATTAAGCAGTTCTATTTTTGTGTCTGCATGAAACCTAATACCTGTATGCAGAATTTAATCAATGTCTGGGCCATATTTTGTTCTGATGTATGCACAGATGAATACAGATGATGTATACACAGATGAATGTTCCTTAAATAGAAATTTCAATGACACAGAGTAGGATGTTAGAATAAATTTGCAAGTCAGTCAGACAAATTAAATCCATGTTATATATTTTTTCCATACTGAAATATATTTAATTTTTTCAGACCAATAATGGATGGAAATACGGAGTTTCATTGGATGAAAATATGAAGACTCATCCATTGATAAGACCTTTCAAAACTTTAACCGAAAAGGTAATACAGGAAATTTCAGCAACATTAATACAAACTACCTTGATTTATGTCCTTTTTCGCGTTAACCTATTTCAAATACATGGAGCACACAAAGGAAAGAGTTGTTATACTACTTTTAGTTAAGAATAGCAAGATACACTGAAGTGATTACTTAGGTAATCTTGCACAAGCTTTTAACCAAACTGTTTGCTTTCATTAGGGAGCCTTTGTGGGTCTAGGTCAATTATCATTCAAAGCATCAATAGCACAGGGTTTTCAGGCCTTCACTGATGAGGGACAAGACTGAGAGTAACTTCTGTGTTTTAGGCAAAAGTATAATTTAACACTGCTGAAGGAATTTACTTTTCCACTCAGAAAGATGTTTAAAAGATTTGAAATAAGCAAAGAAAATGCTTCAGTTGAAAATAGAATGAAAAAGAAGCATCATTTTAGCTATTTTAAATGCACTTTTGCTTTAAATTTCTTGATGAGATATAAATGTCTTCTAGTGATCAGAACACTGAACTGAATTGGTGACTCGGATTAAGTCAGCTACATGGGTTTCACAATTTTCACATTCAGAAAAAAGAAATTAGAGAACTCAAGAGATGTTCAAAATATTTTTTCCAAAATTTGTAAATGGCTTTGACATCTTCAGAAAAGATCTGAAGAATTGTTTTTATTATTATGAAAACAGTTGTATTTTTTTCCAACATTATCTCAGATTAAAGAGAATCTTCCAAGTTATCTCTGATGAGAAATTTTGAAACATTCATAATAGGTGTTTCCTTGTAAAGTATAATGTTAAATAACTATGATTTTATGATAAAAGCTGAAATACTTACCAGATTGATTTGAGAAGTCTCAGTATGACTGTCAAATTTTTCTTTGCCACAACTTTATACACCTTTGCTTTACTAGGGAATATTAGAGTACAGGGTCTCCTCTAAATTTTTATTGATGGCTGTATTAATTAATGTAAAGAAGTACATGTATCAGTTTGTTCTGTGTCTGTGAATAGATATAGATAGAAGACTTAAACAGAATATGTATGTGTTCAGATGTGCTTAGTCAACTACTTATGTAGCTCCATCAATTTTTGATTATTTTGTGCTGGAATAACCTCTTAAGGTTTCAAAATAGAGATTACATTGTTGTTCCTGAGCTCCATTTTGTACTCTTAGTTTTAACAGACTGTCACATATCCCATGAGTAAATACCAGCAAAAAAATAATAAAAAAAATCCTATTCATCTTCATTTTTCTTCTAATGTAAAACTGATCACAACTTGTTTACAGAGATCATATACAAATTTCATTGACTTCTGACATGTGACTATTTATGATCAGAGTAATCAAAGCTAGAATATTTTCAGTGTTTTCCTTTGTTTGTTTGTTTTTTTGGCATCTCCTGAACACAGAATAATTTTACACTATTTAATTTAAAGGAAAAGGAAATCTATCGCTGGCCAGCCAGAGAATCTCTGAAAACCATGTTGGCCATGGGATGGAGCTTAGAAAGGACCAAGGAAGGAGGAGAAACAATGATACATCAGCGTGAAAATGAAAAGCTTCGTAACATGTCTCAGTCTAGCCAAGTAAGGTGGAATTGCTTATATATAGAAAGCCAAATGCTTGTTCACTCATTTATTGATTAATGACACAAAATTATATGTATATTTTTTAATGAAAAGAAACTTTTAAATATAGAGTTTTGAGGTTAGGAAGTCATATCACTATAACAAAAAAGTGCTTTTCTGCTAAAGAAAATATTGCAAAAAGGAAGCTTTTGAAAAGACTATCAGAGACTATTTTAAATTTTTGCTGTGTGATGTCTTTCACTTTAGTAGATGCTTCATTCGTGTTGTTTCCATAGCATTCTGTTTTGTTTTAAGGATGCATTGTGCATGCTTCATGATCATTCCTTTGTCAGGATGAAAAGTGATTTTTAGCAGGTGGTTGCTGGTACAGGTCTAAACATGTGCAGGTTCCTTCTTATTTTCACATCAGCAGATAAATACATGATATTTATGTTAAATATCTTGTGTATTTCCAACACATTTCAAGGCAAAAGATAAATGGTGTTTCTCCATGAGAACTTAGAAATGTGAATGATTTTGCTTTAATTGGGTCAATAACAAAAGTGTTATAGTTGAATAGTTGCTTTATCTGAAAATAATTCAGCTCTTTTTTTTCCTCTCAGGGAAATGGATATAGCCCAGCACCACTTGATCTTTCAAATGTTGTGCTTTCTAGGGAGCTTCAGGTTTGTATTCCTGTTTTTCATATGTTGTACTGGAAAGTATTAGTGGAGTTTTTATTAATGAGCTGAATTTTAACAGATTTTGTGAGCCTATTAGCAGCTATGTCATTATGGCTGTGATATGATGTGTGATGTGAGGTTATAGAATGATACATGCAATCTCATTTACATATTTCAAGAAGAGGTTTCTACTGTTTATCCCACTTGCTTCATGAGTTCCTTAGAAAAAGTTAGTATGAGGCTAAGGAAAAGGAATGAAAAGGACATGTGTTCAGTAACTGATGGATGGCTGTTTTCTGTGCTAACATTAAAAAACGGTTGATTATGTTAATACTCCTGATATGATGAATGAGTTGCTTGCTTTGAAAAGAGACACCTCTGTTTTTAGTTCAGTATCATCATCTGGTCTGAAAGGCTTTCTTCTTTTTTGTCTCTGCAAGTTATCTTCCCACCGTATTTGCAATAGCTTTTGGGAGCATTAGTGGCTAATTCCTGCTGCTGGCATAGATTCTTTCCATAGAATAGTTCACTCTTAAACACAAAGCAGCACTGTCATTCTATCTTGTCTATTCATGTTCCCATTCTGTCTTGCCTTGTAGATGCATCATATGATTGCAGGAGCAGAAGCTCGCTCACGTTTTGTTCTGTATTTTTCAGTACCTAGCTTAAGAAGTATGGCTTTTTGACTGAAGCTTCTTAGGAAATAGGATAGCATATTAATAATTGTTACTGATAATTATTTGTTTTAGTCACTGTTTATCTGGTCTGGCAAACATTTCTGAGTCTCTTTTTTTCCCCACTTTACTAAGATCACGGCTTAGATGTCAATCTCTATCAATCAATTGCTGTATCAAGTCAATTTATAAAGGAGGGTAGGGGAGAGTATGGGCAGACTTAACTGTGATTTTTTTTTTTTTACCATACTCTTAAACTTATATTAAACCTATATAATCTGTAGAATTACATACATTTTAATTTTCACATTTTGTTTTCATCTTTTTTTCTTTCTTCTTTTTGACAACATAGGGAATGGTAGAGGTAATGGCAGAAAACTACCATAATATATGGGCCAAAAAGAAGAAGATGGAGTTGGAAAGCAAAGGTAAGCCAGAAATCCTGTGAACCACACAAAAAAGACAAAGAAAATGAGGGGGAAGAAACAGTCTGAAAGAAGACAGTGTGAGACAATCTAAATTAAATAGTTCATTTTTTGTGTATTTAAATAAAATTGTGCACAAATTTTTAGAATAAAACAGCTTACATTTCTCTCAACTTACCAAAGGTGGAGGTAGTCATCCTTTGTTGGTACCTTACGACACACTGACAGCCAAAGAAAAGTCACGGGATCGTGAAAAGGCGCAAGAGCTGTTCAGATTCCTTCAAGTGAATAATATCTTTATATCTCGGTAAGGAGCATATTTCTTTTGTTTGCTTTTACCTCACAATCCATGATAATGTTCCCTATCTCTCTGCAGGCTGTTGTTATTAGCACAGTGACTATGTGACATATCTTCTGTAAATCAAAGAGTCCTTGTTAACTTTATGCTCAGAAAGATTCTTCTGAAATATTGTGAAGGAAAAGAAATAGTAAGTAAATACAAAATGCAGCAGTAGTGTGATTAAGAAAATAGACAATTCACAACTTTAAATTGGCAGCCAGCTGCTGTCAGTTAGGACCATCAAAAAACTTTAGGTCCGATACTGCAGAAACACATTTATGTAGAAGGATTTTTAATTCTATTTAAAAATATGCGTATTTAGAGTTCTGTGAACCAGTAAGAAAAGGTGGCCATTTCTTAGACATTTCTGTTTAACTTGCTCAAGCAGAACAGAGAGTGTATTAGTTGTATTATAACTGGAATTGCTGTATCAGAAATGAGGCTAGTAAGTAAGGCTAGTAAAGGGGAGCTTGCACTGTGGATGAAGGTAGCTTACCCTGTTGTATTTCTGGCCTTTTGTGGAAGAACTGTGATTTGTTGTGTCATAAAGGGTATACATGTTTTTAATATATTATATGAGAAACATGTGAGGGAGAGCCCACAGGGAATGACAGTTTTTCCAGCAGTAAGCATTGTCAATTAAATTCTATTTATGAATGTATTTTTACTGTACATGCATTTATTTCTGTTTTTAAGTCTGTGCCTTTAGTGAAAGTACAGGTTCAAAAACTAATGCAAAATGTTGATTACAATCTGCAAACCTAATTTTGTTAGTTTTGGTTGTCTTCAGATGTTAATAACATTTGTAAAGCTATTAGAAAAAAACTCCACAGAGAAATTTCTGCATTACATAGAGGAAAAATCAATCCTGCCAAATATGTAGGCTGTCAGCCTGAAATCAAAATGTAAATATGCTGCCAGACATCTAATTCACATAATTATAGGATATGTAAACATTTATCCTACATAAATGATTTAGAGCTATTGTATAAGCAAAACAAGTTTAGTTTGTGGAAATTGGAACATCAATGGACTTGTTCAAATATTAATTATAGTTTCTCTTTGTAACCACAGTTGTTAGGATTAGGACAGTCTTTTCATTTGTAATGGATGATGTCAGCTTGCCTTAAAATCCTTGTTAAAGCATTTGTTGGCATGGGCAAAGAATTTGCAATAATTGCATCAAGATGAATTTTGTGGGTCAGCAGTATCTTTTTTCCAAAATTTTCTTCATATAAAGTATGAGCATATTTTTTATATAATGTCTTTTGAAATGCTACTTGTATTTATAACATTTCCAGAATATAATTCTTTAAAAAGTCAAACTAATCATGAAAACATTGAAGTTCTTTGTAATTGGAAATGTATAAGCTGTATAGTGTGTGTGCTTTGCATACACCATCTGTCTCCGTTTAAGTCATTTTCTTTACTGGGAATACTTTCCACTGGACTCTTGAGTGTTTATGACATACAGAGATAAATATCTTAGGTTTTATTCAAATATGTATTAGAAACAATCTGATGTCCCTTGAAGCTTCTTTTGACCTTTACAAGTGCTTTTGATGGTGCCTTTGTCATTTAAGAAAATCAATTACCAATTTCTTTCACTATTCACGAAATTGCATGTAATCTGTTAGCAGTCATGACCTCATATAAACTCAAAAAGAGAATACTTACAGTGACCTTGCTATAAATACCCTCATGAATTTTGTTACATTATCCTCTGAGAAACCAAGCATCAGGAGATTCTTGTCAAGAATAAATAGCTATTGTAAATGTGTGTTTCATAGTTGAATAAATACATTAAAATCATCACAACAAATTGGGGAAGAGCAACTCTCAATTATTTTCTTTCATTTGTGGAAATTTTCTTTAAGTAAAAAGGTAATAAGGAATGGAATGCTTGGTAGTATTCATAGTCATCATCAGTGCCAATTATCTTAATGTTTTCTAAAACAGGGGTCTGAATGACTTGGAGTTGGATGCTTCATCCATGGAAAAGAGGTTCGCATTTAAGTTTCTGAAGAAAATTTTAAAATATGTTGACTCTGCTCAAGAGTTTATTGCGCATTTGGGTAAGTTGCAGCTTTATTTCAAAAAAAAAAATAAAGTTGTTGAATATTTGCATTGATATTTTTAAATTTCTAGCGATCACTACATTATTCTTACTGTATTCAAGAAATTGAGATACTGATTATTAACTTTCTTTTTCAATTGCAATTAAATTCAGCTTTGTAACTATTTTTTTGTTTCATTTGTATTTCTTCAAAATTAATTTTCAAAGGGTATATCAAAGAGCTACTATGCTATTTTTTATTCAACAACTTAGTTTTCTTGTCTGCTCCTATTGTATCCTTGCAGAAGCCATTGTAACCAGTGGAAAAACTGAAAAATCTCCACATGATCAAGAAATTAAATTCTTTGCTAAAGTGAGTGATTTAATAGTTCAAGTAATGTACTTTCACTTTAATGTACATAACACAGAAATCTGTAATCTTAGACTGCTTTTCAGGTAAGAGAAATATCTTTTTCCCATTTTTTCATGATAAATAATGAATGAAAATGTTGGTAAAAGATATTTCAAAATGGAGAAGTTATTCGAAAGCTCGAAAAGATTCTTTTACTTGAGAAGGAACATAGAAATTAAAAGGCAGCTTATGGAAATGAAATATTCTTACTGGATCTATAATTCATTTTTGAATTTCTTTGCCTAAGTTTATTGATGAGGTAACAGTATCATTTAATTAACAAGAATAAATATTCCTATCTGTAACAGTGTTATACACATTTGTACCTAACAAGACAAATACTGTCAATACTGAGGTTTGAAGTAAGAATCATTTAGGATTCAATTTAGGATATAATAAAGACCCTCTCCATTTACATATGTACTGAACAGTTAGTTAAATAGTGGAGAGGAATGGGGCCTCTGATTTCAGTGATACTTATCAGTGTTGAAATTGAGAAGAATGAGACTTATGCTATTAGATCCAAACTATAAATCTGTGTAATTTTTTTTGTATTTGTTTAAATAAAATTGCAAAACATAAGATTTAAATTCTTATGACTGTTTGAAATGAGAAAATACAAGTATTAAAGAACTAAAAATCTCTGAATGAGCTTTGACCAATCAGAGCATTGTTGCTACATTTACCATTGTGCTCTGTGAAAAATACCTTTTGTGTCTGTATTTCTTAGGTTCTTTTACCATTAGTTGATCAGTACTTTACAAATCACTGCCTGTACTTCCTGTCTTCTCCAACAAAAACACTCAGTAGCAGTGGATATGCATCAAATAAGGAAAAGGAAATGGTAGCCAGGTAAGTAGAAAATTAAAATATATAGGATGCTCTGTAGATAATAAAACATCTCTTCTTAAACTAGAAACAAAGATAGTTCAAAAACTCAGAGTCAGCAATTGGTTCATTCTTTAGTAGAATAGTAGTAAGTGAATAGTATACTAAAATGAATATATTTTAGTATTTATTTAACATATAACTAAAGTGAAGTTTCCAAAACATTTCAGTCACTTTCACAGGTAAGGAAGTTTTGTTTATTCTTGGAATAATAAATATTTTATATACTCAAAAATTCTATGAAGTTAAGTATTTTGAAAGTATTTCATGGTCAAAATAGACCCTACTGGATGTGTGTTTAGTGTTTTATATTAAGAGTTTGAGTTTGATGGCATCACATCTTTATATAAACTAGCACTTTTATTGATGCCTCAGCCAAGAGCCCGGAGTACTACCTACTGAGCAACTCTAGTCCTATTACCTCCTGCTGACTTCACTGTAAGCTAAAGGAAACCAGTCATCTTATATTCATATACACTGTGCAGTCGCTTGTTCTTAAAAATGTCAGTCAGCACATAATTGAAGCCAAAACAAAAAGGCTTCCACAGGTTGTTTCACTGTTAAACAGCAAACATTAGGATATAAGAAAAAAAATCAAAATGTTCTTCTGATAACGAAGTGTAAACAATTCAGCCTTATCTGTGTACAATTGCTAGCAGTAGCTTTGTAATCAGAGAAGATTAAAAAATCACTAAAATATTCATTTTCCCAACTTAATTTTTATTCTAAATAGATAATAGAAAACCTGATAACTAGATCTGCCTGATTTAAAATGCTTGATTTAAAATAGAGAATGGAGAAACTGATAACTAGAATGATTTACTGAAATCTTTTTCTCTTAGTAAATACTTCTTCTGGCATCAATTATCCAGTATTTTTGTGTCCTGCCCAAGTTCATCTAAACAGTTTCTGTGGAACCATGTTTCCACTTGTGCAGCAGATAATATTTAGCAAACATTGAAATTGGTATAAAGTCCTAAAGAATATACGAGAACATAAAAATGAATTGATTGTGAGGCCAAACTGATATGGTAGAATGTGCATTGCAGATATTTAGGATGGATAGTTCTCACAAAATAGGACAGCTGTCCAGTGATTTTTGCATCCATTTAGCAGCTCGTATTCCAGCATTTTTATGTTCAAGCCAATGGCAAATGTAAATATGTTTGTATCTTTTAGCACTAGCTTGACTATATTATCATAATGCTTCACAAACATTCATATGTGATAGAAACTTTTCCTTATTTCTTCTCATACTCATGGACTGTTTTCCACCTGAAAATTTGGACAATGCGGTAAGATCAAACCCATAGGACTATCTGCGTTAGCAGTTGAAGAACAAATGTACATTTTAGGGAAAATGGGGAACAAAGAAGGTATTGGGGAAGAAGTTGTTTAGAAAGACTCAGTATATTTGTCCTTCACTCCAGCTCTGCTTACTCCAGATAAGCTCCCTATTTCTGATCTTCCTATTCAGAATCTCAATGTTCTTCAGTATAATTATTTCTTCCAATACTCCTTAATTATTATTTCTATCACAATACAAAAATTCTACTAGTATAAACTCTTTTCAGGATTTTTTAGGTAGCAAAATCTAAGCCATCATTTTTAAGGAAAAATAGCATTTTCTACGCCTAAGACTTCTGTCAGCTGAACTTGCAAAGGAGATATTATAGAACAACATTATTTAGGTGATGGGCTCCAGTACCAATTTGTCACAAGAAAATTTTGCCAAGACCTTGTCAGAGGTCCTAGATATGTGACATCCCCAGAAGTCTTGCAGAAAATTCTGTATTTCTTGATGGTTCCTACATTGCTACAATGCATTATGTCATTCCATTAAATCATCTCACAATTGAATTATCAAATATCAGATAATATGAAAATATCATGATGCGGCAGCTTTTTAGGACTAATTTGGAGTTTTCACTCCCTCTACAAAATGACTCCCCTCTCCCCATCCAAAATTTAAACTTTTTTTTTTTGATTTCTCCGCTGTGTCAGATTTGGTTGGAAGCACCTTTTTGACTCAAAGTAATTCTAGAAAATTTGATTTAGAAGACAGTTGCCTTTTAATTTATAATGTGTTGCCTTTATAAAAAGATCATATTTAATTTGTTCATGAATATGCCTGTCATCTAATATTTTTATTGCCAATTTCTTATCCCCCTTGAACCAATTATTTTCTGTGGGAAGTTTTGTATTACAGTCCTTCAACTGTATTTTACTCTTATGCTTTCTGACCTAAACTGTCAGTTTCTGAAATTTCTCTTTCTTCCCTTTACTCTGTTGATCGGCTACTTTTTCCAACTGAAGACTGACTGCGTTTCTGAAGCATGAGATCACTTGCTTGGTGATAAGACCAGAGCTAGCACTGAACTTGCTAGGTCCCATCCTCCAGTTTATCATCCAGTTTGCTTTTGCTTTTTTCTAAATTATCATTTTCCGTTTGTTCACCATCTTCTGGGTGGTTTTAAGTCCTTGCAGTAGCAATTATCTGTTACACTAACTGTTCATTTGTAACAGCGACTGTTAATTTTCTAAGATACTGCTTTCCTGACTTTTAGATGTAGAATATATATATTATATATATATGTGTGTGTGTGCGTGTGTATATATATATATAGGTATGTAGGAACTTTTGAGGTCCTCCCATTGACACTGGAGTGCAGCCCAGGTTCAAGAGGATGGAAATTTCATTTCAATTTCATGCTGCCTCTCTGAATGCTCATATAACTTCTCTAAAGTCAGCAAACTCAGATTTATAAAATTAGAGAGATTTTTATTAGAGCTGTACAGAATAGCTTTGGAGAGGCACAGGCTTCTCTATGCTTCTCTAGGCCTGCAGTTATAGATCCAGAAATGTCTCATAGGTCTTTGTCCATTCTTCTGTTATAACTACCAATATTTTTCTCTTATAGAAAGTATAACATTCTCTAATCTTTTGTTATTAAGAGATCATATCAACTCCAATTATGTTATGTTGTGTTATACTATGTTTTATACATATTATATATTTTTAGGATTGTTATATAATAAAAAATACTATAGCGTCTATCCAATTATAATTATCACAGATAAGTATGTCTTTGTTTTTAGAAATTATCTTTGTCTTTAGAAAGATGGTAACACTTCATTTCATCTATTTATCTACTATTGATCACAGCTGAAAGTTAAACATATGAGTTTCTGACATATTTGCCAAAAACTCCCCCAGTCTGTAGTTATTTCGGAGTTAATTTTGCCCATGAGCAGTGGCTAAACAGAGGTGATAAAATGTTTGCAAAGGATTATCTTCTGTCTTTTAAGTTGTATGGGCTTTGATGAGATTAGTTTACTGTGGCGTGGCAAGTAAGACACCAAAATGCTACGCAGCTTTTCTTGTGGAAAAAAAAATCATATTCAGAAAAAAAACTCTAGCCATAAAGAATGATGCAAGCATATAATATATAATGGAAACTGGGGTAATCAAAAGAAAGTTTCATGTTTCAAGTCACTTCTGAGTTAGAGAACCTTAAGGAATGAGCAAATGGGGAAGCTTCAAAGGTTACACTGCCTAATGTCGTTATTTAACTGATTTTATTTGTGATTCAAAATATACCTTCTAGGAACTTTATAGTGTTTTCTCTTTCATATTCTCGCTCTTCTTTGTGTCGTATTCTAAGCAAATATTTAATCTTTGTCTTGTCTTGCTGTTTTCTTCCTTTTCTGCTTCAGCTTGTTCTGCAAGCTAGCTGCACTTGTTAGACATAGGATTTCACTTTTCGGTAAGTTGTTAAGAAAGATCTTGATAAAGGTAGAAATATAAAGAACATGTAACACTTCTGTAGTAATTGAACCTTATCACAAGCTGTAGTCAAAATTCTATAAAATAATGATAAAATGAAGATTACTGTTTCCAGTGTAATTAGTGAGAGCCCCAAACATACCTCCAAGGCAGCAGGTAATAGAACATTTCACGCGTTGGAGCATGAATAAACAGCAGCTTCCAGAATTTTCAGAGTTGATTAAAAAACCTCAATTTATTACTTTTAGTTTGTCAAAAATCATCTTACATGAATTCTTTCAAATTGTGTCATCCGAAGTTTAATCTCATGTATTAATTTCTCAGTAGTTTAGGAAAATGTAGAGGGGGGAAAAAAAATACCAAAAGCTTTCTACCAATACCAGTGAAAAAAGATAAGTTATGAAAAAAAGATGCTACAAGATAGAAAAATTGAAACAGTTCAGAATGTTGCGGGGTCAAGTGATGAAAATGAGCCGTAAGTAGTAAACACCAGTTGTATTTTCAGTTGTATGTAAACCGACTTACAAAATAAACAGTAAGACCTAGAAATAGCTCACTCACTCCATCCCTTCAGTGACTGGAGGTGGAAGACGTCTTTTAACCTCTCTACCTGCAATAGTGTAATTTTGTGATTATTAGACTGTCCTACATTTGCTATATTATTATGCTCTCATAAAATATATTTTTAAACAGGTAGTGATTCTGCTACAATGGTGAGCTGCCTGCACATCCTAGCTCAGTCGCTTGACACAAGGTAGGTTTACAAAATTTCAGTACCAGATAAAGACTGTATATGTTTCACAGTGCTCTTGAGCAATTGGGATATTTCTGTATTTTTTTATTTCTTGTGATTATTGATAGTAGCAGCATAGGTACTTCAGGTATTGACTTCAGAATTTGCAGATGAAGGATTTCATTCAGTTTTCTGTTCATCTCACTAAAACAGCTGAAAAGCTGAGCTTTTCAGTTCATAATGCACAGTTCACTGATATATGGGTGTGTCTTCAAAGACTGTTTGAGTGTAACCAATATGTATATAACTTTGCAGATAGTAAAGATTAATGCAAAATTAATTATGCCTTTTAATATTTTTCAGAACTGTTATGAAATCAGGATCTGAGCTAGTTAAAGCTGGATTGCGTGCCTTTTTTGAAAATGCAGCTGAAGATCTGGAAAAAACATCAGAAAACCTTAAACTTGGAAAATTTACACATTCACGAACACAGATTAAGGGTGTTTCACAGAATATTAATTACACTACAGTAGCATTGTTACCTATCTTGACATCAATTTTTGAGCATATTTCGCAATATCATTTTGGAGTTGATTTACTTTGTAAGTCTTTTTGCATTTTTGAGTGTATCATGTAACAAGACAAATGCTTTTAATAATGTATGAATGTAAAAGATGAATTTTTTTTGCAACACAAAATATTCTTTGCAACACCCAGTCTCATTGTTACTTCCTTTTGGTTTGCTTATACTGGGAAACCATTTCACTTTCTTTAAATTACAAAATTCTTGGCTTTTTTGTAAAATCTTTTAATTTAAATTTATTCATCCTAATGGCAAAAGTAGTAAGTAGTTCCAATTACTGAAATGTCTCCTTGAGATTCAGGAATATGCTGAGCTGAATTCTCATATATACTTGGAGAATCATAGTTCAAAAGTAGAACATAATTAAAATGTTGATAGAGTTTTCTATAAGGTTAGGAGCCTTTAGCTAAGGTTCCTTGAGATTACACAAGCAGACTGCTGTGGTTTAACTTAAAATTATATTCTGCAAATGTGATACTTTGAAATATTTTATTAACAATTATCTGTTGGCCTGTTGGAATGTATGATGATGTGTTAGGTTATGGGATGAATATAGATGGCACACTGGTTGCTGAGGAAATTGAAAATAAGTAATGTAGATGTACAGTATTGGCAGTGTAAAAGTGTTTTGCAAAATACATACTAAAAATTTGAAATACCATTTATCACATTGCATAAGGTAGAATTTGTTTTAGATTTAGGAAGTGGGCTTTAGATGAATAGATACTAATAATCTTCTTTTTTTTCCTGTAGTGGGTGATGTACAAGTTTCATGTTACAGAATTCTTTGTAGCCTCTATTCACTTGGGACTGGGAAGAACATCTATGTTGAAAGGTATTGCACAAAAAACTCATCATATTTTTTTTTCTAGTTTAGGAATGTGTTTACCTAATAAAGTAGTTTGAGTGATAGGTGGATCCGAAACAGTAGAGCTGTTGTTTCTTAAAAAACAACTTAGGTGGAATATAGTTGTCTAAATCTTATAGTTCCACACAAAAAAAAGAAACAACAACCAAAAAATAAACAAACAACAACAAAACAAACAAACAAAGCACCTTGTTTTAATGACAGATGTCTGCAGGAAACTTATCTTTTCCCATTGCAAAAGCTGTTTTTTTCCCATGAGTCACCATTAATGTTCCCAGAATTAGGCTACAGCATGTCACGACACCTTTTGTAAGGCTCAAATCCTCATCTGCCATTCCATAAAAGAGAACACTGATTGTCTTTCGCAAGATAGAAGCAGTTTCCGTTTCCTCCCTTGCAGAGTTTATTCATTCTTTAATGCAGAATGCAATGGCAGTCTGGTGTACAATTTCTCTTCCGGCACACTCTTCAGGCGTTCACCTGTGTGCATAAGCTCATCCTTGAATGGTAAATGTTGAGGGATAGATTTAGAAAATGCAGCAGTCTGAGTACTGCAAGTTCTAAATCTCTACAGGTAGGTGTAGTGCTATTCCTGCTGTCTTTTTGACTATTAGGAATCCTAGAGCCAAGTACCTGATTCGTTGCATTCACTGCATGGCACACTGTATGGGCCTTAAGTTTGAGGTTCAAAATTCCCCTCTCCCAGTATTCCTGTGTGTTCCTGTAAAGTGTCATGGTTTTCTCCTGGAACTTATAGGTAAAAGAAACACATTTCCAAAGGATTTTTAGTCTCATGAACAAATATCTGTATCAGTAATAAGAAATAAAAACTCCTATGTAAGATATGGAATGACAGCATATTTCTGGCTAAGTGCGAAGCTAAAAGAATTAAAAGAATTACTTGCTGTTTTTAGTCATATTGGTTATGCAGAAAGCTTAGTTAAAGACTTCAATTTGACCTATTTGAGACTGCTCATGAGGAAGGAAGGCTTGGCAGACAAAACAGTCTGTTGTAACAATGATATAGCAGGGAATTCTTCTTTTAAACTACAAGCAATTAGGTTTTTTTATCTTATGGGTTTTCAACATCTTGACTGATTTCTTTGCTTCAAGCTTTTCTCACTCCCTTAAAGGAGTGAGCTGTCTCACAGCTGGCACAGCTGTCTCTCACAGTTCATCCTCATGGTTTCAAGATGATCTTTCTAGTTGCCTTTCTAGCGTATTTTGTCTAAAGGATTTTTCTTTTAATTTTTTACTCCATGGGAGTCTACTGAATCACCCAGTTTCTTTGCACGTGTATTGGTTTATAGTTTATTTTGTTTCCTTTTTACATCACTGACTATCTGCTCAGAAGTTCTTTTGTTTTAATTTCTATCTTGCAATGTTATAGGCTGCTTTTCATTCATTTGTCTCATCTAGGGCTTCCATATGACTGGGAATATCTGTTTACCCAAAGCAATTTTCTTATCTTTGTTGTTTAACCATTTATCTGTTCTTTGACTTTCTGATATCCTCTTCCTCTATTAAAAGATGGGTATGCATTTTGATATTCTCATTCATATGATTAATTAGAGTCTGTGGATTTGATGTTAGTCTTTTCAAATTGCTTGGGCTTTTATGTTTACGAAGCTTTTTCTCTTTTGTCTGCGAAAGAGAGGCAAAAATGTAATAAGGTTTCCTTTTTAGGGAGCATTATGAAATCTCTTGAACTTATAGTATTATGTTTTTCATTAAAATTTAAAATAGAAGAGAACATTTCTGTGTACAAATATATGATTGCAATTTTAACATTATCAAAGCATTGTTTATTAATGAAATATTCAATGTTTGCTCTCTGATATTAATGCATCATATCTTTTATGGCAAAACATGTCTTATGTGAATGGACAGAATGTAAGAAAAGACATCTAGATACATAGGAGTGCATATTTTCTTTTAATTTTTCTGTTCTTTCACTATTGGCAGTAAAAGAGCAACAAACTTGATTTTTATAAGCATGCTCTAAAGTCACCTTTTATGATCGTGGCTGTTTTTCTTTCCAGCTTTGTGGTGTTCTTCCTCTGTATTTTATGAAAAAAAATGCAGAGAAAAACTCAAAATTATAATCTGTTTAAAAAAAATTCACTAGTGTCCTAAACATAGAAATTACTAGATAAGCATTTTTTCCTCGTTTTAGAAAAACATTTTTTGAAAATTCCACTTGATTTGACATACACCTGTGAACTACAGTTGTGGAAATAAATCTCTAGAGAGGATAAATGAATGCTCACTCTTGACACAGAGTAATTTTTTTATTAATCTTTTTATATAATATACTCAAATGATCATAAGTACTTTTCATAATATTTTTTTCATGGTCATTGTTTTTGCCAATTTCTGTGCATAGTCTCAAAAATATCCACTATCCCTCCTGCAAAAATAAAAATTGGTGAGCTATATTTTTGCATGTCTTGTTACATTCATATGTGGTTGTGAAATGAAAATTTATTTAGGCAATTAAAGATGAGATGGAAGGAATGACCTAAAAGAATTTTAACAAAACTTTTGTCTGGTCATTTTGAAAGTCTCAGTTTGCAGTGCTGTTCTGTGCATTCAAACATTTCATGTATACAGTATTTATTTTAAAATTGAATACAAATCTTTTCTAAAGATTTTGTTTTTAGGTTTTATCCATTTGTAGAGCCATAACTATTTCGGTATTTAGGGCTCAAGAGTATGAAAAATGTATTGCTGATATTGGTATATTTTCAAAATCTGTCTTTTCTGATGCTATTTTCAATTGTAATTGCTGATTTTCTACATTAATCCAGAATGCAACAGCCAGCAGATAACCTGTCTTCTGGACAATATTTGAGGAATAGTTTGCCCTGCTGGGGCGAAGGGATTTTTTGTTTTTTACAGGGTACCTATTCAACTCTAATTTTGTTTATCCAAGAAACAATTTTTTAAATTTGTCCGATAGTTCATGGTGTGTTAAAAATGATAAACTGAATAAGGAATAAATTTCAATGCAGCATTCTAGTGCACGCTAGGTACTGAAAGCCTAGCGAACATTTCCTCTCAGATAACATTTTGTGATTTACAGGCAGCGCCCAGCCCTTGGTGAGTGCTTAGCATCTCTTGCAGCAGCCATTCCAGTAGCATTCCTGGAACCTTCTCTCAACCATTACAACCCTCTGTCTGTCTTCAACACAAAAAGTGCAAGAGAAAGAGCCAGTAAGTACTGTTCCTCGGGCAATAATAACCGTGAAAAGGTGTTTACTTCTCTCCAATTAATAGAAACAAAATGTAATAAAGAAAAAAATGAATATATGGCTGTCTCAGTAAATAGCTCCCATTACTAGTCTTTCATTATTTGTTATTTTAGCCTTGTTCTCCTTTATCAATCCCTTTCTCCCAGCATGTGTAGGTATTTTTCTAAACATGTTGTTTGAATTCTTGTTTGATGTTGCATACAAAAATATTTGAAGCTTAGTCTAATATCCACATTGCAAAATGTTTTAGAAAATAGTACAATTATCTGTTCTTACTAGCAATGTGGAAGAAGTGTATTTTTTTCCATATTTATGTGATCAGGAAAAATACCCACACTATCTTGTTGTCTTACCTAGTACTCCAGTGCAGGTGTATATAGGGGACTTCCAAGAGATTTGGATTTTGATTAGATGAAACCTTAATCAAAGAAGCAGGAGTCTTTCTATTAATGCTGCAAGCTTCTTTACTTGCTTTTCTCTCTAGTTATTTTGGACTGATTCTTACTTGCATAGACCCATGTAAGAGTCATTAGCTGCCTGAAAATTTCTGGAAATCTAATCAGTGTTCTTTTATTTTTTTTTTTAAAGTCCATACTGCCTCAAATGATATTCTATGTAAAAGACAGCTCATGCGTAAGGAGCAGCAATGGTGCAATAAGAGTTTTCCTAAAATTACTAGCATTATGAGCATTATTATGAGTTATTAATTGCTGATGAGTTGTTGTGATGAGATATTAATTGCATGGTCTTTGTATTTTTAAGTAAAAAAAAAAAAAAGGATAATTTGAGTTTTTCCCTTGCTCTTTGGTTGGGGATGGGGAAGGGAGGTGGAAAGAGGAGATAAGCAGAGAGGATCAGCTTTTATCTCATGTGGGTCATTTCTACTTCTTCATCTTAACACACTGGAACAAAAATCTCAAATTAAGCTCCTCTTTTCTGAGCAAAAATCCTATGAAAGAGGGACAGAAGTGCACAAGAGTAGGTAATACTCTGTGCCCCACCTTACATGTGAGTGTAATCTGAGAGTTCAAAAGAATGAAAATAGATAAAAATGTTATCTAATTAGGTCTAATTGGTCTGATTAGGCAGAAATTTCCATAAATGGTTGGACAATCCTGCAACTAGGAAAAGCATCTCACCTGCCTGGTTTCCAAATAAATTGATTCACGCTTTAAATTTCAAGCAACTGAAGTAAGACTTTTCATGGAGAATGGTCTAGAAGAGGTGCATGAATCTGAGCTGGGTACACTTGTTTTTTTATCTGATGTGTAATTTTGAGCTGTTGGCCACCTGTTTGCAAAGCCCATTTGCATCCTGATCCCTGTGGTGGACTTTTGCAAGTGGCCATGGAAGTTGTGAATAATTAAAAAAAAATGGCTAGAGTTTATTTAACATTATAATAAGCTCCCAATCCTCTATTTTTACATAGCTAGTGTGGTCATGAGATAGCTGTGAAAAAAAATGGAAATAAAAATGCCATTTAATGTTTATGGCAGCTGTTACCATTGCTGGTGTTATACACACATAAGGCAAACCTTCAGAGAGGTCCCAAAGTCTTACCGGAGTCATGTCTGCCCAAAATGGTGGCAGAAAGTGACATAAGTGACAACGTGGTTTGTATTTAGAGTTTGAAAATAGACAAATGTAGGATGTTCTCTTCATTTTGTTAATTATTCTTTTACTTTCCTACCCTAACATGCAGTTTTAGGTATGCCTGATACGGTAGAGGAGATGTGTCCAGAGATCCCTCAGTTGGATAGACTGATAAAAGAAATTAATGACTTAGCAGAATCTGGTGCCAGGTATACTGAAATGCCTCATGTAATTGAGGTCATCTTACCTATGCTGTGCAACTATTTGTCCTACTGGTGGGAAAGAGGCTCTGAAAGTATGCCTGGAAGTGCTGGGCCATGCTGCACTATGATAACATCGGAGCATCTAAGCATCGTTCTGGGAAACATTCTGAAAATCATCAACAATAATCTGGGAATAGATGAAGCATCTTGGATGAAGAGAATTGCAGGTAAGTATTTTTGAACAGTGTCTAATAATGTGTAATTACTTTTCTACGATTTATCATGTTTCTCAAGGACATAATAAAATTTAAGGAAAACCTAGGCTAAAAGAAGGTAAATAACACAAGAAAGCAATTTTAATTAAAAAAAAATATTTTTTTCATGTGTCTTGAGCACCACTGCAAAAGAGATAATGTCTAAAACATTGATTCTTAAATTTTTTGCCTGGCCTTGAAGATGTTCTATTTCCATAAATAAGAATTGTTTACTTAACAATATTAACACTCTGTTGTGTCACAATTCCTATTTTGTTGAGATTCTAACCAGGTTAAAAATAAGTGACTTCCCAAAACTATGATAGTTTAATTGGCACAGTTACATGGGTCATTTGAAATTGAAAGTGAGATTTTTCTGTAGTTAGATTTAACTTCTTAATGCATACAGGTATTACAGGACTATATTAAATCTTAGCATTCATATTAATATGATTTCAAATGTTCATTGTGCATTAATTGCAATATCATATACTTTTTATATACAGTTTATGCTCAACCCATCATCAGCAAAGCCAGGCCAGATCTTCTGAAAACGCACTTTATTCCAACCTTGGAGAAATTGAAGAAGAAAGCTGTAAAGATTGTGATGGAAGAGGAGCAACTGAGAGCAGACAGTAAAAGTGACACCCAAGAAGCTGAACTGCTCATTCTTGATGAATTTGCTGTTCTTTGTCGAGATCTGTATGCCTTCTATCCAATGTTGATACGTTATGTAGACAATAACAGGTTAGCAAAAACTCAGAACTCTAGGTTTAGCTTACAGTTTGCTTACTTGTAGACCATGTTCAGAAGGTATATAAAGAATTTAATGCTGTGCTGGGCATAGGAGCCCGAATATTGTTAAGATCCTTAACCAATAGGTTGATATACCATGAATTTTCATCTCCTTTTCATGCTTTTTTCTGTTTATTTGTTTTACATTTTGATTCAGTTATATCTGCAGTATTACAATGGAGTATTCCAATGCATTTTTACATGTCTAAGGTGAATCAAGGTATTTGTAGGTGATACTTCAAGAATCTTTTTAATTTTCCTTCTTAAAAATACAAATGCCTTTACAACATTTTATTGCCTCTAGAATGACCATAATGAGGTTTTCTCCTCAACAATTTACAGAAGGAATGTTGCATGCCTGTTCTTTTCCCTGGTCCTAAAACTTATCTCCTGCATATTCTTTAAAAGAGTTGAATTGCATCCTGGAAAACATTGTTCTTTTGTACACAGTCGCTGTCCACCTTTACAGTTCTTAGATCCTAAGATGATATCTGACTAGCTATATGTTTTTTCCCTGCATGCATGGTCATTTATACTGTGAACTGACACATAATTAACTATGTTATAGAGAGAAAAGCCAGGAACTCCCTACAACTCTATCCACTATGCATGTTTCTGTTCTCTTACCATTTATTGTCTGTATTGGGTCACCAGAGAGTTTCCATTTTGTTACTTAAACAAACAAACCAAAACCACAGTTGACAAATAAGTAGTTATATTCCGGAGTCCTTTTTCTAGTCTGGTCCACAGAACAGGCACTAAAATGTGCCCTAGTAGGGAGGGGAGACAGTCAAAAATATGTTGGAAACTGATTGAGGTGTTGTAGAAAATGGTCTTTATAAACATGCTCATGGTTATTTTGAATTGGAAATGATTCTAATTAAGTTCTAAAAATATAACCCAGTCCGTTAAATAGAATAATAACATCCATATTCAGTTCTCTTACTTAAAATTTCTTTCTTTCTTTCTTTTTTTTTAATCAGAGCCAATTGGCTAAAGAAACCAGATGCTGATTCTGATGAACTCTTTCGAATGGTAGCTGAAGTTTTCATCCTGTGGTGTAAATCACATGTAAGATGAAATGTGTAATTTTCCTTCACTTTATTCTATTTGTAAATATAAATGAGGTACATAGAGGTAAATTGAATTTCTGTGTTTTTTTTTTCCTATCTTGTTTGTTTGTTTTTTAGAACTTCAAAAGAGAAGAACAAAATTTTGTGATTCAGAATGAAATCAACAATTTGGCATTTTTAACAGGAGATACCAAGAGCAAGATGTCTAAAGTAAGTTAATAAAAGCTTTCAGATCTATTAAATCTTTAATATATGTTAGATTGTATGAAAGAGTACCCATATTGCTGCTGATTTGATAGAAGAAACTAGAGTGCTGCTTCTTGACAATAAGCATGAAAACTACTCTGCAAAAAACAAGCTATTTACCTTAGATTTAATTACTAAATATCTGTCAATTTGTCAAAGAAGCAAGATTAAAATATAGGTCTTGCTGTGAAAAGGTTACATTTATAAACGATAATGTGCTGTAAAAACAGCATGTGACTTTTCAAAAAATAAATAACAGATTATTTTGTAAAAAAAATAAAAATAAATAAATAAATAAAATCTTGTGGATGCCAGTATTTTTCTGGTGACTTTGACAAGCTCTGTACCACTTTAAGCATACACACAGTGTACAATATGTTCACTCTTTGTCTTACTGCTTGTTAACAGTCATATTCCTTCCAGATTTTACCTATGTTCATTATCACAAGATTCTGACATGGTGGTTACAGAATTTATTTTTGTCTGTATAATGTAGAAAATGGATCTTGTCATAGTAAATACGTGTCATTAAAATTAGCTGAGGATGTTTGCTTTACTCGTAACAAAATGTACAAGTCAGCTGAAGTAATTCCAGATTCGTCCTGATGACCACAGCAGAGACCTGTTTTTAATTCATATTATTATGTGAGAAATCCTACTCTAAAAGCATTTCAAAAGAGTGCAGGGTTTTGTTGTTTTGTGTTTTCCTATGCTTTAATTCCATCTGTAACAGCTACTACAAGTCCAACAGATCATGCAGAGTCAGAAAAACTATTCTATTATAGTCTTTCCCTCACTGAAAAAAGCATGTTTGCTGCTTTTGTCTTTAAACTTTCTGAGTTTAAAGTTTTGAAACTTGTTTGAGAAAAAAACCCTTATGTGGGAAAGTTAACAGGTAAAAATGTAAAATCTGCTTGTCACTAGTTTGTGACTGGTGCTGGATAAGGATTAAGACTCTCAAAAATTCTGTATTAGGAGTTTTTTTTTAATGTATCTTGCTTGCTTTCAAAAGGCAGATGCTTGAAATAGTGTAGTAGCGTTTGCATAATTTTCAGTATTGAGAAAAGCGGTGAGTGCAGTCCAGGTGAAGTAAGGACCTGTGTTTTATCCTTCAACAATTGTTACACCTATGTACAATGACTATATATATATATATAAAAATATGTATCCCTAATATTGCTCTGATTTGAATAAAGTCACAGGAATTCAACATTAAGAATCTATAAAACTATATATAATACAAATCTGAAAGTATTTGCTTTGGACCTTACTTTTTCCAATATCTCTTGTGTATATTTAATCAATATAAGTATATACATAACATGAATGTAGGTGCATATGGAAATATGCTTTTCTATACTGAAGGTATACAAAACCAGGAGGTTTTTATCCAGGAGTATTTTATATGCATATAATGTTTTTGTAAGTAAAGCAGTATATATAACAATGATACTTTTGGATATTTTGCATGATTATTGCTAGCATAGGACATGAATAGTGCATGAATTAATATTTTTAATATAATATCCTATCTGCAGAATTGATTGCAAAACAACTGATTGGTTTAGATAGGTATTTGTTTTCTGGTGACTTAAATAGTGTGATAGCATACATAATGTAAGTGCTATTAAATCAGTGCTTTTGTTAAAGCACATATCCAAATATTTTTGTTTTAAGATTTCATAATTTAGAATAAACCCCAAATTCTTTAAGTAACTGTATTTCAGGATTTATTTGAAGATTTATTATCAATTTATAGTCTCAGGGAGTAATTAGCAGAGTAAATTATGTTAGATAACATTTTTATAGTGCCTTGTTTGATGTTTAGCTGAGGAAGTAGTATGACAGCAGAGTTACTTATAGTACTTCCTTATTCATTATCAGTTCATATTTCGTCACAGTATGTTTAATGGTAGCAATTACATCCAGTATTTATCACACAGGAGAACATATAACTGAATGTATGTATGAACATTGGCTATTAATAGTCAGTCCAAGACAGAACAGCTGAGAGATTCTTTTAAAGAGTAAAGTCCCATGTGGGTCTCATGCTGCTTTAAGCAACTGTCTGCCTTAACTGAGACGTCTCCTTGCCTTCTGGGTGCTGGATACAGTGACAGTATTAATGTGTAAGTCACAATACATGATCTCCAGCATGGGAGATACATTTTTATATGTCTTATATTCAAAAAATATGCAGCCAATGAAGAATTAGGTTTATTTCATTCTTTTGTAGCTAGTCGCAGTGGTAACAAATAATTCACTGTTGCAGTCATAAAATCAATATGATACGATATTAATTTTGTTAATCTTTACTCAGATAAATGTATCAAAAGCTGAGCCAAGTTTTTTAATTTTTCTTTTCTGAAAAAAAAATGGCAGCAGATTGCTCGGAGGGGAATGGTAAGTTAGAGAACTTTCAGTCTGAGAGAGACTGATAACTTAGATGGCAAATAACAGATTTGTTGTACAAGTGTTGAAAAGGAGAATTTATACTCATTCAACTTCACTAATCTGTTATTTCGTATGCTCCCCAAGGGTCGATTGCTAAAGTAGCATATTTTAAGATGTAGTAATTCTCTGGTGTGTTCTGCAGCTAATTGATATGAAAGATTAAATGCATACATTCACATGTACCTTGTAAATGTGTAATACATATTACACATGTGGGCAATTTTTAAAGCAATACTGAATAAACTTTGGAATCTAAATGAATGTGTTCCTGTCCCAGTTGCTAAATACTTGCCTATTCTACTGAAGTTGTATTTGATTAGCCCTCATTGCCACATTGTATCTGTTTCCAAAAAAAAAAAAATTTGGATATGTCTGTTAGAGAAATCTGAGGCAATTATATAGCCCAAGTTTATAGCAAATACACCGCAACCNAAAAAAAAAAAAAAAACCCAAACATTTGGATATGTCTGTTATAGAAATCTGAGGCAGTTATATAGCCCAAGTTTATAGCATATACACCACAACTTTAACTTCATGAAGAAATAGATGAACATTCTGGTTTGTGCCCATTTGTTATATGTAATACGTATTATTTGAAAATCGGTATTTCTTTAAGGATTTCATGTGTTAGCATTTTCTTCAAGAATTTTAACTCTCTTCTTTGATAGTATTTCAACACATTGAATACATTTCCTTTTAATTAAAGTATGGTAAAACAGGAATGGTTTGCTTTTATGGTCATCCCTAATAAGTCAACTGGAATTAACCTCATTTGTTTATTTAACTTTAATGTATTCCGTGTATACATGCCGGTCTATGCCATTTCTGAACAGCATCTGCATACTTCACCCAATTTCAGATGTTCACTGCATAGTTTGATGGTTAGTCTTTCATTCTTTATTACTGTGTAATAGAAATTTAGCAGAATATAGAGATATTAATTATAACTAGGCTTCCACCCTTAGAGGCCAAAAGGAGGCATATTTGATTGCTTCAAGTGTGACAAGAAAACAAGGTTATAATGAGAGTCGTCGGAGAAGAAAAATAAAACTGTGCTGAGTTGTTCCTTCTTTTTCTTTCTTTTTTAATACAGTTTTCTATAGCATTTTTCCAGTCAAGGATTCTTTTAATTACTGGTTACATATTTTAATATTTTTCATAATTACATAGTTTTTGTGTTTATTTTTTGATTTTTGCATGGCACAGTGCTAATCTAGGTTTAGCCACAAATGCCTGTTTATTTAGATGTATTTATATATTTATGATATTACATAATAAAAAGGAAAAAAGAAAAGCCCTATGTATTTGTGAGCATTACAGCTGTGTTTCAAAATGGGTGCTGCTAGGAGACATGAACCTAATTCTGGTTTTCTCTCAGGCCATCTACAGAACACTAATATTATCCTATACAATGGGAAAAATACATCTATAAATGACATCCTGACCTTCCAGTGGTGTCTTTATTTCATTTCTATTTCTAAACATATTTTTTTCATACATTTTTGTGAGGGAAGAGAAATGGAGGGGATTGTACTGTTGATAATTTGGGTATTCTTTTTTTATTGGATTATCCAGATTCCAGACTTCCTCCTCCTCTTAACAGCGCTGGGAAAACGGAGTATACTGATACTCACTCACTGTCGCCTTACTCAATGTACTTCTTGATCTGCTGAAGTAACAAATGATATCAGTATATCTAGTCATGCTGAATAAAAGGAGATAATTTCAAAAGATCAATTGTTTAATATGAGTTAAATTGAAGAAAAATAACGATTTGTTAAGGTATCATTTCATTATACATTCACAGGCTATTGTTATAGCTACAGACTTGCAATATTTTTACTGTCGTGGTAGATCTGAATAAGTTTATTACTAACTTGTAAGTGATGTTCGTTGCATCTCTTTTACTTATGTTTTTTCCTTTTATTTTTTTCTTTCATACAGGCCATGCAAGTAAAGGTACAGGTCAAAGTGCATGATGTGTCTTTGTTTTAGTTTTAGAGATGATCAGGCTCCCAGCATTCTTTCCATTGATCATAGCAGTGGCGTCACAAAGTGAAGGTCCAGGCTTTACATTCCATAAATTTTCTCATAGTTAAAGTGGCAATATTTAATCAGAGCAGCTGAAATACCTTTAGCATAACTAAATGCTGCTTTGATGAAAAAATGTAGTAAAGTTACTTTTAATATTTTTTTTGGATACACTTTTTCCCATCTTCTATCTTTTTGCCTTCTATTTTTGTTTTGTTTTTGTTATTATAATGAAGCAGATATCATAAGAGAACTACCTAAGTAGAGTCATCAGAAATATATGTTTGGATTACGTTTTTCAAGCAAAATTGTATGGGAGAAATGTGATATAACTTTGATCCTGACTGCAAATGAATAAAGTGTTACATTAGATCAAGTAGATTCAAATCAGATGTAGGGTTCAAGTTCTACATTCCAGCCAAACTTAAAAAAATAAAAATAAAAATCCCTAAACAGGTAATACATGAGAATTTAAAACAGTCCTTGTCTCTTTCATTTAATGAATGCAAAGAGTACTTTTTCTCTAGTGAGCTGTTATTCATCTTTGCATCACTCATTATCTATTTTAATATGAATTTTGTATCATATTTTTGACCTATGGTATGTTCTCCATCGGCAGTGCAGAAGGAACAGCAAAAGCAGAAGAGTGCTTAAAAATTTTTAATCAGTCCGTTCTTACCATGACCTGAGAACCACATACTATGATGTAAAGAGTTTTTGAGCAATCAGACAAGAGTCAAAAGTTAAAAAATTATCAGATATGTTAAACTAGTAGGGCTGGTTTCAGACTTTGTTATTGTCACGATTCCCCAAGTATAGAGAGTAAGGTTTAATATATACTGTTACGATAAATTCAGAGCTGATCACTCAAGGAGGATTAGTAATACTAAAAATATTAATTTCGAGGTCTTGAATAACTAGCTAATCTCTTAATATAAATAAATTTCTGCTGCATTCTGCATTATTCTGAATCTGCAAGAGAATCTGTAATGCTCTTTCTACATATGTTTGAAGAAAGTAAGATTGCTGTATGCTAGACTATGATAACCAGAGTATATCATTCTGATTGCTGTAGAAGGTCTTTATAGACAGTAAATTACTTAGGCAAAACATACCTGATTTAACACTCTACATGACAAATGAAGGTATTGTGTTTACTCATATGGGTGCATATCAGAACTGAAAGCTATGATTTTGTCATTGCAGTTTAGATTTCCCTCTGTGACTCTACTTACATGTTTATCAGCAGGAACTGTAAATTAATGGACAGCAGAATTTAATGGCACGGATGTCTTCTTCATGCTTTAAAAACATTTTTATTTTAAGTTTATATGTGTTGCTTATACCTAGTTAATCTAAAACAAAAATTATGAAAATTGGATGTGTAAATTCACTTTCCTGAGCACAAAGATGCAGAAAAGTCTTTTTTTTTCTTTTTTGCTTCTTCTTTTCTTTCTTTCTTTTTCTCTTTCTTTTTTTTTTTTTTCTTCTAATTTTGGTACTCCTTATGCCATATTCAAGATGCATGGTGACGCCACTGGATCACAGTGATACATTGTGGCATTTGTTTGTCTGCTATCAATGTAGAGTATAAATAATGCCATTATTATAGCCATTACATCATTGCTGTTGTAGAAGACTTTTTCTAAGGTACTTCCAAAAGCAAAGCTTTGAGGCCAAGCGCTCTCTTGCAATTGCTAGTCCCTTAAGAAAGGAAGCCACATCCAGTGTGTGTTCCCTCTGACCTGGCAAATGCTGTAAATGCCAGCTACATGCCCAGTGGTTCACCATCTAGCAGACAGCATTTGCCAAAATATACCACTGAGTAGGATATGTATGGCTACCTTTTTTTTCCTTCAATGATTTATTACGAGAATGGTGTGGAAATAATTGGTAAATAATGAATTGCAATGGATTCTGTTATGTGGAACTCTGCACTGTGCTGTCGGAGCAGTCGTCAGTAGAATTTAATCAACAGAGGGAAAAGGATGTGGATGTTAAGGATGTTAAATGCAAGCTGCTGGTTTGTAGTGTTCTATAGTGCTGCAGGCCTAGTCCTGAAATCTTGTCTTAGGCAAAACTCCCTTTGAGTTTAACAGGAGTTTAATCTAGGTACAGAATTCAGAACTAGGCTATTTTTATGTTGTTGTTGTTTAGCATATATTCATTAAGCATATGGGTCTGTTTTTTAGGGTTTTGGTCTGCTGTCTCATGGATGAAAAGTTGTGTAGATACTGCTGTATGTTGTCTGTTGTAATTAGATAGGGTGAATGATAATCTGTTGTGCTGTTTACTTCTCTGTCTCTTTTGTTTTCCTGCTGTTACTTTTGATCTGCAAGGCTGCATAAGGCTTAATTTTCATCCCAGGGCTAGTTATATTAGTCAAGGCCCTAGGGCAGTGGTTTTCCAGAGACACAAATTAATAGACACTTTATTGCATTGAATACAAGTCTTTTAGATTCTGATCTTGTTCAATTGAAATAAATTATATTTATTATTATTATATTCAGATTATATTCACTAGCATCTAGATAGCTGTGTCATCATTCAGACCCTAGATTACTGCATATTTATGCAAATTTCTAACAAACATTTATGCAATCTGAATCTGTCTCTGTAAAATTGCAGATTATTAGTGCTCCCTTAAACTGACTTAGTTTTTAATTCTATGGTTATTTCTGATTTGAAAGGTATATAAGAGCCAGAAAATATAGGTAGTTTCATACGTATGAATGCACACAAAGCTCTTAAAGTATTACTATTACTGCAGTTTCTGCATTGGTGCATATCAAAAATATTCCTTTACATTTCCTACTCAGGACTGTACTACCTGCTTCTAATATAACATTTTTAATTATATTACATCAGGAATAGAGTTTCTTTGGACCATTAGGAGAAGCATGTGTTGGAAAAGTGTGTGATCACTCTATGATGACAGTGTTAGAGTTTACCTTTCTATTTTTTAATTATAGTCTGGAGGACAAGATCAAGAGAGAAAGAAATCAAAACGTAGAGGAGATTTGTACTCAATACAAACTTCCTTGATTGTAGCTGCACTTAAAAAGATGCTTCCTATTGGGCTGAACATGTGCACTCCTGGTGATCAAGAGCTCATCTCTCTGGCGAAGAGTCGATACAGCCATGTAAGTGTGCACTATGGAATATAATTGCAGCCTTAGCTTTATTTTTACAGGACAAGATGGTATGAATAAGCAGCTGAACTAACATATTACTTTTAATACATTATAATTTAAATTATAGATATATAAAAAGTAAAATTCTGAAAGATCATGTGTTAATATTTATTCCTATCAAAGTTTGATTCTTGCTTTGTGCTCACAAACCTTTCGTCTTCTCGGGCCACCTGATAATTTCCCTACTTTTAAAACAGAAGAAGCTAACTTTCAATGTTAAAAGAATAATGTTCTTATGTACAAATTTGTGCATCTTCTTATAATTCCCACTCCAACTGAAAAATACTTCTACCTTTCTACAGAGGGACACTGATGATGAAGTCAAAGAACATTTACGTAACAACTTGCACTTGCAGGAAAAGGTAATATAAAAAATCTGACTTAAATGTACTGATGTAGCCTCTTTAAATGTGGAAATTGCACTTGTTTATCACGTTTGTGGTATGTGATAAAAGAAAAACAAAAACAGTCAAAAAAAGACATTTTAGCATTTCTGTATTTTTTTTTTTTTTTAGACATGTTAAAAGCTAGCTTCTTGCTAAATTAGGCTGGAATATTTAGGTTTCAAGAAGTTCTGTAGAACTGGACAAGTTTAAAGAATTTTATTTGGTAGTTTTAAAGTTGTTGTTGCCTAAAGACATTTGGATCTAAAACAAAAATAAAAACAAAGTATTTCCAGTTCCCATTTTACGTTTAATGTGCTTTAACCACTAAATAGTATTTCTATGAATATATGCATCTATTCTGTGAATATAAGTAAGGTGAATGCAATCAAATAAAATCAAGAATGCCTTGTATCAGCTTAGTATTTAAGAGTTTTACAGCATATTTGTGTTTCTGCTGTGCTGACCCTGAAAATTATAGGGTCAAAGGTGATAAAATGAAGTCTTGGAATTGTCGTCATTCTTTAAATGTTAAAAAATTTAGATCACTGGCCAAGATCTTTTAAATTCTTGCAATTATTTAGTTATCTTAGATGGGAAATGGTTGTCTTAAGTATTGGACATTTGTGCATACCTGGATATTTCCCGTTTTAAAAAAAAGAAAGCCCAAAATTCTGTCTGAGACTCTTCAGCTACTGAAATTCCAGCTGTCTTTGGTAGCTTCCATAATACAGCTTTTCCTCTGTTGGTACAAAGATCCAGCAAGGAGTTAAATTGTAAAAGTAAATGAATTACACAAACTCAATCAAACTAGATAGCAATTCAACAGTGTTGTATTGTCCAATTTGGTGCTAGATGTGCTTCCTTGTTTTTAATGTAGTGAAATTTGATGCAGAATCCCCAGGGTGATTTATTTGGTTTCATGGAATAAAAACAGAAGCTTGCTTAAGAATCTAGTTCAGCTATGCAGGAATATATAGATTCTTGTGCTGTTTTCCAGCATCTAGCTCAATTTTGATGAAAGATGATGTAGGATATCTGTAACTTTCCTTACAACTCCATGAGAATAATAATGAAGTTAGTCATTTTCAGTACCTTTGTTCAGCAGTATGAAATATGTTGATTTTCAGTCTGATGATCCAGCAGTGAAATGGCAGTTAAATCTGTACAAAGACATTTTGAAGAGCGATGAACCTACTGACCCTGAGAAAACCGTGGAACGTGTGCAGAGGATATCGGCTGCTCTGTATCATCTGGAGCAGGTAAAAAGTAGCAAACTTGCACTGTGCTTATTTTAAATTAGAATGAGGCTCTTTCCTTATAGAGATTATTTCCACTTCACTGAATGTAATTATTTAAGTGTCCAGATAAAAGTAATCTTTGCACATGAATACATACAGGCACACAGAAATGTGTGCTGTGTGTCTATATACACACACCAAATAAGCAGTGAAATCTGCCTGAAGTGCCTCAATCTTGCTCCAGAGAAAACTCAGAAAGTATTTATCCATACACAACTTGTAAACAGTTTCATGAACTTTTAAGTACAAAATGCCAGTATTCAGTAGTTGAAAACTCTGTAGTGTAGCAAAATATATTTGCATGTGCATATATTTTAATAAACGCATTTCAGTCTCTTCCATTACTGCACATGAGGATGATATATAAAAATTTAGGTAGTTCTAACACAAAAGCATTTGCCTTTTTCTCTCCTTTCATCCTTTTCCTTCAGAAATGATGCAGCAAAAAAGTCTGTTCACGTGAATGATTGACTGAATCTGCATAGCTAGGCATAGAATAACCATTTGGGATTTTTCTCCATGAGTTCCAAATAGGATTTTTTCTGACATCTAAAGCCTTTCAGTATAAACCAGGAAGCACTACAGAGGGCCCTCAGTACTTTTTCAGATTTTTATTTTTAAACTTCTTTTTCTTTCAGGAGGCAAGAAGCTTTTGTTACATTTTCTAATGCATTAACTTGCAGTTAAAAAGAAAATCTGGGGTAAGAGTTGAAGAGTTTCCACTGTATGTACTAAAAGAGGTATTTTTCCCTAGGTTGAACAGCCGCTCAGGTCCAAGAAAGCAGTTTGGCACAAACTCCTGTCAAAGCAACGCAAAAGAGCTGTGGTTGCATGTTTCAGAATGGCACCATTGTACAACCTGCCAAGGTAGATGTCTTAAAGGTTTATGTTTTTCTAAGTTTGTCCTGTTTCTTAGTGCAAATACTGCCTAAGAGTAGCCTAAGAAGTATGCTGATTTTTAGTTTTTTATAGTGAGTTTCAGGCAAAATAGTTGTTAGTTATCAGCCAGCTGCTCACAGTAACCTTTTTTTTTTTTTTAAAAACACATAATCAGAGGGGAGAATGACCATAGGAATTACACTGCTCCAAAAGCCAAATGCTTCATTTTTGACAGCTGTTGTCTTGTCCATTCTGTATAATTATCTTTGAAAACTGTGAAAAATGTTGCTCCTGCTTCTGTTCTTTTTTTGCCTCTACTCGTTTGCTCTTTCTGTTTTCTGTTCGCCTGGGTTCATAATCTTTGCTTTTTTAACTTTCTTTTTTATGGCTATTCCTCTCTTTCCTATTGTATTGTGAAGGAATGCTTCTTGGCCTTAGGTCTTATGAGAGAATCTGTAGCTCTTCGTCAGTTTAGATGCCTACGCCAATAGGCATCTAAAGCAGCTATTAGTGCAGAGCAGTGCAGTGTGAGGTCTTGGATTCGTGTGGTGCTCTGCTTCTTTCTCCAGCTGAATGTAGATATTGCAAAGTCTGAGGTAAAGTGCATCCTATGCCTGGATCTATCCACTGTCTCAAATGGAGTATTAAGACCATGTTACATTGGAATAGTTTCCTTTACCTTGTTCATTCTCATCAAAGCTGTTTTTTTATTTAGATAGAGTATAAGCAGGCATTCAATGACATTTGCTTCTTTTGCACTATTTCACCTTTCATGATGTATATTTTTCCTTAAAGATTGCTCACAAAATATTTAATAAAAACATTTCATTTAAAAATCCCTTTATTAACACCTGTGTCCATTCTTGACATCAGCTCTGTAGCTGTGTCACTAACATACTGAGAAGAAAGCTGGATTTCATGTAACAAGACAAATAAATGCCAGGTGAAGAGAAAAAAGCACACATATTTCCTTTACAAAAATTAGTTCTATAGTTCTAGACTATAATTAACTTCTCAAAAGAGTTTCCTGCCTTCTCTGTCTCCCTGCCACCATCTAATCTTCCTGGAGCCAGAAATGAAAAGGTTTAAATAAAAGATTAAAAACCATCTGACTAGCTTTGAGACTATCAGCTATTTCATGTTCAAGAGCTGTGTTTAGAGAAATGAGAGGAAGTGGTAGAATGAAAACCCATTTCAGTAAAACTGAGTATTTTTTACAGGCTGGATTTATAAATACAGTTCTGAATTTATAATTATTTTAATGAAAATTACAGATAATATGAATGTTAATATTCATCTTATCTCTAATGTTCATACGTCCTTCTGTGTTAAAAGGACTGAAATTAGTTCTTTTCACCCTTTATGGTAGATTTTATGGTGCAGTTTACTCCTAGTACTAAGAAGTCTGAATATGAGACAAATATGTGCTGTTATTTCTTCTTGCAGACTCTAAAAGTGCGGTCCAATGAAACTACTATAGCCAGCATATTTTGGCATCCACAGTTCAGAACAGGCGAGATGATCAACACTTTGGGCTTCTGTTATTCAATTAGTTATTATCAACGAAGTTATATATAGACACAGATTTTTCTAGATAAATAGTAGAATTCTGTCAGAAAAATAAGGCTATTAGGCACCTAATTGCATACATAACTATCTGTCCATCATTCAAATGGATTGTGTTATGAAGCCATCTCTGAACCCTAGGGAGTTTCTTTCAAGTGGAGTGTGATGAATTCTCAGAGCTCCGTAAGTCCTTCTGAACCACGCTTTCAGATACGGCTCTCCTTGTCTTGTGCATTTCCTCATTTTAGCTGCAGCATTATATTGGGAGAGGTGGTTCTAAATTTGATGATAGAAGCAATTAATTTAAAGAGGAAGCTGATAATGGCAGTATCCTTTCATTCGGCCTAGAAAAGATTATGATCTTCGGGAGACAATGATTTCTTTTCTGTAATAATTTTCTGAGATTTAGGTGGCTTTCAACATACTTTAGTCTCCCATTTTTATCCATTTTCTTCATTTTTGGGGAATTCCAGGGAGATATTTTGGAGGTTAAGATGTCGCTAGATGTGCAAGTCTTAGTTAAAACAGCAGGTTAAGAATTTATAGAGAAATTACTGTAAGTTCTTCAGTCATATTCCAGGGGCTCCCTGTTCTGAGAACTACCTTAGATTCAAAGAGAATCATCATTGTAGTTTCAAATATTCTTGCTTCTCCAGGGGAAAAAAATAAAGTTGGTGAAATTACCTATGCTAATTCTTTGTGTTCTCTGTTCATTAATTAATATGTGCAGTGCTTTGAAAAAGTGTTCTATTTGATAAATATGTTTTCTCTGACATGTGCATTTAAGTGTTTGATGTTTTAAAGAAATTAATTTACCGGCTATTTGTTTTATTGTCTATCATCTGTATACACACATAGATACAGCAAATTTGTACATGGAAATTTTTCATACACAGTTTGAAAACACATTCTTTCTGACTACTTCATTGAATTTAACTTGTGCCTTTGTTGTTAGTTCTTCAATGAAAACCTATATGCTTTTCTTCAGACACAAAATTAGCAATTTCTTCCTGAGCACCTTTCAACGTGTTTGGCTGGAAAAAGTACATGAAAAAACTCAGTATGACAGGCTTATACTCAAGTTAACGGTAATGTAACTTGTGGAGAGCCTCTTCCTTATGCGCACACTTACTCCTTCTCAGCCATGATGTGATGTTATCATAAAACATGAATTTGTACAATTTTCAGTGGGGATTCTGATTGGTCAGTTTTTGCAATTTAACAAGCAAGTGGTGCCAGTGCCAGCAGAGTAGCATAGAAGGTTGCTGGAATAGCCTCCTGTTGCAAAAGTAGTACAAGAGTAATTTGTGTGCATGTTACATCTGGACAGGTCATGGCATTTAGAGCCTCTGAGCCTTACCCAGAGGCAGTTTGTGTGCCAGGTAGTGCTGCAAGACGTGTGGAACAGCCTTAGTCCGCAGGATTCATTCAGTGTGCCTCCAAACAAAATTTCCTCACAAATACAATGTAAATGTGGAATGGGTTGGTTAGATTTATGTGCAGTTTGTTCTCATTAACTATGTTTTCTGTGTATAGTTGTATGATTAAATTAATCAATATGCCTAGCAATTTTCTATAGTTGGTCTTTTTCTAGTGCAACTCTTGTGCATGTCTGATCCAGCTTTTTGAGGACACATTATTACTGCCCTGATTTGGAGCTGACAGAAGAGCAGCTGAGGATAGGCTTGTGCTAGCGGAAGAAGGCAGCGAGTGTCCACAGATAGCATGTGGGAGAAAAACTTGGTATTATTTTGCTATTGGCAGCTACCTTCTGCTCTCCCAGTGTCCTAGTTTAATTGTATTTCCCGTTTTAAAAAAAAGTTCTCAGTGTATTAACATATATATTTCTCCCATGCTTGTATTAAAACTCGAGTCCTGCAATTTAATGTATAATGTAAATGAGCACTCCCAAAGCCTTCAGAATGAAAACTAACATGTATGTATATAATAGGAAGAATGTTCAGAAGTACTTTTAGATTTTTCTCTGAATGTTAGTTAGATTTTGCATTTTGTTTCACTGACCAATCAGAGGATCAAAATTGTACAAACACGTATCCTTACTAATCATTAACCACCTAAGCTGTTATACTGTGTTCCGTTACCCCTCTTGATCTCCCTTTCACAACCCCCCCAGGCACCGTTCTATTAACCTCTTCCTCCATGGCTATCAGAACTATTGGATAGAAACAGAGGAATATTCATTTGAGGAGAAACTAGTTCAGGATTTGGCTGTAAGTACTGACATAACTGGGCATGTTTTTCAGTGCCCACTTCAGTCTATATTTTATGTATCTATTAGAACATATATATATATATATATAATTTTTATGTACTTTATACATTTGCATAGATTTTTAAAATCCTTGTGCTTCAAGGCATGAGGTCATTATCTGCTGTGGTCAAAAAGACATTTGCTGTGTGATATATGCACACTGAGGTGTGTTAAGGTGGTGATACTCATTCTTGGGAACAGAAATGGATCAGATGAAGTGTCAGTCTGTATTTGTCATTATGCTAATTCCTATGTTCCTATATTTTAACTATTTTTTTTTTAAAGCTTGACACAACTGATGGCTTTTCTCCTTTTTCAAATTTTTGTTGATGCTTAATATTTAACATTTTCAGCTTGAATCCAAATTCGTTTCGCTCTTTTTTGGTGATTCTTCATTAGGAGACATAAGCAGCCATATTCAGCAAAATTGGTTTATGCATCTACTTGATGAAGGGGATTGGAAAACTTCAGGACTCTGCTCCTTAATCTTGAGGCTACTCCTTCCTTTCCTCCTCTATAGTCAGTTTGTCTAAAATATTTTCAAGGGGCCTATCTCCTTGGTATCTAAACGAGCCACGAGTAAGTGGCTTCATAGATCCCAAGGAGATTTTTCAGTGTTAAAAAAGGAAGGTACATTGTAATTTGATGATTATTACATTTTCTAGTTGGTTTGCTGTTTTTCTTATGATAAAGCTAATTATTCTTTTTAAGTTGTGGCAAAGAAGGAAATATTTATCATGACACATTATTCGTACCTTGATATCAAGTGTACTAATAATCCTGCATCATAAATCCTACAAGTGACAGTACATGTAAAGAAGAATACTGTCCTTATCCAGTCCAGTGCTGGATATGTTTTGTAAAAATAAAAATTTGAAGTTGGTAGTAAGAAAATTCTTAAATTTATTTAATCAAGATGAGAAATTATGATGCATGAAGGTATTATAGGAAATACTAGCGGTATGCATCTAATGATAGTCTCAAAAAGCAGTTAAATTTCCCAGTGAATTCTGCTAAATAATTGAGCTTGGGCTTTATTTCAGTTCTGTTCCCTTGGAAACCTAAATATATATATACATATATATATATATGTTTTTTTTTGCTGAATAAGGTTTGCCTAACACTTTCACTGTCTCATTCCCAATACTTTGCAAATGAGAAACTATGTTACTATCAAATAAGAATAGCAGAGTCAGATACTGTGCTACTTAGTCATACAGGCACAAAATTGGAGGCTATGCTGCAAGCTGCTGAATAAGATGAATACTGGAAGTTAATACAAACAGGTCATAAAAAAATCCTTTTCTAAGCTTAATTGTTACATATATATATTTTTTTTTAATTCATAAAGCTTAATCTTATGTTCTAAAATAAATCTTGACACAGACATCTCCAAAAAAAGAGGAAGAGGAAGAAGAAGAAACTGAGAAAAAACAGCCTGATCCACTTCATCAGATTATCCTCTATTTTAGTCGCAGTGCTCTTACAGAGAGAAGGTAAAAAAGAGATAAGTTCAACTGCTAATGCAGTTCAGTATTGTCCCTAGTGAACAATTTTCTACTTCTCCTTTTATTGGTGTTTTCGTGTATTAACCTCAATATAAAAATTATCTTCAGACAAATGTTGACATATTTTTGACATCCATGAAACTTGTTAAATGCCCAATACAGAAATAACCAAGCCTGAACTCTCATAAAAACATGAGGTCTACTGGAATGGTTGTTCCATGCAGAGTATCTATCCCTCCAGTCTCTGCTGGGAATGGATTCATGTTTTTACTTGTCCTTTACATGTTTTCAATTCATTATATTTTATTCAATGTGTTAGAGAAGTTAAAATACCACTGATTATTAGAGTGAATGTCTTTGCTGTTTTATGTTTTAAGCTTAGGCTGTTGATCAGAACAGTTTAGACTGTTGATCATTTCATACAAGTAGCAAAATTCTCCAGAGCTTTGTATATTTTTCTCTTTGATTACACTATAGTTTTCACCCCTGATATTTAATAAACATAAGAATAATTATAATTTATATTTCCATAATGCTTTTATTGACTTGCATCAGCCAGTTAGTCATCTATGTAGGTAAGTAAGAATAAACTGGATATCCAAATATACCTATAAACTATTCGGTTAAAAAGTCATATAGATTTGGTATGAAATTGCGAAATACATTTATAATAGGATTCTTTAAGTACAGAGGGATTTCAAGGAGTACTTCTCATAAAAATGGAACTTACATATTAGTTGCAGTATGACAGCTTTTAACTACTGCCCCATAAAAAAATAAACTGATTGTTATTCTCTTTACAGCAAGCTAGAAGATGATCCTTTATATATTGCCTATTCTGCAATGATGGCAAAGGTAAATATATCATTTCAAGCTTCACCTTTCTAAGCTTTCTGACTCTTATGTGGACTACTTAATACTGATAGTTTCTGTATTTTTAATGAAAGAAATGCTGTTCAGACATATATATAGTAACAGTTTTCTTGCTTTAAAATGCAGTTATCAAATTGTAGTAAGCATAACCGTATCAATGGGCACTTAATTTTGTACAGGATAACTCATGAGACATCTTAACAGGATTAGTTACCTTAGTAATTTTTATAACTATTTTTGAGCTACTATTTGAAGTTTGTCAAAAGTAGTCAATATTTCTAATGTGTTGATTATAGTTGTCACTTAAATGTGAAGGGAGTTTAAATGAGAACATAAATGTTGTAGGTAGAAATAGGGATAAGACACACGAATGCAACCTACAGATAGAGGAATGTCTGTGGTTGGATAAATAGCCTGAAACCCACTCATATATTATGGAATATTAGCTTCTTAGTGTGGCTGAGTGCAAATATTTAGGATTACAGGGATGTTAAGTCTTAATGACTTGAATTACTGCTTTAGAAAGCTTCTTGGAACAGTCATTTTTGTAGTGCAAATACTGAAGTGCAAATAGTCATTATGTTTCATACTAAGCAAAATTTTATTATTTCTTCTTTTATTATTTCTAACATAAAAAGAGTTGTCAAGATGAAGAAGAGGAAGAGGAAGATGAAGAAAAAGAGAAGACATTTGAGGTAAAATTTTGATCTCATTGTCTAAAGACATCATATTAAATATGCTTATTAGAGTAAGTGCAAGGATAACACAGTATCTATTGAGCTGCTTTACTAGATTATTCGTATAAAGGAAAGACTGTGTGTTCTGAAGTTCTGGAATAGAACAACATGGATGATGGAGGAAACTGTCCTTCAACAAGATCAGACTTCGCATCGTCATATCCTCATATTTTGCCTGAACCAGTTCCAGTCTGTATTCTGTTCTCATTTTTGTTCCCAAACCCAGGAGAAAGAAATGGAAAAACAGAGAATTCTCTATCAGCAAGCTCGCTTGCATGATCGTGGAGCTGCTGAGATGGTCCTTCAGATGATTAGTGCAAGCAAAGGTAATGTTGCATGAAGTGTTTTTCTGGTCTGCTTTTCTGATTAAATAATTCATAACTGCTGTTTTAATGACTATATCTGTATTTTGATAGGTCATACAGGACCCATGGTTGTTGAAACACTAAAACTTGGTATTGCCATTTTAAATGGTGGGAATACCATAGTTCAACAGGTATTTTTTTTAAAGTACTTTGTGTCTTGTTTGTATAAGGGAAGGAAGTCATTTGGAGTGTTTTAATGTCCTGTTGCATTGTAGTGCTAGGAAAAGTTCATTTAATTTTAAGTTAAATGATGAAAAATATCAGGGTAGTTTTGCTATAATAAGGGAAGCACGAGCTGTCTGTTTACATGAGCAATGATATTATTGCTGGCCAGTGATATGCATTTAGAATGGTAATTTAGGAAATTGTTAATTTACAATAATTTTAATATAGATTTTTTTTTCCCAAATGTATATCCTGTAGAAAATGCTGGACTACCTGAAGGAGAAAAAGGATGCTGGATTTTTTCAAAGTCTGTCTGGCTTGATGCAGTCTTGCAGGTAAAACATAAATCATATTACTACAGTCTGTTCTATTCAGGTTGGTGTCTTATTGCCCAATGCAAATGCATTTGTTAGATATGAATTGCAGAAGTCAGAGGGTGTAGTGCTTTTGACCTTTGTTTTTTTGTGAATCCATTAATCCTTCAGAATATTCATCCAAGGTAGAAATGAAAGCAGAGAATGACTCAGAATGTCATTAAAGGCGAGTCAAAATAATGGACAGATTTTGTGTTTAATGATGTTGCTAGACCTTAAAATGAGTGACTGCATTACTGTTTAGTGGAAGAAATTTATATAATCATAAGATTATATTTGGATTGTTTGAATGGCAGTATTTTGATTGTGTGCTGAGAAACCCTAGGAACTGGTATATGCCAAGGATATCCTTGGTATATGGCAAGTTAGCAGAAGGATTAACATGCATGTTTTCACCCTTGCCTATTTTGAATCTTTTGGTGTTTTCTGAATAATATATAATATATACAATAACAAAATGACAATAAAAATAGGGATAATTTAGTGGGAAACTTTATGATTGAAAAATTCAAGCCACGAAGATGATTAAGGGACTGGAGCATTTTTCATATGAGGAAAGACTAAGTGAGCTGAGCCTGTTTAGTATGGAGAAAAGAAGGCTGAGAGGAGATTTGATCAACTTGTTCAAGTATCTGAGGGTGAATGTAGGGAGGATGGGGCCAGGCTCTTCTCCGTGGTGGCCAGTGACAGGAGAAGGGGTAATGGGTGTAAGTTGAAATACAGGAAGTTCCACCTCCACGTGAAGAAGAACTTCTTTGCTGTGAGGGTGCCAGAGCCCTGGCACAGGCTGCCCAGAGAGGCTGTGGAGTCTCCTTCTCTGGAGATCTTCCAAACCCGCCTGGATGCCACCCTGTGCCATCTGCTCTAGGTGTCCCTGCTGGAGCAGGTGGGTTGGACTAGATGACCTCTGGAGGTCCCTGCCAGCCTCAACCATTCTGTGATTCTGTGAAAAATAAATTACAGTGATGCTGCTCTTGTAGGCATGTTTAAGTCAATTTAGAGACTGATATTTAAGGTTCCTTTTCCTCTTTTCATTTATACATGAAATCCTAAATTATATTACTGGAAGTAAAGTTAGGTGAATGGTAAGACCTGACTTGAGACTTCCTTTTTATTCAGAAATGAACACTGGACCTTTTATTTTTCTCCCAAGCTCTTCTATTTTATATGCATATTAAATTAAATACGAGGCCATGCACATGACATTGGGTCAAGGCTAGTTGTTTAAGACCTCCAGACATTTCCTAGCAGAAGTTGTTTTTTCATTATGTTTATAGTACTTTTTCCTGTTTTTCTTTTCTTAATGGAAGTGTTCTTGACCTGAATGCGTTTGAAAGGCAAAATAAAGCAGAAGGCCTGGGAATGGTTACTGAAGAAGGAACACGTAAGTAGAACAAAATTGATTCCAGTAGAGCTTAAAACATTATTTGTGCTTCCTTGTTTAACTGGAAATGTTATTTACTATGATTAGAAGCTCCTGTTGATAGACTTGCTAAAAATAATCTTAGAGTTTGAGTTCTGAATATGCTTTATATTTACAAAATCTTTAGCAATCATTTTTAAGAAATAAATGTTGTACCTTCCAATTTCTTATCCTATATTCTTGTTATTTTTCTTTGATCCACAGTCATCGTTCGTGAGCGTGGTACGTTTGGGTTTACGGATTTTGATGCTGTTGTGTGTTGCAAATACAAAATGTAATCTTCTTTAATTGCATCTTCCCAGACATCCTTTAAGGTTTAGCTTTATGGTCTGCAGTGGGTTGTGTGTTCAGCTTGGATGAAGTTTGATGCTTATTAAAGAAGTGTCTTTCATATTTAAGGCATGGTTTTACTGATAGTTAACCATTTACTTAATAGATATATGGTCCAGTAATGTTTTTTTTTTTTTTTTTTTTAATCATGAATGCCTTGGAGTGCTAAATATCTTGGCTGTGCTTTTTCTGTCTCATAGTTTGTTTTATTTTCATTATTATCAGTCTTTTTCTTTAGTTTAAGACAGCTTCTATAATATTGCTTTTTAAAGGATGCTATTTGAAGATGATGTGTTTTGTGCACTTTATAGCAATAGTCACATCATCACTGTATTTATATATTTTAAAGGTGAAAAAGTGCTGCAGCATGATGAATTTACTCGAGATCTCTTTAGATTTCTACAGCTACTCTGTGAAGGGCATAACAATGGTAAGTCAACTGAATTAATTTTAGGAAAAATTGTTTTAAGTTTATCCTGTAAACAGAACTAATTCTAAGGTTTTTTCTCTAACTAGATGATCGTGTTTTCTGAGGAAAAATGGTATGCCAAAAATGTGAATTGTGTATTTTAATGTGGATTTTTAAGTACTAACATAATTTCAGAATTTATCTCTGTCATTAATAGCAAAGCCTATTGCAAGGCATGTGGATAACAATTCTTCAGTATTTAAATTGTGATATATTATATTTCAATTTCTAGCACACATAGTAACTCTCTTTATCCAGGGAGGACACTTGATAAGAGTATCTCCCACATCAGTACATGAAGATAATCTTGCGTTTTTGGTTTCTCCATTTATATTTACCAAACACAAATCATTTATTATTTCAGATTTTCAAAATTACCTACGTACGCAGATGGGCAACACTACGACAGTAAATATTATCATCAGTACAGTTGACTATCTCTTGCGTCTTCAGGTAAGGAAAACCTAGAAAAGAACAAAAGCTATTATCATGAAAAACAGGTCAACAGAGAAATACCATGTTTGATCCACTGCTTCAACTCTTTGATATGAATGTACACAGTAAATATTGAGTACAAAATCCAGAAGTAGAAAATAAAAACATTGTTGTTTTATCTTAGGAATCAATCAGTGACTTCTATTGGTACTATTCAGGAAAGGATGTCATCGATGAATCCGGACAACGTAACTTCTCTAAGGCTTTGGCTGTCACCAAACAAATATTCAATTCACTTACAGAATATATCCAGGTAAACAAGAAAATTTTAAGGGAAGATATGAACATATTTATATGTTTAAGTGGCCTGATCCTATGCTGACATATATTTTGGCTATGTTTTTCTTGATTTTGATACAGTTGCATGGAAATAGTGGCCTAAGTGTAAAGCTAACATTAAAATACGTGAATAGCTATAAATTTAACATGATAGAACTGATAACATGATAGAAGCTAGATTTTATGCGCTAGATACCAAAGAAAGCTGTAGCTTCATGGAAGTCTGATTTTTAATTTTTTTTTTCAATTAGAAATGTTGGGCAGGCTTTTTTTTCCCCCCTGGTTAAACATAAATAAATGTTTATCGTTTTTTTTGTTGTTGTTGTTTTGCTTTTGTTTTTGTTTGTTTTTTTTAGGGTCCTTGCATAGGTAACCAACAGAGTCTGGCTCATAGTAGGCTATGGGATGCAGTGGTTGGCTTTCTTCATGTCTTTGCCAATATGCAGATGAAACTTTCACAGGTATTTTCACTACTTCAGTAATTCTGTTTTGCATCTATTTATTTATAAAATGCTATCAAGCGAATGCTGAAAACTGTAAACTTAACGTCACTGGCTGTGCATATATTTCTTATTGGTTCTAGGCCCTTCAAGTTGGCCACAAATCCACGTCAGTCTGGTCATGTTCTGCAGCACAATCTCTTGAGTGTTATAGAGGTCCTAGTCCAGTTTGAGTTGTAATGCCTTCCACCACGAGGTAGTCAATGCGAAGTGAGGACGTAGAGGTTCTTTTTGAAGTGAATACCGCGAGATTTTGTCTACTACTTTTGTCTAGTAATGAAGTTTGTGAGTTTTTACTGTCCATTAAATGCATTTCAGCAGTCCTTAATGTTTTATTAAAACATATATGTTGATGATACCTCTCCTGTAGTAGGTTACCCTATCTGATGATCTGATGACCCTTACTATGATCTGATAGCAGATCATAGTAAAATGATAGTGAAATGATGTCGAAATATCTGAACTGCATTTGCATGACCATCCTATATGCAATTTCTTCCACAGGTATTTACTTTCCTGCTAGATATATACAAAGTAAAAAAACAAGAAAACCCACATTATCTCTACTTTTATTCCAGGACTCTGCTCAGATTGAATTGCTGAAAGAACTGCTGGATCTGCTAAAGGATATGGTAGTAATGCTGCTATCTCTGCTCGAAGGTTGGGCCTGTTTTTTTATGATCATATATTATTATCACAGTTTCATAGCATAAAATGTAATAATTATCAGCCTTTCTAAACTTTGCTTTTATATGATGCCAATACAAAAGCTATTTCATATTATTTAAAAAATGTTGTTGGGTGAACATAGCCATGAAAAAGAGCTAAAACTGAATTGTATTAAATTTGAAAGCATTAAATTTGAAAATGGGCATTTCGTCAGTGTGAATATGAAGTTATTAACTTAAAATATAGAGACACAAATTAACATTTTTTTCTAATACACAATATAGGTAACGTTGTAAATGGAACTATTGGAAAACAAATGGTGGACACGCTTGTAGAATCATCCAGCAATGTAGAAATGATTTTGAAATTCTTTGACATGTTTCTCAAGTTAAAAGATCTGACTAACTCGGATGCTTTCAAAGAGTATGACCCAGATGGTAAAGGCATCATCTCCAAGAAAGAATTCCAGAAATCAATGGAAGCTCAGAAACAATACATACAGTCAGAGATTGAATTCCTGCTATCCTGTGCAGAAGCTGATGAAAATGATATGTTTAATTATGTTGATTTTGTAGAACGATTTCATGAACCAGCCAAAGACATTGGGTTTAATGTAGCAGTGTTGCTAACAAACCTTTCGGAGCATATGCCGAACGATTCCCGCCTCCAGAGCTTGCTAGAACCTGCGGAAAGTGTTCTTAACTACTTTGAACCGTACCTGGGCCGCATCGAGATAATGGGTGGAGCCAAGAAAATCGAGAGAGTTTACTTTGAAATCAGTGAGTCCAGCAGAATGCAGTGGGAGAAGCCACAGGTGAAGGAATCCAAAAGACAGTTCATTTTCGATGTTGTAAATGAAGGTGGAGAGCAAGAGAAAATGGAGCTCTTTGTGAATTTCTGTGAAGACACAATCTTTGAAATGCAGTTGGCCTCCCAGATCTCTGAAACTGATTCACCTGAGAGGCCTGAGGAGGAGGAGGTGGCAGAGCCTTGTTATGTAATGGACATTGGAGATGATGAGGAAGAAGAGAAGTCCCTGGAATCGGCCTCAGCTTTTGCAATAGCCTGTGGTGCAATGAAGAGGAATGTTACTAACTTTTTTAGAATGGTCACTTTGAAGAACCTAAGGAAACAATACAGGAAAGTTAGAAAGATGACAGTAAAAGAGATGGTGAAGGTGTTTTTCTCCTTTTTCTGGATGCTGTTTGTAGGGATATTCCAACTGTTCTTTTCTATAGTATGGGGAATTTTCCAGATTCTTTGGAGCACTGTATTTGGGGGTGGCCTGGTCGAAGGAGCCAAGAACATCAAAGTTACCAAAATACTGGGGGACATGCCTGACCCAACACAGTTTGGAATCCATGATGATGTTATGGATGCGGAGAAATCTGAAGGTGCTGAGCATGGCGTTAGGGCTGAACTTGTGCAATTTGTGAAGGGTGAAAAGGGAGAAAGTGACATCATCTCGGACATTTTTGGCATTCATACAAAGAAAGAAGGTGGCTCTAAACATGGTCATGATGCTGGACTTGGAGATATTGCAGAAATACTTGGTTCTGATATTCCTTCTTCTCTGGAAAACTCAGTTCGTAAGAAAAAAGGAGTCCAGGTACGTTGAAGAGATTTTGTATTTCATTGTGGAATAAAATGCAAATATATTACAGAGCATTCTCTTAGTAATGGAGATATTTGATTGTTAACTGATTAAGAAATGTATTGGCTGAGAACATACTTCCTATTCTGAAGTCTTTTAAAAAGTAGAGCTTGCATAGAAGAAAATCAGCCAGTGTGTCTAGATTTCACTCTAGGAATTGTTGCTGTTCATGGGGACTTCAGTCAGAGCAAGATATGCTAGCAGCTTTCTAGGAACAATTCTTGTTTAAACAGTTTACAGTCTTATATACTTCATTCTGCACTGCCCATTTTCTTATATCAATTACCTTTACAATATGCTTTTTCCTCAGTTATTATTTACCATCATCTTCTAGTTGCAAGTCCTATTATTTGAAATGATTTGCCTGAATGTATTGTACATTAATGTTTGTCATAGAATCATCCTTCACTAGTCAATTGACATTTCACTTTATTTCACTCTGCTAAACGAAGCATGGCAATAATCTATAATTTATTGTTCTTCTATTTTAAAATGGGCCTAAACTAAAGGTCAGAATCTCAATGCCCCTATCAATTTTGGCATTATTTTTCACTCTACATTTCAGATTTTTTTTCCACTTGTAATTCAAAGATTTCTTTCTTCTCATCAAATTCTGTTCACTCTTTCTAGCATGCTTGCCAGATATTTTCAACATAATCCTCTGCCATACTTATATATACATTATTTCCATTCTATTCAGGTGTTTTCCTCCAAGTTTGTTTATTGCCTATAAATAGAACTATTTTTTTCTTTAACTGAAAATGGCTTTCCTTTCAGATCATGTTGCATTTAGCATAAATGTAATGTCAATGTAATTTCAAACTTAAAGAGCTTGGGAGGTTGGAGTAAATATTTTGGAATTTTCTCAAGGGATGTTGAGATTTATTTGAACTAGAGTTTTCTTTGAAGATTTGTTTTTACTATTGATACACAATTGTATATAATTCACCATTATATTGCAGGGAAAAAAAAGATGTAGCCATAAGATCAGTGACATTATGTAGTTTCTTGTAATTTTTCTGGCTATACTGTAATAACCAGTGAAATTGTGTATGTCCTTATGGTGGAAATCATTTGTTAGGACATAGATTTTTTTCTGAGAAGTTCCACGGGGATCTCTGCTGAGTACCATGCAGGAAATAAGGAAGTAAATAAGGAAATGCAGGAATAGTGAGGTGGCAGATTTTGATAAACCAAAGAGTAAGTGAAAGAAGTGGAGGTTTGAATTGTTAAGAAAGGAACAGAGAGAACACTAAAGTGGATCATTGTACACCATGAACCCAAGTTATATCAATATCTTGAAGACAGGTCAGATTCCCCTATTTCAAAAAAAAAAAAAATGTACCAGAAGTTAGAAGTTCAATGGAGGTCAAAACTTTATCAAAGGTTTGGAACAATCCTTGTGTATGAAATTAAATAGGCTGAGGCTCTTCATCTTGGAAAGGGGACAACAGAGAGTAAATGATAGAGGAAGGATAGGTATGGATTTATTGATTCTTCCACCACCCTGCCCTATCTAAGAATTAAGGGGGATTAAATTATGCCCCATCAGCTTGAGAGGGGCAGAGTTCTACACTTGCGTGCATCAAATGTGCGAAATAGTTTCAGAGGTGAGAGGTGAGGCAGGCAAGAGAAGATCTGGTTAGTTAATCCTTTCACCGTTCATGTGTAGGTATCCATGTTACTGGTCATGGAAAACTTTAGGTAACTTTTGTTTTAGGTGACTTTGTACTTACCCCCAGCAAGAGAACCAGAAATCAGCAGAGTTTACCAATAGTGCGTGTCTAGGCACTTTGATGGATTACAGAAGAGATCAAGAGCTAAGATAAGCTTTTGCAAAAGTGAAAGGTACCAGAACGGTGAATTTAGGTGATTAAATTTCCTCTGTGAATCTGGGCTTTGGGAGCCTGCATCTCTTTGATTTCAAGTGAAGCTTGGATATCTGAACCGCGTTTGAAATGAGATTCCTTTGGCCTTGCAACTGTGAGGCCACAGGGCTTTGAAATTGGGCCTGCACTTCTGTGCTGCAGTCAGCCATCTGTGCAATAGTTTATTGGCATTTCACAGTCTCAAGGGACTACCATAAAATACAATACTTGGGTGGTGGGGAGCTGTACCAGTAGTGGCTTAATGGATCATCAGCCCACCTAAGATAAACAATTTAGGAGAAACACTGCATGCGGTTTAAATATTGGCCCAGTGTCAATTGCATTCATTGATGTTGACAACATAACTGGGTTTTGTAGTGCCTAATAGCTACACAGATCGTTTCCAGATTTTGATGCTGACGTTGATATAATACATTGTTCCTCTTTTTATATTTGGAATGAGGCAAAATGATGCTCTTTTTCCTCATACCCAGTAACAGCACTGAGTCTTTGTGAATGGTGTTTGTATTTTATGGTATGATTGGGATAAAGCTACTTTCCTACCCAACTGGTCACCTAATCAGTATGATAGCACTGAATAATTTCTTTAAGTTATTCAGTCAACTGGAATAATTAGAGTATGGATTAACACTGTACTGATAAAAGGTTATTAGAAAATTTTTTCTATTTTTTTCTGTGAAAATCTAGTCTATTTAGAGATATTTTAAAAAATCTAACATTTTAAAACTGGAAACATGTTATTAATAAAAAATACAGTGTGGTAATTATTTTATTTGTTTCTTAAAAACAGTAATTAGTTATTTGAAAGGATCCATTCTGACATTTAAAATGCTCTTGCAGGCGCCTGAAATAGCAAAAGAAGTTGAAACAGAAAGAAAAACAGAATCTGAGAAGGCTGAGTAAGTTTTTGCTCTTTAAATCCGTACTACTTCTAGCTACTATTAGATGAACAGAAAGAAGCTGATCGGTGCTCTGTATTCCAAACACTGAGCAGTATTTTGAAAAGCAGCCCAATCCCCAAGAGGTGGCCGTCCAGCCCAGTGGGCTGCAAAGCAGTAATTTGATTTCAGAGGACCCTGACAATACTGCACATGTAAATCTACAGTCACCGTCTTGAAAAATAATCCTTTAAAATNAGTAATTTGATTTCAGAGGACCCTGACAGTACTGCACATGTAAATTTACAGTCACTGTAAAATAATCCTTTAAAAATTTTGAATCCAATAAGAAAGTGTTTGAAAATGAGCACCAGTCTTGAAAAATCTCTACAACATTTTGTTGCTATTTATGCTTACTAACTTCTGCAGTTTTAAAGTAAAAAAAAAACGGGACAATGGGTGATTATTGAAACACAAAACCTGACTACCCAAACATTGATTTCTTTTATTCTTAGTCAGACCTAAAAGTGTAGCTATGTCTGTTCTTCTCCAGTGGATTTGGGAGCAGTTTCACTCCCTGGTTTTCAGTAAACCTAACTTGCATTCCTCTATATGGCTCATCTTTCTGAGGTTGCAACAGGGACGTTTCAGTACAGGTGTAAGCCCTGGCGTTTTATTTGTAGGAGAAGAAATACGTTCTTAGACATCTGCCCTATTCTCTGGCACTGGTACTGCAGTACTGTGAACCACATACTGCATTTCTTTCTCCTCATACCTAAAACTTTTATTCAACCATTCACTTTGATACCTTTTACATTCCATTTTACATACTATTTTATTATTTATATAGATATAGGCAAATTCAGCTCTTGGTGGTTTTAGTAACTAAACCACCTTCCTACTATCTCAAGTCTTAAGAGCCACTTTTCACAGAGGCAGCTCCCTTCCTTAGGGGAGGCATGATGGTCACCTACATATTTTGTAAGGTGGTACCCTCTGAAGGAAACTTCTCTTAAGAGAAGTGACTTCCTAAACTGAAATGAACTCAATCTATCAAGATATTGAATACTGCACCCTAAAATCTTTCTGCCTTTTCTTCAGCCTTGGGCTCAAGAAACTACATGAGAACCCCTGCAGTTGTTCTGCTGATTTTACTGAGTAGGCATCACCATCACTGGGTTTGGTGGCAAACAGCTCTGCCCCTTACACTGGTGTAGTAACTTCTACCTGGTTTCTGGCCTTTTACCCTGTTGATCTGTGTTCACTCAGTACCTCTATTATTCTTTTATATCACCTGGAACCAAGGTCAGTTTTTGACTTTGGATTTATTTTCAATCTGAAATCTTAAAGTGACCTTCACTCAGAACAGTTTGCATTCATTCAAAGCCAACTTTTTGAATTAGAATTGTTTCTAAATACAAACTTTTGTAATATGCAAGTTTGTCTAGGTATTTTTGTTTAGCTAACCTTTCTTCTAGCATGGAAGATGGTGAAAAGCAAGATAAAGCAAAGGAAGTGCAATCTGAGCATCCAGAAGAGGGAAAAATGAAGAAAAAGAAGCGACGGCATGGACAAAAAATTGAGAAACCTGAGGCTGTTATGGCTAACTTCTTTAAAGCTTTGGAAGTTTATCAAACAAAAATGCTGGTAAGTTTTACTTAAATTCTGTTGCTCAGTGAACTTTTATTTATATAACATAGAACATATATTAAGTGTGTTTGAAATACGAAGAAGAAATTACATTGTAAAAGGAGTGTTGGCATGAGTTTTTCAAAAGTTTGACTGTTCTGATTGTTTTGTGATATTTGTAATGCTTAGTAGCATTATAAGAATTAAAGTATAGATATAATTTCTCTTACTTTAACCTTGCTGAAGGGATTAGGCAATTTCTTCATCTTCTAGAATAGTTTTGTTTGTTCTGAAAAATGTCAAGTAAAGAATCTTCTGCAACCCCTATCCAAGTAGTGTATTCCAGGGTTTCTCTGTCATTCCTCCTAGAAAGTTTCCCTATTATTCTGTTTCACTCTTCTCCATTGTAACTTTAAGGCCATTATTTTTTAATCCTGTTACCACGGAAGGGCAGAACAGATCGCCAGGAAATGCCCTTGCACTTTTTAAGTGTCATATTGAGGCAGTCCAAAGATAATCTCACGTTTACTTTCTGAGAGGCATTACTTCCAAACTACTTGCCATGTCTTGCTAATATTTCTCTTTTTTTTTTCCACAGCATTATTTGGCAAGAAACTTTTATAACCTACGGTTTCTTGCTCTGTTTGTTGCATTTGCCATCAACTTTATCCTGTTATTTTATAAGGTAAGAATATGCGTAATTCCCAAAGCCTATTTAATGCTGATTTTAAGGATTGTTTAATAAAGCCATTATTAAGGCCTTTCAAGCACTAACGCAAAGCATTTAGATATGAAATAATTAAAACTTTTCTAAACCTTATTACTAAACTAATATTATATACTAAACAGATATTAAACCTTTATTTTCTTTATTTTACCTAGGAAGAATGAAAATATAGGTTTGTTTCATTCATCTGGTATAGCTGAGTTTGAGAGAGTTCTTTCATTCAGTCAGTCACCTAAGTCTCCTCGTGTTTGAATTCTAAATCCTTGTCATGGGAAAGTTCAAATCCCACTGAAATAAGTCAGAGACGCAAAAAGAAAAGGAAAATCAAGCGTGTGTTTTTCTCTTTCTTAATCATGTTTGCAGTGCTGTTTACAGACTTATTGGTTCTGCTCTCAGTGTAGTCAGTGCCAGCAGGTTGTTAATCAGTGACTGCTGCGATGAAGATACTTCTCTGCTGCGACTGGGATTTGAATTGCTCAGGTTGAGCACCCTGTGAGAATAGGGAGGACTGTGTCTCTGGCTTTGGCAGTCCTCTCGGCCCGGCTTCCTTCTGCTTTTCATTGAGCCTTGTGGGTCAGCCAACATTTCATTCTATTGCAGAGGGAAGGAAAAGGTTCATATTCAGCAATCCAGGTTAATCCATCGTGGTCAGGAAAGGGGCTGTGGGAGCTGGAAAAAGACAGGAGGGGGCTTGGGGTTTCAGAGAAAACATAACGCTCTTATTCTGAAGCCAGTTTTCTATTGCTGCTGGCAGAATTTAGGACAGAATGGCAGCTTTATGGCTTAGGATATTTATGAACTATCCTATGAAATTAAGTGCTAGCTAGAGTTAAATATTCACAATATAGATTAGAAAAATCTGAATTCAGTTGCATCAGATCATCTTGGTTCTTGCAGTAAGACAATTGTTTTGTTTTCACTGTACTCCTGTTGAAGGAGACATTTGTAGATGGTGCAAGGCCTGCACTTTTCTAGATTCTGTTTTGAGTGATGTGGGAGACTCTTGCTGCTTTCAAGCTGAAGGCTGCTGCTTTCAAAGCTAACACTCTGCCATCTTCAGCAGAGCTGGCCTAACAAACATGGAAGAAATAAGGGACGTGTCATTAATTATATGACACACAGGAAATGGAGAAAAACCTTTTAAGACCCTTTTTTATTTTTAATGCTCTGGAATTTCTCCCAGGTAACAGAAGAGCCACTTGATGATGCCGAGGAGGACTCCAATCTGTGGAACACTTTTACTGAAGAGGAAGAGGAGGAGGGCATGGTGTTTTTTGTGTTAGAGGAAAGCACAGGTTACATGGCACCCACTCTCAGGGCACTGGCCGTTATTCATACCATCATCTCCTTCGTCTGTGTGATTGGATACTATTGCCTGAAGGCAAGAGCGGGATTTGATCAATAATCTGTGTGTGAAAAGGGGCTGTCTGTCCCAAAGTGATTTTCCGAGCTGAGATCAGAATACCTGTATCTAGATACTTACCAATGCTCACTATTTTATATTGGAATGTTTTCCTCAGTATCTGTAGGTAATTCAGTGCTGTGAAGCAGTAGTAAAGAATGTTACAGTGACATTTAAGCAAATTAGAGTTTTACATACTGGTAGGCAAATTTTTGTCTGTACTAATCTAATCCTCTTCATTACAAGATAATAATCTGAGAAGAGAGAAGCAGTAATGCTTACAGCCACCTTCTGAAGTTTTTGGAAGTAGCTGCAAGCTTGCTCTATATGAAATTTTGAAGAAAGTGAATTGAACCCATCTCCTGCATATGGGCAGGGCACTCCAGCTTGCACAGTTCCTCTGCCTTTACTTTTATTGTTGCCTTGCTGATGGGGGCATTCAGAGCCATACTGTGTCAAATACCGCCACAGCTAACGGCAGGCATCTCAGTGTCCCCCAGGGTTATTCAGCAGGGCGGTGAATGCCGCAGTGTCTAAAATCTTAATTTTTCTTATAGGCTAGAAGTTGAGTTTTGTTAGTTGGCGTTCATTTATGGCATTATGGCATTTATGCCATTAATTTATGTTATTGGTAGTCTTATTCAAGGAGCTGTTCCTGTTCATTAATAAGAAGGGCAGAATTACACCCTATGGCTGAGATAAGAAGTAATATCTTTGTCTCAGTAACATCTTTTGACTGGTGTATCTAGTCGTCAGGGTGCTAGTATGATGCTTGGTATAATATAGTATTACAAAGATTACTTACTACTGTAGGTAAATATCATAGCTTCTAAACACATGTAAACCCTAGCAAATGTCCACTGTCATTTTCCTAGGTCCCTCTGGTTGTATTCAAGAGAGAAAAGGAAGTAGCTAGGAAGCTGGAATTTGACGGTCTGTACATAACTGAGCAGCCATCTGAGGATGACATTAAAGGACAGTGGGACCGCCTGGTTATAAACACCCCGTAAGTAAAATTGAATGGTCAAGCGTTCACTTGTTTATAAATATTATAGTTAAGTAAGCCACTGATCTAGAACCTTTCCTGTCCACATGCCACACAGTCCATCCAAAATAAATGTTTTTCACCTTATTTTGGATGCAACAGTAGTAGATTCTAATGTGAAGTCCTGTATTGTTTGTTTATGTAATAAATATTATCATAATAGGGGTGTGTTTTCCCCCACCTTGGCCTTATTCTAGGGCTCGCAAGATTTGTGCATCTTCCCTCTCAAGCCCTCCGAAGATGCCTCACAAATCAGTGCCTTGTGAGAAGGCTTCCAAACACAGCATACATCCTTTTTCCCGGCTCCGTTTCCCATCCATGCTCTGCAGCAGCAGTACGCGTAGGGTAAGAGGGCGTTCCTGAATTCCCGAGCAGGCCTGTCAGACACTGCCGTGCACTGGACGTGTCAGGCACCCTGCTTGGGGAGGCCACAGAGAGACACGCAGTGAGCACTTCCCGCAGGGCTGCAGCGCTCTGCTCAGGGCTCTCCTTGCTTTGCTGCCCCCTCCGGGTGCTGAATTCACCGCAACAGCTTGGATATACACGTCGTTCTAAACTACCATTGTCAAACAGGTTATTTCTCTGTTTAGCAGAGTGAAAACAGCACTAAACAATTTGAAGAGATTCATGTAGAGCCTTTACTTCTAGATGCTTTTAGAAGCAAGGTCATGTGGCAGTTAAGAAGTCAAGCACATTTTACATACAAGTTTCCTTCGTGTCTTGCATATACTTCCCTAGGCAAATGGATAAATAGCAGAAATATGTGTAAGTAGTTGAAGCTGGGTTTAGTTTTCCATCACTATATGTTACAGCAATATATCACACATTTTCAGGGTTAAAGTATTCTAAAGTATTTTTAAAATATGAAGAGCTCTTTCATTTTGTATGTAGATCACTGAAATGCTAGAAATTGTGTTAAGCACATACAGAATAACAGCATCTACTGTACTGACACTTTTCCAAAGATGGTGTTAATATTTTCTTCTTTCACTGTGCGAAGTTTTCACCTCTTACAAATGAGAATATCTCATTGATGAGAGACAGAACCAGTTGCTTTGCAGCTCTGTAGAAGGCAAAGCAGCCTTCTGCAAAGGTCATACACCTGAAGCAGAACCGCTGGGAAGTTGCATGTTGCTCTATCTACGGAAGGAAAAGATTAGTCTAATTTGAGCTGACAAAAGCTTCCTTCAGAAACGATCTGACTTTCAATGTTTAAGCACAGTGGTTATAGCTTCAGGATACCCACAGCTGTTTACAGGCTGAACTAGGATAATATTATCTGAGCAACTGAAATTATTTTCCTTTTATCTGAAACAGTTGGAAGGAGTAATTTCATTCAGAAGTCAATTCATAAAATAAGAGATCAAGCTCAACTTACTAATAGTTGGGAAGTAGGTTTGCCACAAATCCTCATAGCAGAACAGGGGTCTGGAATGGCATGTAATCCGTAATTATCAGTAAATCCCCGTTATCTCCAAATGATCATAGCAGTATACTGCATTTTAGAATAGATTTTGAATTTTAATGGTAAATGTTTACAGCCACTAGTTCCCAAGTGTGCAGTCTCAGATTGGGGTGTAATCCAGTGAACTAAAAAACTATTCATACTGCAAAGCTGTTACTTCCATGGCAAAATGAAAGGCTTTTTTGTCCATATGGATCTTGTGGTTCAAACAGTAAAGGATTTATTTAAGAGATCAATGATATTACAGTGACAACCCTGCTAGTCTTGAGTTATTAGGATCATTAAGTGATAATATTCAGTCTGCTGTCCTTTTGCAGCCAATCATGATTATTTATGGCTGAGACAAAAGGAAAGGGTGGAGGAAAAAAAAAAAAGATTTTGCAGTGAATCATAAATTCAAATAGGCCACAGGTTGTCCTGACAACTGCCATCTCCATCAAAAGAAATTGTTCTTGTAATTCAAAGTGCAGTGAGTGAGTGAAGAAAATTCTACCAAAATCTACAGTGATCATGAACATGCCATTTCCTTTTTTTTTTCCCCCTCCTTCTTAGAAGTTAAATAACCTGAAGTATCTTTGTCTCATCTATGCAGGTCCTTTCCTAACAATTACTGGGACAAGTTTGTAAAACGCAAGGTAAGCTTGGTGTGTTTGTTACATTAGCCACAGCAATAACCTAGTGGCTACTTGTGTGTACCGTATTTCGGTGCACAGAACCAGACAGAGAGCTGAGAGCCGCGCGTGCCGCGCGGAGCTCCCGCTGCGGGAAGCCTCGGCGCGCGGCGGCAGGTGCCGCGTGGGCGGGAGGGCGGCGGTGCCTCCGTTCCCTTCCCAGCCGCTCGCATTCCCACCGCTCGGAGCTGTCAGTCTAACGTGCAGCCTTTGTCATCTTTAGGATGCAGAGCCCCCTCATCCCCCTAAAAAAAGAAAAACATGCCTGTTTAAATGATTGCAAATTATATAGAAGTTTTCAGATAATAGCCTTTAATGCTTCTATTTTTCTTCTTTATGCTCTTATCCCCAACCTCCCCTCTCTCCCCCCAGCTTTCTGCAAGTTCTCACTGTTCCTTTAGACTGTTTGACTGTTTGCTTTTTTAATCATTATTTTTGACAGTTACTGGCTTAGCGAGAGTGAATGTCTGCAATGTCTTGCTCGGTGCCACAGCTCCTCTTTTTTCTTTTTTAGGTTATTAACAAGTATGGGGACTTATATGGAGCAGAACGCATAGCAGAACTCTTGGGGTTGGACAAAAATGCCCTTGATTTTAGTCCAGTAGAAGAGAGTGAACCAGAAGAGGCATCTCTCGTATCATGGTATGATTTCTGGACGTTACAGGCAAGCAAAATCATGAGTTAGCATAGCTTCACTGTCAAAGGTGAAAGCAGATTCCGTTCTGAGATCGCAGTGATGTCGTCTTCTACACTGAAATTCAGCTGGTTAAGTCTTTGTTGGAGAAGCAGCAAAATAAACAAGCATTTTAAGAAAACATATGTTTTCTTAGGAATGCTTGTGTTTATAAAAAAAAACATAAATTATGACTATTTCAAATGGCAATGTAGCATTCAAGCACTCCAATGTTACAACAGAGTTAGTTTAAAACAGAAATAAAGAAAAATCAAAAAAACAAAAGAGCAAAAAAAAAATCTAAAAAAAAAAGTTGATTTGTGGTTTCCATTTTTGAATTAATGAAAATAAGAGATTGAGATTATGTAAATCATCCAAGCCCTGTTTCACTGATGTAGTTTATTGTGACAGTTTGGTTTCTTCTATTACCTGTTGCACATGAAAAGGAATTTTTTCACAAGTCATCTAATGGCTATTGAAGCACTCAGGACTTCAGTGACAGAAGGCATTAGCATTTCTCAGGGTAGTATTGCAGCATTTTGCATCAGACAGAACAAACAGCACTTCTCTCTCCACTACAGACAATTCAGTATCTGCATTTTAATATTTTTAATACACACTTAGATTTTTTGTAAGTCTGCAGTAGGGCAGTGTTGCACCTACTTGAAATCGTGCTAGCAGTTTCAGTGCCTCACAAACTGTGTAATGGGCTTTTGCGTTAACAAATTCTCTCTGAAATCTGCTGAAGCCTCTGTAGGACTCAAAAAAGAAATGTGTGAAATCACAGGCTGCAGCCAACAGCTGTGAAGAGCCCAGCCTAGTTCATTGCTTGTACTTTCTGAAGGAAATGTTTCCAGATAAGATGGGTTAGTTATCATGCAAAGGTATGCTTAGATGTTTGAATGTAATTTAAGAAAAGGAAATTTATCATAACTTTTAAATACTTTGTTTTATGCATTCCAAAAATTTGATCTTTCCTAGGTTAAGCTCCATTGATACAAAGTACCACATTTGGAAGCTTGGTGTTGTTTTTACTGATAACGTAAGTATGTTAAACCCAGAAGAACTTGCTTTGGTCTACCCTAAACATTAATATTAAAAAAGCAGATAGTGGAAGACATACAACAACACATACACGATTGAATTACACAACTCATATAAAGTATTTTGTTTTCTGCATAGTGTTGTAGCAAAATGCTTTCAATTATATTTGCATTAGAATATTTGTTTTGGCAGTGAACATGGAATGGGAGTTAATGAAAACATTCATATAATTTCGTATAAAGACATTGGGTTTTTTTAGATCAAGCAGCATCTAGAGAAAGGTATCTTGAATTCTCTTTGACATTGTGGGTTAGTTCTCTTCTTTCATTTCATACCTTCTCTTCTGAAGAACCCATGCACATCTTTAAAATTCCTTTATTTGCGTAAGCACTACATGTATCTTCTCGAGCATCCCATACAAAGAAAGTCAAGGTGAATCAAGTGAAGATGTCTAAATTCGTTGTGCACTGACTAAAAACACACTGACTATTGTTTCTGAGTAGGAGCTCTCATGTCCAAGTGGCTGCAAGTTCATTACTCATTAAAAGATTAAGCTACATGATGTACCTTCTGGGTTTCCTAGTTAACAAAGTATGAGACTTCAGCCTAACTGTAATACACTGCATTTTCTCCCTTCCTTTAAAGCTCCCCAGCAGAAGCAATTTTATGGTAGATTTTGATGTTAATAATATATATGCTGCAGTTAAATACGCAGCATGTTATCACATTCAACGCATGTGAATGAAATGAAATTCAAAAATAAAATGAGTAAAAGAATGCTCTACTCAGATGCAATAATGCACATTAGTACCTGCTAACATTCTGCTACTTTTCACTTTCTCTGCAGTCGTTTTTATATTTAGCTTGGTACACAACTATGTCTATCCTTGGGCACTACAACAACTTCTTCTTTGCTGCTCATCTGCTGGATATTGCTATGGGCTTCAAGACACTGCGAACCATCCTGTCCTCAGTGACTCACAATGGCAAACAGGTGAGTGTTACATACAGAGGTTTGAAAACTGGAGAAGAAGAGATCTTACAGTACCCTGACAATATTGAATTGCAGTCCACTCTCATCAGGAATAAAGCAAAGAATGAACCCCACTCTGTCTTCTGCAGGACTGTTAATCTATGTTAAGACCTGTAAAATTCTAATAATCTATACCCATAGGACACTGATAGCTAAAGATGTTTTGCATGCGATGCCAACACCCAACATTATAGAAAAGCAGCTGTATATGAATTATGACCCAGCCAAATCCTTTCTGTGATCACTCGTGAACTGAGATTGGTCACAGCTACTCACAATGCATCTCTCCTCAGCTCCTGCAGTGATAATGATCTGGGTGCTGTTGATATTTCAATACTTAGCTAATGAGATTGATCTTACAGGTATGAGTGTTCTGCACTGTGGAATCTATTTCTAACGTGTATTTCTAAGCCCACCCTTATGGTCTGTACAGGGTACTCGAGCACTGCATATGCTAATGCTTTCAGGAGCATCTGAACAACAAATTAGACCTGTATTTTTGTTCATTTTCTCCAGGACGACCAGAGTTGTATTACTTTAAATTAAACGACTGGTAGACCTTCTTTATGAGATTTTTCTCAATGTAGAATCATACTGCAAAACTAAACATAGTAAACAAAAGTATTCCAACTCAAGACCAGAGCTTTTAGAAAGCTTATCTTTCTTAACAAGCCAAGAATTGCATTTCTTGGTACTATTGATCTTCTCCTCAGCAGAGACACAAACACTTCCAAGACAACTGCAGGTTTTTCGATTGAAACGCACCCCTAAGGAGCATACTGATAAACTTGAAAGCCAGACCTGGAAATTTTGTTTTTGTTTATCTAAGAAATTGTGCCTCACTTTGCTTTGCTACGACTTTGCTTAACTAAATTTGGTGCATAAAATAGGCAATGGTAAGTTATACTATCATAGTTAAAATTATTTATCAAGTTAATTAAGGGGCATATTTTTAATTTCTAATTATATATAGCGCTCTAAGTTACTTGAATTTTACTTTTATCTCAAATACTTGGAAATGTTGCTTCATTGATATATAATTTGTAAGTACGTTGCTTGGAAATCTGGAAACAACAGCAATTTTTGGTGATTTGGTTTTTGTGTGAGAGCAGGGTAGAACTTACCCCTCTGCTGCTCCAAGCACTTCAGATATCTCCAAGCTATAATTACTGCTATCTTTTTAGTTCCCTTCCTGGGAAAGAAAGGGATGTCATGATACATTTTCAGNATTTTACTTTTATCTCAAATGCTTGGAAATGTTGCTTCATTGATATATAATTTGTAAGTACGTTGCTTGGAAATCTGGAAACAACAGCAATTTTTGGTGATTTGGTTTTTGTGTGAGAGCAGGGTAGAACTTACCCCTCTGCTGCTCCAAGCACTTGAGATATCTCCAAGCTATAAATACTGCTATCTTTAGTTCCCTTCCTGGGAAAGAGGGATGTCATGATACATTTTCAATCCTTAAGGCAGTACAGTGGTCTGGTTCAGTTGCTCTAACCAAATAAAACTGAACCTTACTTTCTTGTGATTTGTCTCTACGCAGCTCGTGCTTACTGTAGGACTCCTGGCTGTAGTAGTGTATCTTTACACTGTCGTGGCCTTCAACTTCTTCCGAAAATTCTACAACAAAAGTGAAGATGAAGATGAACCAGACATGAAATGTGACGACATGATGACGGTAACACGTGCCTCGCATATCAACCTGAATATTCAAATGGTTCCCTCAATAAATATTCTCTACTATTCTCTAAATGCAATAGATGTTGCTCACTAGCATAGGAAGATGTTTTGGATTTTCCTGCTAAATACTGTGGCATCTGATTGGCCGCAGCTCTTGTACACGTGCAGAGAGCAAACTCTTCATGGAGTTCATGGAAGAAAGCTTATACCAAATTCCTCAGTCCTGAACAAAGCTTTTTTGCTACAGCACAAGCAAAGCTGACGTTGTTGCCAGGATTTGCAAGATCTTCCTACCCTTATTTAGACAGCATTAACTATATGATGTTATTAGCACTTGTTGCAGATCCCCGCTCAAACTACTCACAATTGGTAATCTAGTCACAAAGTTAAAAAATCAAAGGTGAGTGGAGGAGGAAGAAATTAAAGCTTACGAGGAGTAATAATCAGATGTTACTAACTTCCCGTCTCTCTCTACTTGTCACAACAGAAAACCAAATAATATATATGTAATATTAAAATATAACCTAGAATGTTTCTTACAGTATGAAGAGAGTTTGATTTTCTTACTGCATAAATAAATCAGCACAAAATAGCATGTATTAAACATTTCACATCCTGAGCTGCTCACAGTGCATTTCTTCCAGGGCTCAATCACCATCATCTGCCCTATGTTCCATGTCACAGATAGAACAAAGTTCCTCACAGAGTTATCACTGACTACATAAAATGATTTCACCTATTCTTCACCATTCTATCAAATATTCAGTGCAAGCCAGATGTGAAAATCATAGAAAGGAGAAAAATGGCCACTGTTTTATTTAGCTAGTCCCTCTGTGAGCTGAATACAAAGGTTTGACCTGAAATAAGGCTCATGTACCAGACCCATAAAATGCATCTAGGAGTAGTTGCAGTAATTGACAGGTTTAAAATTGACATTTTAAACAGCTCTGCAAGCTGAGTTAGATCAGTTCCTATTTATGTTTTTAAGTATAATTAAGCTAGTAACAGTCACCTGAATAGAAAAAAATATATTCTAAAAATGAATGTATAGTTTTTAGTCTTTGCTTAAGACCAGTTTTGTTAGTGATTATCTATTATTATTTAGCATCATTATTACTGCTTAATATAACCACCAAGCACTTGAACTTAGCATTTCAGTTAGAGTTTTCCTTTGTTTGTTGTTATCCCCTATCAATCATGAAACAGAAGATTCTGTAGTTGATTTATGCAGGAGCATTAACTAGTATACAGCTGGAATGCACTCCCATGCCCTCGCAGAGCTTAGATTTGTACATATTTGATGACTTACAGGTTAAAAAAAAAAATAATAATGCACAGAGCAACATTTTGTAAAGTGATTTCTTCTTCCTCAGACTGAACACAGGTTATATGTGACCATAAATCATTTAAAATATAATAAAACAGATGTTTAATATTGCAAAAAGAAGTTATCCAAAACCACCTTAACAAAGGTGGTCTGTTTTAAGTATGTCACTATATGTTTTATGGAAATAGTTGTTAACATTTCCTACAGTCTATTACAAGACTTTTAGAATGTGTCCTCTCAGAATTATTATTATTGCTCAGAATAAGCCTGAACCTTAGGAATTTAGGCAAGTTGTAGAACACAGCATCCAGACTTTTGTTAAATATTTCTATGGTTTCTCAACTTTTTTTCTTTCCCCTTTAGTGTTACCTGTTCCACATGTATGTGGGTGTGAGAGCTGGCGGTGGCATTGGAGATGAAATCGAGGATCCTGCTGGAGACCCTTATGAAATGTATCGAATTGTCTTTGATATCACATTTTTCTTCTTTGTCATTGTTATCCTACTGGCCATCATTCAAGGTATCTTTCTTCACTTATCTTAGGAGAAACTGTTAAAATATAGCGCACTGAAGTTCTGAAATGTGTTTTTTAACCATAGTTCTCTCTGAGATGATTTAAGGAGTATGGGTAGAGACACTTATTTCTGAGTTCATAAAATGATTAATTCTAAAACATTAATTTTACTCTTAATTCATAAACATATGCATTGTCCTAGGAAGAATACAAAAAATACATGCCTGATGGAAGCTTACATTGACCACAATGCATGCCAAGAACCCTTAAGATTTCTTCTTAATGCCACTTCTGTGGCAGAGAAATTATCACTAGGAATGAAGTGTAAACAAACGTTCTATGCCTGGAAACCAAGAGACTCTAACTTAAATTGTTCAACCTAGACATAAGTATGCTGAACTCCAAATGCAGTGGAGGATATTTGATTAAGTTGGAGTTACTTTTCTGCATTGTATGAAATATAAATGTTGCTAAGTCCTTATGTTTTGCTTTTTTTCAATACAAAATAGGTCTGATTATTGATGCTTTCGGTGAATTAAGAGACCAGCAAGAACAAGTGAGAGAGGATATGGAGGTATGAATAAACATGTTGCATTTTTTCCCTATTCCTATTAATCTGGATTATTATCAGTAATAATATTTGCTTAGTGTTAAAACTGAATTTTAAACATCTGAACTTCATTTCCAGACCAAATGTTTTATTTGCGGAATCGGCAATGACTATTTTGACACAACCCCACATGGCTTTGAAACACATACTTTGCAAGAGCACAACTTGGCAAACTACCTGTAAGTGTTTTACTACATTAATTAGAATTACAATAAAGCAACTTTCAGCTCCAGAGCAACTTGGAAGCGAGTTCACACTGCTGCACAGTCCTAAAACAGGATTCTGTAGGACTGAGGATATCCCCTCCTTTCTGATGTCCTCTCCTCCACTCCGTGCTGTTCGTTGTCATCACGGTGTTCGCTCCACGCGGGAGCTGCCTGGGCAGGGAGACAGCTGAGGGCCCCGCACTGCCTCAGTCCTGCTCGGGAAGGACAATCCAGATCTGTGGAAAGGCACTGAGCAGCTGTCTGCAAATCCTTCTAGTTTGGTAGAGAAGAGGATTGCGAGGGCGGGACTTGGTATATTAAGATGTCATAATCTTAATTTCATTATTAAGATGTCTTAAGGGCTACAAGATATCTTAGTTGGTAACACTGATGAAGCCACTGGAACTTGTGGTTCATTTTAAATTTATATATAAATATGTATATATATCTTTTTAATTTAGAAGCAAGGTCATTACTTTGCTGTTTGGCATAATTTTCTTTATATGTCCCACTCTAGGAAAGAAGCAGAGATGTTATGTTTTCTATATTAATTCTTGCTTCATGTGCTTCTTTCAGGTTCTTTTTAATGTATCTCATTAATAAGGATGAAACTGAGCATACTGGCCAGGTGGGTAGAAGATCACCTTTAATCAATATTTTAAATTACTTTATTACTTCTAATCTTCTCCAGTTTTGTACCTATGTACCTGAAATGTTCTGGGAATAAAAATGAGGGTAAATACTATCCATATTAAATACTATCAGTATCCAGAAAGAAAGTAAATTGACAGTTGTCAGCTATCTGCCTGTCACCTTATATCTGAAATGAAACCCTGAAACATAGTAGCTAAAGTTAATAGAGGAGGGAATAAACTACTATATTTATAATGTACTCTATGTGTGTTTAATTAAGTCCTAAACATTAATAAATAAGAAAATAAGTATGATTTAAAATTTAAATAACCTGTAATGTAAACAGTAGAAAAGTAGCTTAAACTTTAAAATGCTTTTTGAGTAAATGAAACACATATTATATATATAGACTACAGAGGTTTGCTTTCTATAATAATTTCTAATTTACACATAACAGTTTTTCTGCCTAAGGCTTACCTTTCAAGAGTACCACATCAGATGTTCTTACCTCCAACAAAAAATTTTACAAGCCTTCTTGAATTGTGAAATGGAGGTTTCAACGTTTTCACAATTATACTTTTACTTGTACAGTACTAGTTGGTTTTCATTAAAAGCTTATCTATCATAAAATAACTATACCTTACCATTTACAGGAGTCATTTGTGTGGAAGATGTACCAAGAAAGATGTTGGGATTTCTTCCCTGCAGGAGACTGCTTTCGGAAACAGTATGAGGATCAACTTGGCTAACGTTACTGCAAAAGAGACTCTTCTATTCATGAACTGTTAAAATCCCGTAAACGGAAAACCTCTTATCTTTTCTTTTTAGGGTAGAAATTCAGAACTCACACTTGGTCTAAGTGTCTTTAAACTTCAAGACATGCATACAATTTGAAACCAAGTCATGGGCTTTTTTTAAAATATACCGTGTATGAAACAGTCTTCTGCTGAAATTGCAGTTTGAAATCTATGCCAAAATTAACCTAAGCCTTCCAATCCAACAGGGCCTGATTAAAAACTCTTAACCACACCGTTAACCCCGTGTTTGGTAGTACAGCTGAAAGGGCTACAACACATCTTAATTGCACAACATTTGAAATTTAAGAACTTGAACATCAGAGGCCTTGCCTCAAAAATATTTTAACTGCAGTACGGTTTGGCCCCACAGTATTTGCTAGTGAATGTACTACGATACAGCTTAATACAGCTTTAAGCAGTTAAAAATAAAACATTTTCAAACCCTTTGTTGACCATGAAACATAATTAAGTGCCTTAAAACCTCTGTAGACATAGCTATGCAAACTTTTTATTTATGTTAGTGTACTAGATGGACAGATCCATTAACTGTGTTGCTCTTCTGTCTTTCTGTATGAAACTGCACCTCAAGTTCATTTATATACACCACCTTCAATAACGGCTTATTAGATGCTGCTGTTAAAAGAAATACAGTGTATCAAAATGAATAAAATCTAAATGTTAGGCCAAAATAAAACAATGCTTCATGGTCATCTGTATGTAGAAGCTGCTAATTTTATGCTTTTTTTTTCTTCTTCTAATGAAAAGTGCCCACTGCAATAAAGTATAAGCCAAATATTCTCTACTGTCTCTTCCTTTTAGTTTTTCTCCTGCAGTGGAAATATGGCATGGGATGGTGATAGAAAAGACATGTATTTTATGTTCACAGTTTTATTTTTTAGGGACTACATACAGCAAGGCTGAAGCAATTTCTGTGATTGATACGCTGTGGCATGCATCTTTAATTTTATCACAAAATTTGTTTGTTTTATATAAGTAGTGTTTACCAGAAATATTAGCCTGAGATAATTTCAATCAAATCAAGCAAATTCAGGGTGAACATTTTTAAAGGCCATCAAATAATATTATACATTGGGCATCCTGAACCAAGAAAAATAAAGGAAATAAAAAGGAGGTAAGGAATTCACTCTGTTGCTTAAACTAATACTTTCTACTTAACTTCTGCTATATTCATTTATTCACACAAGAGAATTAGGGCTTCAGGAAATCATGCTGTCCAGCCAATCTTCAAGCTCTTCCTCAGTAACATTTTTAGATGTACTTCGCTGCTGCTGCGATGCTGAACTGTTCTCTTCAGGTACATCCAGTTTTTGAGGTTCTAGAAGAGTAAACAACAAAATACAAAAACCTAGAACCAATTCCTTACCAGGGTGTTGTTCCCAATCATTTGCACAACTTAATAACAGCTGGAGAGTCACATTCCAAAAACAATATAAAATAAGAGGAAGGGGAAAGACATTAAAGATTCATGGAAGGATAGGGGAGAAAAAGCACTCCTCTCCACGAGAACTAACACTATAAAATATACATGATGTTTTTTCTCTTAATGCTTAAAATGGACATGCTGACAGTGGTGAAATTCAGCACATCAGTGAAGAACTTTTCTTGATGCTACTTTCTGTTACTGGAAAAGGAAGTATAGAATATTGGAAAGGAAATATTTAACATTTGATATTAGTGGAAACAATTTTAGCAATGGTATATTTTCTACAAAATCCACACTATTTCAGTATTCAGTATACTAGGAACATTCCAGGATAACCACACTATTCTGTATTTGGTCTGTATTGACTAGCATGGAAAGTATCCTGTCAGCAACAGTTCCCAGAGCATTTTCCAAATTTGGCTTCAAAAATAATGAAAAAAGCAAGAGTATTCAGAAACTGGTAAGATGTCCTACAACTTCTTGACAGGTGACTAGTTTGCTGTAAGTCAATTAGTTAATTAATAACTTTTTGATATCTATATATTTTTTTTATCAGATATCTGACCTGGAACTATGGTTTCAGGGAGTCCAGAAGGAATTAAAGGCTACCTACTGCAATGAGGGGGTTATGGAATCTCTACAAAGACAACCAGGATTTCTGGAGATAATCACAAGTCTTTCATCCTAAAGGATAATTTTTTTTTTGGCATCCAGTTAAGCATATGCCATTCTTGAAACACAGATCAAAGACTTGAATAAGAGAAACAAAATGGGCAGATTTTTGATCTGGAAAATTAATCACAGCAATTTTTAATGCATCTTTTAAAGTACTGAACAGGTTAAGATTCAGAAATACTTAATGATCAAGGCATTTATTTGGATATTTAGATTTTTGTCTGCTGCAGTTAAAGATTTCCATTGTAGCTTTACTTTCGTTGTTGATACATGTTCATCCTTTGATGATGATATGAAAAACCTCATTGTTTTATTAATTTATCTGACTAACCATGTAATCTTAAAGGTGTAATGCTTGAAAGGTAGCAGATATGCACATTCAACAAATATGTTTAGAATTAAAAAAAAAAAAAAAAAAGAAAAAAAAGTTAAAAACCAGGATATGAGATAGTGGCCAAATAGTGAAAAGACCACATTCCAACAAGCTGTAGAAGCTATGACAAAGGAGCATTTTCACTCACTGCATTTTAAAAGCTTTAGATTTAGTTTTCTTCTACCAAAAAAAGTTTCAAGCTATGTTATTTTCATAAGCAACAGCTTTCAAACACACACCAGTATGCTGAACAGGAGGGCTACACACCTGAAGTTATCTTAGAGTTAAAACTGGAAAGGAAGAGATGGGTCGGAGCCCAATCCCAGGCCAGCACAATACACTGAGAGATGGGGATGACGACAGCAGTACTGCTGACTTGCTAGACATGACCTTATTTAAAATGTCACTAAGAGAACAATGGAAATGAAATAAGGGGGATGTGTGTCTATAGGGGGAGGAGAATCTTACCTTCTTCCTTATAATCCGTTTTCTGATCTTTCTCAATTACGTTGCTATCTGTGGCACTTGATACACATCTGTCTTCCACCGTAATGGGAGCATCCAGGTTTAGGAGCCGATCTAGTTCCTCCTCCAGGTAGTCAGTCTCCTGCTTTGCCAACGGGCAGCCTCGCTGAGGCAGAGGTGGCTGTGCTGCATGAGCATCTTTACTTGTAGGTTGTGACAGGGCGACAGAATCGCAGCCGCGGTGGGACACAGACCTGGCTTTGCTTTGGGCCAAAGACTGTTGAAACAGTCTCTCTCTTCTCTTGCTGTCTTCAGTGTTTTTAAATTTCATATGCGGGAGCTCGACAGGGGCCGATGCCTGGGAGTGCAGGGAAAGACATTAGCCCTCATAATAGCGAGCTCAGCTCTCACTGCTCTGTCTAACTGGACAGTAATTCATACTTCTGGTTTCATCACTTAAGAAGCTAAACTCATCAGAGTTCAATTCAGAACAACGTATAGTAAAGTTAATGTCGTAGCTGAGCACCTACGAGCTATAAATTCCTCGTATCCCTTAAAATGAAATATGAGATTGCACACTAAAAGAAATTCCATCATTCCACAAATAATTCCTGCACTGTTCCTTCTCTTATTCATCCATAATTCACCCAGCTGGTACTCTGAATTTTGGAATGACTGAAGATAAAAGTTGCCTAGAAACATTCCATTTTACATCTTCCTTCCAAAATACACCTTGAAAGTAAACTATATTACAGCTTGCTGAGACTGATTCGACAAGAACTGTGTTACTTCTCTAAATATCCTGAAAAATGAAACCAGAATATAAAACACTAGCAACTGCTACAACTAGAAATGTTAACGTATGATTTAACACTAAAGCCCTGCTTTTATCAAGATGCCATGGGGTTAGTAACACTCCTGTACTGCAGTACATACTGATTATCGTAGATGTGTTACAACAGCAAGGCAAAGATGCAGTGTTATAACCCACACCATATAACCATGTTTAGCTATATATCTATATATATTTGCAGGACCTAATTACAATTTTTTCCCCCGAGGTGGGATGCAGCACATATTTGAAAAGAGAACATATGTTTGCAGATTCCCTTAGACACTGCATCTGCAGGCATCCTCAGAGACATTAAGAAAGAAGACAGTTGTCATTGACAAGAACACTTCAAACTTCAAGCACTCCAAAACCAGAAATAGTATTTCATCTCAGTCGTGTTTTTTTTTCCTTACGTCCTTACTTTCCACTCTCTTTAAACTAGTCTTATTTTTTTTTCTCTTTACATTAATATTTTCTTTCTCATAGCCTGAAGATAATTCAGGCACTTCTGCTTATACTGTGTTTGATTTTCTATAACCAGACATTAAATAACACTTTCTTTATCTGCTTCAGTGACAATTCATATTCTAACACAGACCTAAACTGACTTCATGGAATAACCATATATGTTGATATTACTACACAAAATAGTAAATTCCTATTAAAATAATTAACTAATTGGAAATGCTTGGCAAGCAAGGAAATGCAAGTATATAACAGTTGCTAAAAGAGAATCAAATTCAAAAAAAAAGAAAAAAAAAGGCAGTATTCCGTGTCAAACACCTGGTTTCAAACCCAGCCCGCTGTACACAGTTGCATTTCATTTAAAGTCATCAACAAAAACTGAGGAAATGGTGATATACATACAGGGTCTTGATTCATATACCCGCTGACTCATCAGTCTCAGGAAACACACATAAAATTATAACCAAGTTGCATTCAAACACCAAGTGATAGCCCTAGCATAGACTGTTTCATTTACAGTATTTCCATTATACTGGGAAAATAACAGCATTACCTGCACAAGCTCAGCAGCCACGTTCAACCTTAGATGTAGAGGCAATTCCTGAAGGGCCTGGACCAAAGCTTGACAGTCGACATTAAGGGCAGATAACTGAAATATAATTCAACACACAGTAAGCTTTCATTAAAAAAAAAACTAAATAAAAAAGATCTATTACATTCCCTTGTGCTACATTCCCGTGTTTTTCTTCATTTGGGGGAGTGGGGACATCCATCCCAGAACCTCCATNAGCATTACCTGCACAAGCTCAGCAGCCACGTTCAACCTTAGATGTAGAGGCAATTCCTGAAGGGCCTGGACCAAAGCTTGACAGTCGACATTAAGGGCAGATAACTGAAATGTAATTCAACACACAGTAAGCTTTCATTAAAAAAAAAACTAAATAAAAAAGATCTATTACATTCCCTTGTGCTACATTCCCGTGTTTTTCTTCATTGGGACATAGGAAGACCCCAAAACCTCCATCATTACAGACAAATTAATAAAAACAGGCACAGGGTAAGCAGGGCATTAAAACGCTGCTGAAAGAGCAGCCACCTCTGTGTACCCCATGCCAGGCTACCAGACTGTAGACATCCTCTGCCTTCTAAACCCTTCTGCCTGGATGTGGAGTTCACTTAACATAGAAAATTACCTGTTCTCTATTAAAAGTATGGAAATGCAGATGGATTCAGGGTGACTTGCCACACAAACTCACTGGGAGTTTTCCTGTTACCTGCTTATGGCTTATGCTTTCCATATCCCATTCCTTCTCTTCAGCCAATCGAAATTGTGCAAAGGAGTCTCCTACAGAAAAGAAGTAATTTGTTTTTATAGATAAACAAAGTAACTCTCTCCCTTCCAACTCCCAACCCTAAATAAACAAACTCAGTCAATAAATCCTGCAGTTTAAAACAGTTTGTTACAAGGCCAATAAAGATTTTTGTCTGGCAAGTAAAGCCTCCAGACCTTTCCCTCCTTGCGCTCGTCCTTACTCCAGCCTGCAGTCAATAAAATGGCACTGAAGGCACTGAAAACCAAATCCAATTCACAAGCGTAAGTGACTGAATTAAAAGTACCCTTAACTGGAGCTAATTAAGCTGCATATGTATTTGCAGCTATTTGCTACCTTCCTCTGCAGGACACTCACTGATCTTAACGCAGGAGGTGTTGCGTTATTATTTTGTTTCAGATGTGGTATTTCTTTTGCAGCACCACGCTGGCTTCCAAAAGAGAAAATCCTCAAAGTCCTTCACTGCAAAACCACACAAAAGTTCCCAGGAACTCAAAAAAAAGAAGCCATCAGCTCTGTACCAAAGGTAACAGGACGGAAGAGGGCACGGAGCGGGCAATAAGAGAGAGCTCAATCAAATGTATAATTACGTAAGACTGGAAGTACCGTGAAAAACCTAGTTCTCGTGGGCTAAGCTTTCCGCTTAAAGCAGTATTTACAGTATTTAAACCACATTATATCACAGCAAATAGCCCAAAAAAAAAAAAAACCCCGAAGTTTTGAAAGGAGCATCTCGAATCCCGTGTTCCGCGCG
>VWPW01021685.1:0-82778 GCA_013389825.1 Crypturellus undulatus | reverse complement strand
ATTAAGTGTGCAATACAGGGAATGCAGATGGCAGTCGTTTTTAAAGAAACGGATCAGCCAACAATATATACCACATTTGTGGAATGTGCTCATTCTTCACTAAAGGCTCTCCTCTTAAAAAAAAAAAAAGGGGGAGAGGAAGGTATGAGTACGCCACATGAACATCTGTCAAAAGCCATATTTGTCTTAAATTTTTTTATGATACCCATCTGAACAATCTGAGTCCCCAGTTGTAACACATATGCAGTCAGTGCAAAAACTGTTACTTCCATGGGACTCACTGGATCAATTACCATCTGTTAGGTATAGGGATCCACAAACAGGAGTTTGGAAGACTAAGCTTTTAGTACGTGGGAGAGGGTATGCCTGTGTTCAAATGCCCGAAGGGCCTCGCTGGATCCCTGCTAGATGGGTGCAGTCATAAAACTGTTATTAACAATGTTTCTTTTCTCTTCTTTGTATATCATAGAAGATGATCCTTGTCCTCACCACTCTCACAGGACTAGGGAATGGATCACCATTGCTGTGTCCAAATGCAAATGTCTGGGTAACGCTGGCAGGGGCACTGGGTCAAGATGCCCTCTGTTTGTCTACCAAGAGCGCCCAGAACCCATTCTCGACATTTTTAGTAGGCATACCAGCTAACGCAGATGACTGGGGAAAGTTAAGTATAGAAGCCATGACGAAGGAACAAGAATGTGGAGAAAGATGGTGTAATGTATGTGGCATACGTATGGAGAAAATGATCCGCAGGAACTGGAAATACTAGAATCGTTGCAAATGGACTGGTGTATAATGTGTAACAGCTTTGGAACATTCCCAGCACAAGATGTGTCCCCTTGTCCAGGGTTTATAGAAATGTTACTTACTGGTGCAATGAAACTGTAAATGCATAGAAAGATGTGGGGTATACCCTAAGGAGGACTCCCCGCGTGTTACCTAGAGGTTTGTTTCTTATTTGCGGTGATAGAGTATGGCCAGGAATACCTGCAAATGCAGTGGGGGCCCCTTGCTCTATACACTGATTAATGTTACTGACTCCGAGTATGTCGTTGATACTGAATGTGACTCACAATGGTCGGCAAACAGGCAGCATACAAGTTTGAGGAGAACTGTGACTCTTCTGTAACCTTTTAATCACCAGGAGAAATTATTGCAGTATCCATATTTGCCCCAGGCGTATCTGCCACATGCAAAATTGGCAAAATTGGGATGCTGGCTAGCGAAACAAACTAACGCAACTACCCTAGCCTTGGCAGGATTGCTTGCAGACGTGGACTCTGTATGGAAGGCCATGCAGCAGAATCACGCTGCCACAGATTTCCTACTGAATGTGTTAATGGTACTGAAAGACTAAAAGAAGGGGTGTCAGCTTTGTTTGGCTGATAGTACTGAGAAAAATGTTTGAAAGACTTTGTAAGTGGATGATGGTCTGAGGATGTGCAATTGTTGGTTTGAGGATGTGCAATTGCTGGTTTGAGGATGTGCAATTGCTGGTGTCTCGGGAAAGTGGGGGGCAGTTAATAGAAGGAGAGCAGAGAAAGGATGTGAGAGATTGGGACATAGAAGGAGTGAAACAGGAGGACATGTAGAAGGGTGGCAGCACCCAGGAGCAGCTACCTATATAGCCTGGGGACTGGAAGAATTTTTTGGATTTGGTCAGGCTACTGTGCAAATGTGATTACGGTTAAGTAAGCTAGCCTATCAAGTAGAAAAATTAGCTAATGCCACTGATACCAGTATACAGTTGCTCAATTGTCAATTACAAGCCACATCGAAAATTACTCTTCAGACACCAGAATGGACTTTGTGGTTACCTGAACCTCTCCAGTACCAATTGCTGCATGAATTTGTCTGACCATAGTGAATCCATTCAGAAACAAATTGATAAGATACGAGATGGGGTATCACAATTGAATGTACAAACTGGGGACTGGTTAACTTCTATGCTATCAAAGTGTGGTATTTCAGGATGGCTGCAATCACTGATCAAAACAGGCTTGATGATTCTACTATTTTTTTTGTGTATTATTTTGATTGTTGTTCCCTGCCTGATTAAGTGTCTGAGATAGGCGGTAGACAAGACAGTCCAACAGATATTTTGGGTGGTATCAAAGTATTTTGGGTGGTATCAAGAGTTCTGGTTCGCTGAAAAACAAGACGGTGGAAGTGTTGGGTTTCTAAAGGCCGGTGGCCATATTGTGAGCGAACCAGACCTGGGTGAGAGAACAGAGTAAGATTGCTGACTAAGTGATAAGACCCCAATGAGTAGACAAAGGGACTCTTCATCTTCACCGAATGAACAAAAGGGACTGTTCAGCCCTAATGAAAGAACAATGAGACTGCTGAGCAACCAGACGGATACACTTTAATACTCGAATGATAATAGTTGCAAACCATATAGCTAGTGTGCAGGTGCTATTACGTAATGGTACTGGATAAATATGCGCTATTCGGGCAATAAAGTGAGACTTGCTGTTCAACCATATTGGCTGCGTGTCTTGTCTCCATACGCCTCGGGGTAAACCCTCAGCAAGGAAGCCCATTGTAAAGAAAAGTTGTCAGCTCTTTGACCGGAGAACTCTACAATACTTTGAGAGAAATCAGTGAGAGTTTTAATTTACACAAAATAAATAATGTAAGAGTGTTATCAGAGAGGAGAGGATCTGGCTTAAAAGCACTATTCAGTGCTTTTAAGCACTAATCACGAAGAACACGAATAATGATCTAATCTGTAGGAAGTGAATCTGAGTAGTGATTAATCAAGGGCACTCACTGGAGTATTTCACCTGTTGTCATTTTCTTTTTCTCCATTTATGGAAGACAGTGAAGGCATGCATCAGGTCATGCTACTCACAGCACTATTAACTATGAAACAGTACAAATAAGACTTCAGAAAAATTGAAACATTGAAAAACAACTGATACCTTATTTAACCCCTGTACATTTGCTTAGCTTGCTGCACATCCACATGACAGTTTGCCACAAAATTTTCATTGTAGTTTTAAACAATGCAGCACATGGTCCACAAGGAGTCTAGTTTTCACTGGATCTTGGGTTCTTCTCAACCAGAAGAACCCAAGGGTATTTCTCTTAAACACAGATTTTTCTCCATCAATCTCCAATGGAAATTGCGGAAGGGAGATGCAGGGAGGTTATTAAAAGTTTGAACTGATACACTGTCCACAGAAGAACTACTTGAACTTTTAATGTTGACAAATAGAACATTTTAATAATTAATGCACCTTTCTAAACTTAACTTTGAATTTCCCCTTTGCAATTTAGGTTCCAGCATCGGCACTTATGCATTTTTCTTTGAGATACTCAGTTTTCAGAAATTCTGAGTGCTTAAAGGTCGGTGAAGCTGATAATAGCAACTGACTAGAAATTGCTCAGAACATTTGCACCCATTAACTGCATAGAAGTATACTCCACTACTTAAAAATAAACACTTTTTCACAATCACAAGTGATTCACTGATAACATCTTTTGGAATTCCTTAGAAGACTGAGATGTAGTATCCTTTATGACCACTACTTTGAATTTTAGTGATAAAACAAACAAATGCATGTTATTTGCTCATATTCTGATCTCAAAAGTAAATTTTCTAATGAAATTATGGAGCCTCTTCCAAAAATTTCAGAATTTAATTCTGGTCAATCTATCACACATTTAACAATATTACCTGCTGGGCAGCTAATCTAGACTTTCTAGTTCCTTTGGCACTCATTTTCTGCATGAAATGTAGTATAAATTTACTAAATTAAACTAAAAAGCAATCTCCCAGCCCTAAACTCAAAAATAACCATAGTAAAAAATATATACATATTTAGAGATATACTAGTGTGAAATTACACTTAAAATGAAATTTAAATTAACAATAATGATCTTAATAAACAAACTATTAATAAAACAGGTACTTCATATTGCTATTGCCTGAATGTGATTAGAACTTGTTTTTCATAGGCATTTTTGGTATCTGATTGAATTGTCATTCTAAAAAAATACATTTTAATCTACTCAGGTGTTGAACAGTAATAGAAAAGGTCACGGCATTTCTACTACCATTTCTACACCTAGCTTTAAACAAAAAAAGGGCAATTTAGTCTTTACTTGAATTATTTTTCTTATTATGGTTTTATATCTGTAGTTCCTTTGGGAAAAAAATAAACTTTGACTACAAGGAAAGAGTTGCAGGTCAACAGACGGCATCACCAACATGTTTAGTATGTAAATCCCAACATTTCCAGAAAAGCTTTGTTAATTTTGGCCGTTAGTCCTTAAAAGCAGAGCTGTACAATGCGAAGATAAGCATATGCCTTGTTTTCTATGCAAGGAACATAATGTCATAGGTTTCTTTTTTTCCAGTTATGTGTGAATTGTTCCTTCTTTGTGGAAATGAGTGTATTTATAACATCACATGGGCATCTGTCGATGCTAGATCTCATTCATAAAAATGTCCCAGGAGATCTCTCTCTATCCCTTTGTTCTTTTTCTCCATAACCATTTTGCTAAATACCACTCTTGTCAACTTTGCTTTTCTAGCATGATCCAGGCTTTTTCCAGATCTTCTGGACACTCTCCCATTTGTTTCTATCCCAGCTGGACTCCTAAGTGCTATTGCACATGGATTCTCACATCCAAAATATATCTCATTATGTCTTTTGAGAATGTTTCATTTCCTTTTTCATCTCTCTGTTCTGAAGCATAAAAATATAGAAAATTATCAGTTATGCTAAAAAACTCAAGTGCTTATTCTTCTGATTCCATTATTTGTATATAATTAAAAATACACAAAAATAAAAATATTTTAATTCAAACATGCTGAATACATGCATACAACTTTTGAGGAATTAGATTAGTTAAGTTACAAAATGTAGATATGCCAGGTTGGGTATCTTTTTGCCTTTCACTCTGTGCAGCCAATTACATCTGTGTGAAATAACTGCAAAGTGGTGAAAATTGCTACCTTTCTGATTTAATGAGGTTTTACATCTTCTTTGCTCTGGTGTAAATGAATAAAGCAAACAGCAATGTAAAAAAAAATAAAAAGATGTGTTATGTGGAATCTAACATTCAGTTAGCATTTGGAGATGGTGACAGATGCATAACAGAGCCACGTGCAAAGTGGGAGGAAGCCGTATCTTGTGAGAGTAGTATGAGAAAGTTGTACCATAGGAGCAATCAGGAAAATCTCTTAGAACTATTTCTGAATGCCTTCCTTTTTCATCCACCATTTTATAGTATTCTGGTCTTAAAATGTTGTGTTCTACTCCTTATTGGCTTGATTATTCATTTATACATACCGTAGTTACAGAGTACACTGGTGACAAAATAGCCTTAGTGACAGCACCTGTTAAAACAGGAATTTTGCATATACACAGTTGTGTGGGTCAGCATGGGGCACAGCTCATGGGACCCATGTCCGAGGAGAGCCGAGGTGAGTAGACCTGACCACAGAGCACTTTCTCGCTGGCATCTGGGTGAGTAGGTTGTGGTGAGTTGTGGAAGAATGGCCTGGAAAAGGGGAAACTTAGAGAAAACCTAGGGCCTAACAGAAGTTTTGGCATTACAGAAGATTGCTTGGGGTGATTGATACGCATCCAGGATGGCTGGTATGTGCGGAAACTACCTCTCCACAATTCCCTTGGCAACACAATCTGCCCTCCTAGCACCCACTGATAAGAGCAAACAAAGAGTGGAGCAGAACGGAGATACCATGGCCAAACTTTGCTGGCTTCCCTGCAGAGGGGATAATCTGATGGTTCTGTAGAGACATGAGTGAATGGAGGGTGGAGCGGAGTGAAGACACCGCGGCCAGACTCTGTTGTACTCCCTGCAGAGGTGGCAGCCTGGTGGTGCCACACAGCTGATGAGCCACATAATGCAATGTCTGGTGCTGGGACGACAATGGTGGCAGATCATTCCCTTCCGATAAGCTTTGCTCAAACTTCTCCTCCTTCTAATCTCATTATAAAACCAATACACAACCCCATTCCACTGAGGATGCTCTCTAGATTTTCGATTAACTTAGGAGACTTTGATAAATAAATGAATAACGAGAGCAAATATGACTGGAGTCACTCCAGCTCCATATGAATGTAAAAGAAAATATATAAAAGGCAAACTAGTAAGAGGGACAGTAGGGGGAAGCAGAAGCAGAAGAAGAAGAAGAAGGAAGCCTCCATCATAACTTCCAGGTCAGCCGATGTGCTGATCCCCCTCTTTCCTCCCCTCAGGTCAGGGTGCTGCCTGAGGAGACTCAAGACTGAGAGCCCTCTCCCATCTTCTGGGGTGAGTGATGATTGCACATTTGTACATCAGAGCTAGCTAAAAACCTCTGACATCTGAAACCTGCTTTGGAAATGTTGCATTTGAATAAATCCTGCTGTTTGTGAACTCAATTACTTGTTTAGGGGGCGCAATCGGACCTACAGTTGACAGACTGTTCGTGAATCCGATACTTGCAGAGTCGGGTTTATAGTAGATTATGCTGTTTGGGAACTCGATTCGCTCCTAGGAAGGCAACCAGACCTTCGGTCCTCGGACTGTTTGTGAATCCGATACTGCCAGAGTCGAGCTTATAGTTGATCCTACTATTTGGGAACTCGATTCCCTCCACTGCTACTACGGCTTTCAAACTGCAACATTTTCACAGGAGTGGCCATGTTTTTCCACAGGAAGGGTGCGAGAAGGGGAGGTTGCACACCACAAAGGACATGTGTGTCTCTGTGGGTGTGTGACCAAAGCATTTCAGGTCTAGTTATAAAAGTGCATTTAGAAATCTGTAGGCAAACATTAACATTTTGTCTAGTATTTATCTGTTGAACTGAAGATATTGGTCATTAATCTTTAGCTCACTGATTGTTGATTAATTATGTGTCATTAATAATACAGTTAAGCACTTCACTTTTAATTTGATCTTAGTTATCTAAATTAAGAAATCTTTCCCTGCTACGGCAGAAGAACTGGCCATGATGAGTCCAGATTATATAAAATGAAAGTAGACAAATAGACCATATCAGACTTCCAAATTATTTTACATTCAAAATCTTGTTATGGGCATAAAAAGGGAACACTGTACATAAGAAGTAAAGAATTTGCTGTTAATTCAGCTATAGGTTTAACACTACAATAAAATTACAACAAAAAGTTATTGTTAGCTCAGTTTACTAATTATCTAAATTAAAACTGAAACGTCTCCATAATACATGGAGACATGGACAATTATTATACAAGAAAACTTGCAAATATCTATCATTTTTCTCCGGTGTTTTGCTCATCCTTTCAATGTTCCTCTGGGTCTGAAGGTCAACAGCACCAGCCTTTCTCTGAAAGAATGGATTTGGCTATGACATGTCACAAGCATTCCAAATAGCACAAGACTGGAGTGGTGAAAGTGCCTTAGACTTGGATAGTAGTTTTTGAGTACTTTTGTGTGTTTTCTTACCACGCTTCTCAGCCACTTACCAGCCGCTTCCCAGCCACTTCCCAGCCACTTTTTGGATGTGGCATCACAGCCTCCCTCAGTCCTGGAAACACAACTCTACCATGCAGTGATGTTGGGGCAGGCAAGTTTTTTCCATATGTGGCCATCACAGAGGTCCAAATCAGGACAGACAATAGTCCCTTGGCCACTAGCCTAAAATGTAAAGTCATAATCAGCTCTGACTGTGGCATGATCAAATAATTTCAGAGATCCTGCTCTGGCAGGCCAATATAAAGCCTGTGGCCTTTAGGTAGTAATGGACAAAAACATATTGACTGGGTTACCATAGATAGGAGAAAACTCATCACCTTTCCAATGATTTCAACTTTTGTTTAGCAAAATAGTTATTTGCTGAAGAAAGTAGTCTCTCCAATTTTGTTATGCTATTCTGCTAAATAAAATTAATTTTATATTAAAAATTTAATACTTAAAAATAAATATAAGAATCTAAAAGAAGTGAAATAAATCCTTTTAGAAGTTTTCTTTCAAACAATACACAAGACTATGAGAATAACTAACAGTAGAAGAATTTGAATAGTTCCTTTCATACCTCAGATGCTCTATTTTCAAACTGTATTTTCATTTAGATTGGCTGCTTGCAAGGTGGACCCAATGTAAAACAGAAAATATTATCTCAGTATTCTATAGGGTACATTGCATAATGAGAAAAACAAAAACACAAAACATAGTTTCAGTAGATCAGGATTTTATGATGAATAACAGGTTTAATCAAAAATTCCTTGCAAGTTTTAACAAAGCTCTGCATATGTTCAGTGGGTACCTTTTTGCTACCAAAGCAAATGCCAGACTTACTTAGATAAACAATCAGCTTCTAGTCTGAAGAGCTAAATATAGGATTGCCATTTTTCTGTTCTTTAATGGTCAGATCTTTCAACTTACTTATCACCTCTTCCATTTGTTCAGTATCTGTCCACTTATACAAAAAAAATGGGTAAAAAATAATCAGAGAGCAGCTGCTTATAAAAGAATTCCAGTTGTAAGCAAGCAGAAATAGAAATGATGCATCACAGAGCCTTCCTGATCTAAAATTGTACCATAAATCATCAATTCCAATTTGTTTGAAATACATTATATTCCAGTTGAATGCATCTTGTCATGAAGTCTTCATAAGCTAAGCTAATATCTTAAATGTAGATATATCTACGATATAATATACATATATATATATAAATATTTAAATACAAGGAAATATTTTCCAGTTAGCTTATTCTTTTACTTTTAACTGTTTCCTTATAGCAGAAAGTATTAATGAAATTAATTTTGACACAATTTGACCATTCTCCACATCTTTCCTTATATGAAGTAAATCCACCAAATGCTTGTGTAAAGACTGTTAATGATGTTTAACTACAGAAACTTTTTAACCTATTGCAGTTGATTTGAATAAAATATAAAACCAACTGATAATGTTTTAAAATATTAGTTATCTCTTTATTCTATATTCAAAGAAAATTGTTGTACTTATGAACATAACTGAAGGCCAAACTAGAATTGATTTTTTAAATTTGAGTTAAACTCATTAAATATGAGTTCTGTGTCTCTTATGGGATTTCTATATTGGTTGTGTGGAGTGGAGAAGTGTTTAATGAAAAAAAATAAAAATCAAGCTGATACTGTTATGGGAATCCAAAGGAGATGTGTAAACTGATAACTGACATTTATGTCCTCTTGCGTTTTCAAGAGGTGTACAGTAAAGGTAGGGTATACTCTTCTATTCCTGCTACCTGCTGCCTGATAAACACGATGCAGATGCTTGAGATTTTTGAGATCTTGCCACATCCACATCTGAGTCTTCAAATTTTACTTTGTAGATTTCATTTGAAAAAAAAAAGATTCTATTAATCTGATCATTATTTTTTTCCTTTTGTCTATACCTAGTATCTCACATCACAGTACCTTGCAAAAGGACATAGCTGGCTATTCATGACTAATGCAGGTGACTTCTGAAAAATTCTCCATTTTTAAAGCGGTCTAGTTGTATTTTATTCCACATATGCCTAGATGGCACATATCTACACCTGTCTGTGTCAGACATGATCTCTAAATACTCTGAGAAATCATATCAAAATCAAGATGTTTCCATGTTTCATAAATCAACTTCTTCCACCAAAAAGCAATTGATTTTTGTCAAGTCCTCAAGCAGCCTGAGTATAACTCTGCATAAAGATGCTGACAAACATGGAATATTTCTGTGCAGAAATAAAAGCAAATGGTAAATTCTTAATGCAATCCCAGAAGCTTGAACTGAGATCTCCCAGAAAATATTTTGGAAGATTAATATAAGTTAATTAAATATTCTAAGGCAAATAATATATTTTGTTATGTCTTAAATTATCAGCAAAACTCATTCTCCAGAATAGAACTTTCCTGGAATATGCATCTGTATTGTTTCTGTGGCATGAAGGTAAAGTCTTCATGAATTATATTGTTTGGTCAATTTAATTATTCATTAATATATATATATTATCAATTATAGATTCTTCTGTCTCTCAGCTGTATAAATTCCACTGAGGAGGCAATGTGAGATTAAAAAATATATAAGGAATCTTCAGATAATATCTCCTCCAATGCAATCTACTGCCTAATGAAACTATTCGGTCAAAAAGAAGCACTCCTCATTAATATCACCTAGCTTGCTTAGAAAGACATTCTGATATTCAGTGGATACCATTTTTCAAATGCATCCATCTGGAAAAATCCTCATATACATGCTGATAGAATTCTGTTATTCAGCTCTGTTATTCAACATATTATACGGTTAAAGGAAAGAATGTAGCATTTAAAATTTTACACTGAGAATGTAAGAAGAATAAATGTGAGATAGTACCCAAAATTAAAATGAGTTATGTCTTTTAAACTTAGAAAAGTCAAATTAACCTCTTACCAGTAACGATAATTGCATGTTTTCTACTGAACGTGAGTTTATCATCATCTTTACCACAAATGTATAATGCAGTCAATCACAAAGTGTGCTTATGCCAATGGTTATTGGGGGTAAAATGTGATCAAAAAATCCATTTTAGAAAAAATGCCGTAGTTTCAATCATAATTACTCATACAACTGTCAGAATGTTTCTGCAAGGCAATTACATGGCTCAAACTGCAATAGAGCAAAATCTCAAGCACTGATATCTTCTTGGACATCCTATTTTAGGAAGGCATTTGTGCAAAAAGGTCAAAGCTTTGGAAAAAAATAGATGTTCTGTTTTATAGTCAGAGCAATGTTTTTGACCCGTTTCCAATTTTAACTTTCTCTCTCTTTTGCAGTGAAGGCAGAGGGCAGTTTTCTTTCAAGGTGGTAGTTATCTGCTGAAGGATATATAAGCATGTAAGGTTGGAAAGTCTTATTACCAAGAGTAGTGGACATACCTCTTTCTGAACTGGATACTTAATTAAAAAGGAATTTTCTTTTCCAATGAAATGGAAAGATTTCCTCAGGCATTTTACTTTTTACCTAAAGCTGACTCTGCTAAACAAAGCTCTTAAAAAGATATGAAGTGAATATCTTTAACTTTTCTTCATCTTCCCTTTTCACAAGTGCCTCAAGTATGTACTAAATGATACAGTCGACCTTGCAGTAGTTGCAGTCGACATCAAAATTTATTTAACTGTCTTAGGTTAAAATAGTTAAAACTGCATGTGCATAGTGTCACCAGGTGACCAAAGTGGCTTTATTTTATAAGGATTGATCAAGAACACACTTATTTATTTATTTATTTAATGTTCATTAATCGGTACCAATTGGAAGGATGTTAGGAGGCAGTCTCAAAATATGGAAAAAAGTATTCCTGCAAGGCTTATAGATCAACAGACATTCCAATTACTTTGTACTGAAATAACGGCAAATAAAATGGAAATATTAGGGCAACATTCGTTAAAGATACATTCCACACAACGCAATGCTTGAAGATATCAGAAGGCAAGTCTGACACTAGGGGCAAGCTCCAAAGTGACATTCAGAGGACCTGAATCCCACTGGAGAGTCCTGGAAGCACCTTCACCCCTCCTGCAGCCTCCACTCCTTTCTGAAACACTGTTTTTGTTTTTATTTTGTTTCTTGGTTTTGTTTGTTTTTGTTTTTTTCTAAGAAGATTTGGAGAAAAGGAGAATACAGACCAGTACAGCATCCTATTCTCTCTCTTACATTTGTCCTTAGTGTAAAGGAGAACAGGTATCTTACCTACTGAAGATCATGTCCCATGTGTTGATTCACTGCAGGATGATAAGGTGCATTTCTTCAATCATCCTGTAAAATAAACATAAAACTATATGTATTCCCCAAGATAGAAAAACAAAATAAATACTACATTGCACACACACCTGTTCATACGTGCCAAATGCCATACAACTGTGATAGTGTGCTGGAATGTGAAACCCCTGCACTTGTTGATGTGGTTATGATTAAGGTATATAGTCATGATAAACTAGTATCCATAAAATATATCTTTGAGGTGTTAGCTGTTTTACCTTATTCCAGCGTTTCTCTGGTGCTGGAATACACAAAGTGACAAAGCAATTGCAGGGTTCTTTGAATCCATGTCAATGTGTCCTAAAATCAGATGTGAAAGCCATTGTGCAATCAGATTTACACTGCTTGTTGATTCCAACATATCTAGTTCCTCTGATCATAAAGCATTAACCTTAAATTAGGGGACTGTGGTATTGAAGGATTAACTTCCCACTGCACAAGGAGAAAAAGGGAATACTCACAGGCTGCAAATACTGCTATTACCATCGCTGTCACCATAATATCTAAGTTTCAAATGCTCAGTGAATAACTGGAAAGACTGACCTTAATCTAGATCTGTCAACATATGATTTTTCTTGTTATACTACTGATAGTGAAAAAATATTACCGTAAACATAGCTTTTGAAGTCTGAGTACCTGAGGGAAAGAGTTGATTAATATTGCTGTTTAAACTGAGGTTAATTAATTGTGATAAAGACTAATTGGTCTCTCTCCCTCTATGTCCTTGAAAATAGTTTTGTGATGAGATCATGACACCTATTAAACAATATTAAAGACTTATAAACTTAGAAATAGTGAAGGGATGAAGGTAAGGGCCGATTTCAAGAATATCATTCTGAGGAAAAAAAAATGGCCTAACTAAATAAAAAACAAAGTTATGTCTTACAATGATCTGTTGATGTATCTGTCACGTTAGTGGGAATGTGCTTGAAAGGATTGTTAACATCCAATTATGGCATATTTATTTTCTTAAGCTATGAGCTTGCTTGACACTTTTAAAAACAGTCTTTTTTCAATCAATAGGGACTTGTTTTAAGAGAAACTGAAAATATTGTGCCTATTTTTGGAAGATATTTATGGATGGGAAACCGCTCTCTAGACTGAGACAATCAAGACATGACTTATTTAAAAAAAAAAAAAAAGATTTTTTTTCAAAGCTATATATCCTGACAGTCCTGTTAATAAGATGGGTAATTAAATGAAGTGGAACTGTCACTACATAGTGAAATTGTCTTGAAATAATGGATTTGGCAAGCAGACAGACAGAATTGACCAGAATAAGCTAGTATAAACTAGGATATATATAAAAGAGAATATATAAAATAAAGCTAGCGTAAGAAAAGAAGAAAATGTGCTATGAATGGAATTGTCCTTAGATGCATACTTGGATCTAGGCCACCTACTCTGTGTCTTACTACCAGAATACGATGATGTCTAGAAAAAATGCTGTAACTCTATACATTTCAATATTTGGGCCCGAAAAAATAGCATTTTTCTACACATAGTGATTGTGAATTTTTTTTCATACCTACTTATAAAACACTGAGAGTCTTTCTTTCTCAAAAGCTGGAGAAAAAAACAAGATGAAAAAAAATTGTGGTGAAAATCTGAAATTTAACATCAAGCACTTATTATTTCACATCATTTTTATTTCACTACATATTTAATGTCATAAATAATAGCTGTGAGTTACATGAATATGATTAACAACTTACTGCAAAATGAAATAGCTTAAATAATCTGTTATTTCTAAAACTCTTAACAGTTATTACTACCTAGAACTATTTAAAGGAGCTTATCTGGCAAAGAAACAGTTTGACATTTCAGGCTTGAGAAGAGACTGCACACCTTAATCAACATCAATTAACAAATGCTTTTAATAATTGAAAATGCATAATTACAGTTGGCATATAACGCGAATTCTTGAGCATATCTGCATTCAATGTTAGTGGTATCTCTTTAATGTCAAATAAATACAAAAATGAAAAGTCCATAAAAGTATATCAAAACACAATTTTTCTGGAATTTGTATTTTAAAAGACCTTCTAAAATGAACTTTTAAAATAATTATTATATTTTTTTTTCAAAATCTGTTGTTATAATTTAAAAATTTCAAACATCTCAGGTAATAGTTAGGGAATTAAAATTTGAAAATACATGAGAGAAAACACTATCTGAAGCTCATTCTGTAATTACTGGTTTTCATTTTTGAAAATTAATTCCAGATAACTGCATTTGTGAGTTTTACTTTCATCTCTTATGTAGAGTTGAGGAATGGGGTTCAGAAAGCTGGCAAACTGCAATAGATTAAAAAGAAATGTATGGAATAGAACTTTATTCCCAACTATTGCTATGAAATGGAACTTCTTCTTAAGGAACTTCTTAAGGATCATGTACAGTTAGAGATAATGGGCATCCTTAGGTGCTTGTCTCAAAAACACTGAGAAGCTTCTTTCTTCGATGAATAGTGGTACACAGACACATTGCGTGGAACTGAGGCCATTACCTTCGGCAGAATGAGAACACATCTATACCCACAAAGATTACATTTTTTGGCTAGTCCATAGATGAAAAAGAAGAAAAAATCCGAAAATCTTCCTGAGTTAAATATGTGAGGTCTCATTAAACAGAAATAAGAAGAAGGACATGAAAAAAAGAAAATCTTATTTCAGATCTTATTTCTGGTTGTTTCAAGGAAAAGAATGACTGATAGTGCTCACTTGGGTCAGCAGCCCTTGTAGCAAAATGTGTCTAAATTGCCTACACAATACCCAACATTCCTGGTCACTTCAGGCACATTGCAGAACAATGCTTAAATATTAGATTGTTCTATGTCCTTGGAATAAGTAGACTTCTACTGACGTCAATAGTTAGAGCAAAAATTCATTGTATTAATTGTGGAAGAATGGTCTGGGAAACTCAGAGAAAACCTAGGGCCTAACAGAAGTTTTGGCATTACAGAAGATTGCTTGGGGTGATTGATACGCATCCAGGATGGCTGGTATGCGCGGAAACTACCTCTCCACAATTCCCTTGGCAACACAATCTGCCCTCCTAGCACCCACTGATAAGAGCAAACAAAGAGTGGAGCAGAACGGAGATACCATGGCCAAACTTTGCTGGCTTCCCTGCAGAGGGGATAATCTGATGGTTCTGTAGAGACATGAGTGAATGGAGGGTGGAGCGGAGTGAAGACACCGCGGCCAGACTCTGTTGTACTCCCTGCAGAGGTGGCAGCCTGGTGGTGCCACACAGCTGATGAGCCACATAATGCAATGTCTGGTGCTGGGACGACAATGGTGGCAGATCATTCCCTTCCGATAAGCTTTGCTCAAACTTCTCCTCCTTCTAATCTCATTATAAAACCAATACACAACCCCATTCCACTGAGGATGCTCTCTAGATTTTCGATTAACTTAGGAGACTTTGATAAATAAATGAATAACGAGAGCAAATATGACTGGAGTCACTCCAGCTCCATATGAATGTAAAAGAAAATATATAAAAGGCAAACTAGTAAGAGGGACAGTAGGGGGAAGCAGAAGCAGAAGAAGAGGGAAGCCTCCATCATAACTTCCCGGTCAGCCGATGTGCTGATCCCCCTCTTTCCTCCCCTCAGGTCAGGGTGCTGCCTGAGGAGACTCAAGACTGAGAGCCCTCTCCCATCTTCTGGGGTGAGTGATGATTGCACATTTGTACATCAGAGCTAGCTAAAAACCTCACGCTGTAGCAGAGAATTTCCTGTACTGACATCTGAAACCTGCTTTGGAAATGTTGCATTTGAATAAATCCTGCTGTTTGTGAACCCAATTACTTGTTTAGGGGGCGCAATCGGACCTACAGTTGACAGACTGTTCGTGAATCTGATACTTGCAGAGTCGGGTTTATAGTAGATTATGCTGTTTGGGAACTCGATTCGCTCCTAGGAAGGCAACCAGACCTTCGGTCCTCAGACTGTTTGTGAATCCGGTATTGCCAGAGTCGAGCTTATGCTTGATCATACTATTTGGGAACTCGATTCACTGCCACCAATACGGCTTTCAAACTGCAACATTTTCACACTAATCCATTCCAGAGCCCATGATCTTTGCACCTACTTCACATTACAATATCGACTACTTTCAAAGGAGTTTTAGACAGATTTGTTGCTTGTGTTGGAAATGCATGCATATCACTACAGAAGAACTTTAAAGAAACATTTCTTAACTATGCATATCACGTTAATATGTAGGCACTTGTTGCACAGACTAATTATATTTTAATCTCCTCATGATGGATCCAGTTCTCGTTTTCCATAAGTGTTGTTGACTTCTTGCCCAATTACTGAATGTGGCAAAAATATCTCATTATTAAGCCTTTTGTCATGCACAATCAACATAAGCAAATTTCCTTTATTATAGATTATAAAAATGTATTTAACTGCTTCGTTACTTTGCACTTCTTTGTGCAGCGAACAAGACGTATTGTGTTCACAAAAAAATAGCCCTCTCCTATCTCATAACAAAATATGATATTAGTAATTTAGACTTAAAGTAATTTAAAGCAGAAATAGCATTGTAAGTCTGGTTAAAATAATTTAAACTGATAAAACTAAATCTCTATGCACTTGTCTCTTTTATAGTGGTTCTGCACTGTAAAACATTAGCATTCCATTTCAAAAAGGTTGACATTTAAAATAAATGTTTTATTCTTTTTAATTGGCTTCATTTTGCCTTGGTAAGATGAATTCCTGTCACATAATTACCAGCTTCAAAAACACTTGACTTTTCAGAGGATCCAAAAAGTAATCCAGCCAGATATCATGTTTGCGAGCAAGTGGCTAAATCCTCTACTGTCCTTTCCATGACTTGTTTAATAACAAATTACTTGTAAAGAAAAATATTTTTTCTTTAAAGCATTGCCGTGTAACTAGGTTCCCAAATTTGGTATACACAGAATATTCCTTCAATCTAAGTAAAATTTGAGGAGCTGTTTTAAATAATAATCTATTGCTCATAAACTGAAGAAAAGTCCCATATCTATATACCTCATCTATTTCCAAATGTTTTATTTCAAAGAACTAAAAACAAATCTACTAGCCGTTAAGACTGCTTGAGCCTGAGGATGGGCTTGTTTTCTCAAGTTGCACAGTTTCCATGCTGCAAATTGTTTGCTAAAGTTCTCTCTTCTGTCTGTATTGAATGCAGCACCCTTTCTCTTCATCAGTTTTACCAGTGATATGACAAAAAGTTGGTGCAGTAGTAGTAGTTGGTGCAATGGTGCAAAGGAAGGGAATAAAAAGCAGTAGTCAAGACTGTTGGGAATGAGTGCTGTGTGTTCAATGAAGAGGCACAACCAATTTTAATAATTTAAAGTGATTAGATCTATTATTTGAAAGTAAGATTTTTAATTATGCTTGTGTACTTTCAAAGGCAAGATCTTTCTTCTTATAGTTTTAAAGTCTGATAGAAAATATTGATATAGACCAGGAACATCACTGTGTTGTGATTATTCTTTTGAATACTGACTGTGATTATTCTTTTGAATGCTATGCCTATTAGTTAAATTATAAGACAGAAGATGATCCTTCAGTTCTGCTTCCAAAATGGGCACTTACAAAGAAATCGAACTGCAGAGGAAGTATACATGTGTCCTGGTGTCTTCGTCATCCCTACTGAAGGATGCTTTTGAGTGCAATATGGTTCCTGCTCTGGCCACACATTTAGTTTCTTCTGGAAGTGAATCTGGGAACAGAAACCTGACAGGGGTTAACTTAGTCTTCTCCTGAACTCTTCTGAAGTCAGTTCTAAGATAAATAGATCCCGTATTACTTTGTAATATAGATGCTTTCTCTCTCTGTCCCCTTTCTCTCTTTAAATATCACAAGAAATTTAATTATATGTTTCTCTTTTTTTTCCATATAGAAAATGGAAAATGTGCAGTCACAGCTGTCAAGTTAAATAAAAATTGGAAAAAAAAATGGAAATTGGAAAGCAAACATGTCTGAAATTAAGATATTCAGTTTGTAGCTAAAATTTCCCTTGGATTTAACTTTGATGTTGGCTATCATTTAAGCAACAATATTTTGTTTCTAAACTTGTATGGGAGATGTGCAAAATTGCTAACATAAGCCAAGAATAATAAAATAAGCCAAGAAGAATAAGCCATGACATGCACAGAATGAGGAGGCACAGGACTGTTGTAAATATCTTTTTTCAGATGAAACTTGCAAATGTCCTTGTCCTAATGTGGCAACAATCTGATCTGGAAAGTGTCAATCTGGATAATGACATTATACATAAATACATATAATATAAACATATATTACATACACACATACTTACATATAGCTATATACACATACATACACACTTGTATGTTCGTATATGCAAGTATATATACATATAGATGTTTCATATCATGCGTAAAACATATACTATATATGAATGATGTAACATATTATCTGTAATATCTGTATATAATTATGGCAAATAACTTGAAATTACTGTTACCATTTTTTAATTTTATTTTTACATCCCTTCTTCTAAATGGTTTGTTTTTTCACAGAGAACTCTATACGTCAATGCAGAGTCAGGTGATATCTATATAGTATTAAATTGCTAGTATTCACTCTGTTTAAAATATAGTTTTTGATCTGGTGTAAAATGTAAGATAATATCAGACGTCCAGACAGCTCTTTTTCCTGCTAACTTTAGTGCCAGTTAAGCAGTTGAGAATTCCCAGCTTGAAATAAACTGACAAAATGAAAGACTCATGGGGAAATCTGTGAATATGGATTCAAATGAGAATAGCAAAAACTGAGGAACTTGGCTCCAAAATCCATTCACACATTTGAGTAAAATTATGTATTATATATATAACATCTTTAAAAGTGCCAGCAAGATAGAAATCAAATTGCTGCATAATATTGAAGTAGTAAAAGCAGCCTTCCCCACATTACACCATGTCTTATACATGGTTTACAAAATTAATCTGTATGAATGAGGAGAACAGAGGGTAGAGGATTCACCAGTAGAGATCCATCTCTCCCTCACCGAGCAAGTTCTATCACAGAAAATAAAGAACTTTCTATAAATGCTCTCTAAGTTGTAAATACAACCAGTTCAGAAACCAGTCTGCCCTCAGGCTGTGTTGCTGTGAGTGATCATGGCTACCTTACCTGGGTCAGACCGGCTTACCTGCTGACTTTGCAATCCTAGGACACCCTTATCATATTTTTTTTTGTTTTGTTTTTGAAGCATCCCAAATAATGTGAAGTTGTGCTATAAGGGACCAGAATGGGGATTTTTACGGAATGAAAATAAAGATATGAATGACATTCATATACTGTCAGTTTAATGGGGAAGCTTTAGGACAAAAGTCTGCTGGGGCAGTGTCAGATGACTGTGTAAAGCACAACAAAACAGATATAATGTCTAAATTGCTTGAGATGATCCTCTTGAGTGAGTGCGGGATGCCAAACACGACTCCTGAAGGCTTCAATATGAGTCAAGCAGAAATCGCTTTATTCCCCGTTACAGCGCTCTATATATCGAGTACACTTCCGCAAGCTCTTTAGCCACACATACGCGTACACTACGATTGGCTACATGCTACTGTCCATGCATCTTCTACTGCACTTGGTTGGTTGTGGATATTGGTCATGCATTCACACCATTGGTTTGTGCACAAGTCCTTCTTTCACACTGACAAGTTTATTTACAACTCCGTCTCGCCCAACTTTCTGATGCTTGCTGTTCAAGGACCTTCCAGGATTACATTTCTTCAAATCAGGGAGTATTCACTATCTTCTTTAGCTCAGCTCTTCATAGTCGCTTCCCATGGGAAAGCCTCTGTCTCTTAGATATATTCCCACAAGTGAGTTATCCCCACACAAAACTCATGCTTTGTTTTGGAAAAAAATAAATGATTTACTTGAAAAGGAGCATAGGAGAAAATGAATATCTATCCAGTGCATGCTATCAGGAGACCAGGAGCCACAAGCTAAATTATTTGACAGGAGAGACATATCTTTTATATATTTAAACTGGAAAAGTGAAGACATTTCCCAAACATGCCCTCTAAAGTAGGAGAGAAATAAGAATCAGTTTAAGAGTGATATTACCAAGGTCTGTTTTAAAAAAAATAAGTCTATATTGCAAGCAGTATTCCATGTTCCAGACACCGGTAAGAGAGCTGTGTCATAGGCACCTTACTGGAGTTCTCTGGTAATTAGACATTTCAGTGAAAATCAGTTCTTTTCAAGTAAAATTGATGAAAGAATTACTATTGATTCCCACAGTAACAGGATCAAGAGTTTAGAAAAGTAGCCGATCCTAATGTACCTCCTAAAATGCAGTGGCAGGCAATGAAGTAGATAGATTGAACAGAATTTGAATATGATTTTGAATGTCCCATTACTCGCTTTATAATCTCTTATTTTTCTATGACCCAATGGGAAAATAAATGTAGATTGTACAGTAAGTCTTCATCTTTGAAGAAATTTCTAGGATATGATTTCTTGCTTTCCTAATGTACAACTAATTCCAAAATGCCTAAGGATAACCAAAGAGAAGTCCATCACAGACTTATTGAAATCTGAAAGAAATCTAGGTTATGATAATCAATCAAAGATCATGCACAGCAGTAATAGTTATAAAATCACAAGCCCAGTCATTCCTTTGGTTATAACTCTAGATATATAGTCTTATAAATCCATTGACATTAACTCAGCAGAGATTGTTGTAGCAGAGATTGTTGTTTTACTATTTATTTTAACTATTTTATGTTCTTCTTTTTACTATTTTTTCCCACAGGCTGAAATAGTTCCTTCCAAATTTATAATCTGTGCTCCTCCCTTTCCACTATGGTTTGTTCTTCATGCCTTAGAAAAAATATCTAAGAACAGCTGCTCCCACAGAATTGCCAGTGACATGATTCTGAAACAAATTACTCCTCTTAAGCACCAAATGATATCAGGCAGAAAGGGCAAAAGGAAAAAAAATCCTTTCAATTCTGAAATTGGCTTAAAGACAAGTATAAGTATCTTGATATAAATAGTGATATATTACAAAATAGAAGAGGCCCGAGAAGAAAATCTTGTGCTATGAAAAGCAATATTAAAAGACTAGAATTAAAATGCTAATGATAATTATTTAGAATGAAAACACAGCATATCTCTTTGCCTTTGGTATTATCTGCCTGCAAAGAGGACAATTAAAAAGTAGATGTTGGCTTGCAATACAGTATTGTTTAGAATACACACAAAATAAGTGTCTGAGTAAATCAAAGTGTTAATGTATGTAAAGTGTAATAATTATCAAAATTTTATTATATTCTTTTTTTTCTTGTGCTACCACTCTGATTCTAGTTCAAAATATCTTATATAGAACTACAGAACATATAAAAATTTTGGTTTCCAAGGAACGGCTGGTTAATTTACAATACTGACAGGCAGAGAAGGATACAAGAGATTTACACCACTGACATTCAAAATAAGAAAATATTGCTAGATTCCCAGCTGTTTCTGGATACCCAAACAACACTACTGCTTATCCTCACTGGCATCTAATAGCTACTCTCCAATAAAGCACAGCTCACAGAGAATGATGTAGAATCTGAAGTCAGTTCATGTAGCACTCTCGCTTTACTGAACAATGTTTAAGACATTTAAGTACACTGTATAGAATCATAGAATCATAGAATGCCTAAGGTTGGAAGGGACCTCTAGAGATCATCTCATCCAGCCCCCCTGGACATGCAGGGTCACCTAGAGCACGTGGCACAGGACTGCGTCCAAACAGGTTCTGAAGGAGACTCCACAACCTCTCTTGGCAGCCTGTTCCAGGGCTCTGTCACCCTCACTGTTAAGAAATTTTTCCTTAAGTTTCTGTGGAACTTTTGATGCTTTAGTTTCTGGCCATTGCCTCTAGTTCTATCAGTGACCACCACTGAAAAGAGGCCAGCCTCTTCACTGCCTCCTTTGAGGTACTTATAGACACTGATCAGGTCCCCTCTCAGCCTTCTCCAGGCTGAACAGGTCCAGCTCTCTCAGCTTTTCCTCATAGGGTAGATGTTTCGGCCCCTGATCATCCTTGTGGCCCTGTGCTGGACTCTCTCCAGCAGCTCCACATGCCTCTTATACTGATGTCCAGAACTGGACACAGTACTCCAGATGTGGCCTCACCAGGGCTGAGTAGAGGGGCAGAATCACCTCCCTCCACCTGCTGGAGTTGCTCTTCTTAATACATACCAGGATCCCATTGGCCTTCTTGCCACGAGGGCACACTGCTGCTTCATGGTCAACTTGTCCACCATGACACCCAGGTCCTTCTCTGCAGAGCTGCTCCCCAGAAGGTCAGTCCCTGGCCTGTACTGGTTTCTCACTGCCCAGTTGTCCAGTCTGTCCAGGTCCCTCTGGATGGCAGTGCAGCCCTGTGGGGTATCCGCTACTCCTCCCAGTTTGGTATCATCAACAAACTTGCTGATACAGCACTCCGTCCCTTCATCCAGGTCATTGATGAATAAATTGAATACTGTAGCGAGGTGCAGACCAATCCAGGTCTGAAATTGTAACTATTTTTGGCAATTAACAATGGCTTCTGTGCTATACTGGTATGCTGAAACTCACCATTCACCTGGCTTGTCTACAGTTCATCTTTCTACATTTTTAAGGAAAGAGGCAAAATTAACACAGCTATATGATGGTGATTCAAAAGATTTGTCCCATAAAGGAGAAATGTCAGAGTAAGGAAAAGAGGGAAAGAGAAAATTAATTAGTTATTGAGTCAGTGATATTATAGACTGTGCAGAAGATGACATCGGATCTACCAAAAAGGTATAATATAATATATATGTATCATATTATATATGTTATTATACTATTATAATAATACATTTATTATACAATTATTATAACATAATAAATAGACTTATTGCCAACAGAGTGAGATACCACCTTCTTCATGATATCCTCCCACATCAATCATAGTTGAAAACAGTAAGCAATGATATTAATCATATGTCAAGTGGCACTAAAACAAACTCCTACTATCTTCTTTTTCGCATCTATGTGCAAGTTTTCCCCACTCCCTCTAAAACAGGCAACATGGAGGAAACAGTTATGAGAAACAAACTTAGTGGCCACATTGTCAGGCTATAGCTGACATATGCTAAATATCCTGAATAAAGAAAATTCACTGAAACAAACTTATGAATAAATCTAAAACAGTATCAAAAATATAGGAGAAATTGTTAGTAACATTTTGTTCTTTGATATCTTTCAACTCAACAGGTATCAGTTAGAGCTGAACAGGAATTTCAAAGTGGTAGTTTGTTGAGTCATTAATATGAAGGCAGTAAAGTGACTATATTGCAAAATTCCCGTATGTTATTTCAAAGTCTCAGAATTGTCCAAATGTTCCTATATTATTTATTTATTCATTTATTTATTTAGTATTCTGATGAATAATTTTGAAGTCTTTTCAGACTCCATGCTCAACTTAAAGCAAAATGTACTAAATCTAGTAGCAGATAGTGTCTTAAATATGGTGGCCAATTGTCCACTTAAATATTAACAGAGGATTTTAGTTGAAGTGTGCAGTCTTGTGAGGGAATACCAGTATGAATATCTGTCTGCTTGTGTGTGTCTCCTCCAATATAAACTAAAACATATAAGTTGAAAATTCTTTAGATACTTTTTCACACTGATCTTCCACAGATTTTTACAGTTTCCTTTTATCTAAAAAAGGAAGGAAAATTACAAGTCAAAAGAAGAAAGCAATATTTTGTCATTCCTGTCAGTTACGAAAGTTGTATAAGATCATCTCAAGGGTTCATGCAAATAACTATGTTTCCCAGTGGGAGTTTGCACACCTTCTGCATGAAAATAAACCTATTCTTGAAGGAAAACTTTTTCTAAACCACCAAGCCATATGCCTTACCAGTGGAAGCTCTTGTCAGCTTGCTTTTTCTGTTGAACCAACACCTTCTGTCTTTTAAAACACTCACAGAAGTGAGATATCAGTCTAGATCAAAGATTATTTCCATAGCAAGGGAGAGAAATGTTTCCTGACTTCATTAATTAGCAATTTTACAACTATTCTAATCATATATGAACTTTTAGACAATATCTATCTCTTCTAGTTGATGTGAATTCAGACATTTCAAAACTACTGTAATTGTTTGATTTGGGAAGAGAAAAAATAGCAGGACATATACTGAAAAATTTCAGTCTTTCCTATTTGTGTTACCTGGTACTATTACCTTGTTAATTACCCTTTAAATATATTGTTTTCCATCGGTCCTCAGCTGTCATAGATTTTCATATATTCCTCAGTCACACATTGATTACTACTTTTACTTCTTACAAAGATGAAAGTCACTAACAGTAGTAAAATATTTATTATGCCAGTCAGCAAAGAAAAAAATACTCGGACAGCAGGAAGACATTATACAATTTTCCTTTGACAGATAACTATTGTGCCTCTAATTCACTTTTTTTCCCAGTCTTTGAAGACAACAGGAAAACCCAAATCCTTAGGTTGGGAGAAAGAGCAAAGAAATGTGATGACTTTATTTTAAAGGACTGAACTGGAATTCAGAAGACAGGGAATGTAATCATCACTTTGCTCCAGTTCTAGCCATGAACTTTTGGCAGTTTGAGGTCATTGTCAGGAAAATGTTGCAGTTTGAAAGCCGTAGTGGTGGCAGTGAATCGAGTTCCCAAATAGTATGATCAACTATAAGCTCGACTCTGGCAATTTCGGATTCACGAACAGTCTGAGGACCGTAGGTCCGATTGCCCCCCCCAAACAAGTAGTCAAGTTCACAAACAACAGGATTTATTCAAATGCAACATTTCCAAAGCAGGTTTCAGGTGTCAGTATAGGAAAGTCTCTACTACAGCATAGGGTTTTTAGCTACAAATGTACAATCATCACTCACCCCAGAAGATGGGAGAGGGCTCTCAGTCTCGAGTCTCCTCAGGCAGCGTTCTTACCCGAGGGGAGGAAAGAGGATGATCAGCACGTTGACTGACCCAGCAGTTACGATGGAATCTTCCCTCTTCCTTCTTCTTCTTCTTCCCCTCCTGCTGCTGCTTTTCCTTCTTCTTTTTTTCTGCTCTTATGTTATTCATTGGTTTCCAAAAAGTCTCGCAATCTAGAATCTAGATAGCTTGCTTATTGGGGTGCTTAGTGGGATGGGGTTGTGAATTGGTTTGAGCAAAGCTTATCAGAAGGGACTGATCTGCGACCATTGTTGTCCCAGCACCAGTCATCACACTATCATCAGCTGTATGGTGCCATCAGGCTACCGCCTCTGCAGGGAGTACAATAGAGTTTGGCCGCGGTGTCTTCACTCCGCTCCACCCTCCATTCAGTGTGTGCTAGGAGGGCAGATTGTTTTGCGTGGCGAGGTAGATTCCGCACATCAGCCATCCTGCATGTGTATCACCCCAAGCAAGCTTCTGTAAGGCCAAAACTTCTGTTAGGCCCTAGTTTTTCTCTAAGTTTCGCCTTTTACAGGCCATTCCTCCACAGTCATTCAGAAAAAAATGCCTCATAAAACAGATAAAGTAATACTTTTCAAAGCAAAATTCTTCAACTCCTAATATCAGAAATCAAGATTTGAGTGACAAAGGAAGTTTGAGCAGCTATACTGAGAAGGAGGGATAGAAATTGAGCACCACTTAACTTTACACTATTCTTTTCTCAATTAGTGGAAATTAATGCACCATACATTCCTGAATTCTTTTCTTAAAACTGAAACAGTTTCTTACCAAACAGCTTGGTAATGATTTAGAAGAGAGATCTCTTCTAAACTCTTACAGTTAAATCTCTACTAATATACTCTATCTTTTACAGAGATGAAAACTCATGTATGTATTTTGATTTGAGGAAGTAAATCTTAAAGTCTTTTCATGGGCAAAAAGGGGAGCACATCCTTATTGTAATGTCAAGAATTCATTGTTATTCTATTTAAAGCTTTAACAGTATAATTAAGATACAACAAACACTATGGTTAGTTTGGTTACAATAATACTAAATCATCCAAATAACTCAGAAGAAATCTTAAAAATAGCGCAGTTAAAAATTGCTATACAGAAACTTCCCAGTGCTCACTTTTCTTTGTTGCCGTGCTCACCCTTCCATGGTCCCTCTGATCCCTATTGCACTAGCATTTATCAACAAGTCTCTGTATCCTGAATATTTCTCCTGGGGGACTGTGATGTTGATGGCACTTCTTCTGCTGTTTTAATTTTTTTGACAGGAAGACCATGATTTTTATATTGATAGTATCTTCTTCACTCTGAGGTCCACTATTTTTGTATGCTTTCTTATACACTTAACTTTCATCAGTCTGCAGCTCTAACTACATCCAAATGCATTGCATATGGTGTATTTTATTGTCAGATACATGTTTTCTATTCTCATAGCTACCATAAACCCAGTTTTGATCAGTTCCTCAATCTGCATTACTTTTACTGACCTGAGTTGTTTTTATCCCTGAGGTTTCCAGCATCCGTTTTCTTATCATCTGCTGCTTGTACTCTATGTACACTGTTACACCAGGTCCATATTCTCTACACTATGCTGATATGTTACAAGCATAAATAGTTTAACCTACACAGTATAATTACTTGTTACTGTTATCTGTATATAAAAGCATCTACATAAAAAAGCATAATCTATATATATCATAGCATTATCTGTATATAAAAGCATAATCAGATTTTAAAGGTCAGCAAAGAATAAAACAAATCAGGTCAAAAATTGCACCTGCATGTAAAGAAGATTAAAGAAAAAAAATCCAGACAGGTCAACTTCTGCCAATGCAAAACTCCATCTTGAGGTTTATCAAAGTTAGTACATGCCTGTGGTCTATTACTAAAAATGGTTATCTATCTGGGCTACACACTACAAGACTGGGGACTATAGTAATAAAAGTGTTGCTTCAAAAAGGAAGCCTTTCTTTTCTTCTTTTAAAAGGGAACAGAATCACTGTTGTATTTTTCAGAGGACCTGGTCCTGATGGTATGCTTTGACATGGTCCTAAAAAAAGCCCTGTAAAGTGAACCTACCAGGGGACTTCGGTAGAGGAACAAATAGTTCCTAAATCTGACTGGACTTAATGTGAGCTATATCCTGAGCCATCCAGGCTTGTCAAGATGCAATGTCAGTTGTCAAAAATCTTTAAAGCAGAAAGTAAGTCTGCTATGGACTGTCGGCTCCCCTCAAGGGGAGAAAATCTCCTCCAAGCAGGCAGCAGCTAAGCACAGATTTTCTGAATTTCGATTTTGGACATGATTTAACATATTGCCCAATTCCCATTTCAGGGCTAGCTTAACCAAGATAAGATAAGATAAGCAGAACAAAGCAACAAGGAAGAGAAGAACAAATGAGCAACACAAAATCAAAGATAAAAAACTTCAGATACCATACAACTGGCATATTACTTAAAACAGAAAAAAAAAAAGAAAAAAAGGTGAAAGCCACTGAAATTTCTGATTCAGGCTACATTCACTGTTCTCATGTCAAAACCAAATGCCTTTTCAGAAAGTGCTATGTTTAGACCAGCACTTTCCAGCTTAACTCCTAACTACATGTTTTCAGGGACTTTTTTTTTTTTGGCAAGCAAAAATTGTATATAATGCAGCATATTCAGTGAGGAAATCAGTGGTCTGTACTATGCATGTGTTTTATTCCTCAGACTTCTTATTTTTCTGTTTTCCAAATGCTTCTTTCAATTGTTTTTTAAATAAAAAATATTTAGTATAGAAAACTTAGAATATAAAGATATAGAAAATGTGTGAAATTCTTCCTATATAACCAGAGCAACACTGTTTTATAAGGCTACATGGTTACACACAGACAATCTCACCTCAAACATTTTTTTAAGGAAATAGGCAAGCGTGATATAGTTTTTCAAGCTTACTAAAACAACAAAAACAAACAAAGAAAACCTCTCAAGCTAATGTCATTATCATTACCGCAATCACCTTAAGGGATTTCAAGCTGCCTTGCGATGATTTTTACAAAGCATAAATAACAGTATCCCTTCTATTTAACAGGTCTAATTGCATAATGACAGCCTATCAACATCACCACGATGCTTTAAGACTGGCTATGAGTTTTTAAGGTTTTAAAGTTTGAAAACCTTCTTAAACATAAGCAGTAATTATTAGATTATTATTAGAAGATTATTATTCTTCTTATTATTAGAAGATGACACTGATGCTTTGGTGACCCACAGGAAAAGAAAGGAAAAGAAAAGACATGAAAAGAAAAGAAAAAGGAAAAGACAGGAAAAGAAAAGAAAGGAAAAGAAAAGAAAGGAAAAGAAAAGAAAAGAAAAGAAAAAGGAAAAGAAAGGAAAAGAAAAGGAAAGGAAAGGAAAGGAAAGGAAAGGAAAGGAAAGGAAAGGAAAGGAAAGGAAAGGAAAGGAAAGGAAAGGAAAGGAAAGGAAAGGAAAGGAAAGGAAAGGAAAGGAAAGGAAAGAAAAGAAAAGAAAAGAAAAGAAAAGAAAAGAAAAGAAAAAAGAAAAGAAAAGAAAAGAAAAGAAAAGAAAAGAAAAGAAAAGAAAAGAAAAGAAAAGAAAAGAAAAGAGGAAAAAAAATCCCTGAAATATGAGCAGTTAAGGAGAGGGAAATAAAATCACTTAGTTTTAAAATAGATTAGAAAAAAAATCAAAAATGATGAAATGATTTTGAAAGCATTAGAATGTTTTGGGACAAAGAATATGGAAGGTATCTAATCTGATTGCAAACACAGCAACACCATAGTCATAGTTTTAATGAATGAGGATAGATGAAAAACAAACTCACGTATAATAAAAATATAAGGATACATATTTAAAAACAATATAATAGAAATAGAAATTACATTGAATGAAAAATAGCCATATATACAAAATATTTGAATCTGATTCAGGCACAGAACCATTTTATAAGAAAGAAAAGTTTACATAAAGTTCCACATGCGCTTCAGAAACTTATCTAAAAAATAAACCATAACTCAGTGATAAAATAAATATACACTCCTGTCTAAAGTATTGTGAAAATTGTTTTTTCAGAATTAAGACTGAAACACTACACATTGCAAGTATATGCCTTTGAGAAGATTAATGAAGAATATGAAATTAGATTGTTTATAAAGCTTTGAAAAGAAGACATAAAAAGTTTAATACAAATAAAAAGTTTAATAATGTATTTCTATTCACAATTACTGAACAAGAAATCTAAGTTACAAAGAACATTTCACCAAGCTACCTAATTACTTTTGTAGTAGATACTAGGTAGTTAAGTACAGTTATAATCACTATGCATGTAGGAGATGACATGATCAAAACTAAATTGAGGACAAGATAGTCTGTCTGACTATTACGCAAATAACTGGTGACATTCTCATTACTAGAGAACACGGTAATATGTAGATCTCATGAGGAGAAGCTGAAATTAAGTTAGGAAGAAAAATATCAAACACAACCTGGTTAACCTGAAATTGCGTAGAATTTGGCTTAGTGAGAAAAGTGCTATTTGTCACACTTTTGCTGACAAAAGTACTAAAGTATGAGCTGAAAAAAAAATCAAAAAGAAGCTCTGTCCCATAAATATATTCTATTCAAAGAGCCTCAGGGACAGTACTGAAATTTCTTAATCATCTGTCAAAAAAGAGTGAAACTCTGAGCCAAGTAGTACACAGAGTCATCTATGGAAACAGAAATTCAGGAAAAAGCTTTTGAAGAAGATGTTAATTTCAAATTCTCCATTAATTAAACAGTATAACCCAAAGGAAAGGCTAGTCTTATAAAGTGTCACACTAGAGACTGGTTTGACATGTTAATGCAGACAAGATGTTGAAAAGCACTTACAAGTTGTGATTTCTAAGTTAAAGAAAGAACTAGGACTAGACACTTACAAAAGTGAAGTAAGTCTATCAGAACAAACTACACTGTGCAATGCCTTTCCTTATGATTGCTAAAACCAGTATTTTTAATGGGCATTGTGGAACTGCAGTTGATCATTGTTCCCCTAAGACTTGTTCCAAAATAGTTTCCTGCCAAAACCATGACAAGATAAGAAATGTCCATCACGTCTTCTCTGGTAGCCATGGTTCCTACCTGTCGCACTTTGACTTCCAAGAGAATTGTCAAACAACCCAGGATTGGACATCTATCACTTTCATTAAATCTCCATTTCCAGAGCCAAGCTAAAGAAAAGACTGTTATACATTTGTCTTCTGTATTCTCACCATGAGGCTGATGCAGAGGGAGCACAGAGGGCTGCAGGTGCTGGGGCCTGCTGCTGGCCATGGTCTGGTATTGGCTCCACCATGAGGGAGCAGGACTCAGGGGAACTGGGACAGCCTAGGCCTAGAAGGTCTTGGGTACAACCATGGGGATGGAAATGGGGTCCTGTGGTCAGGTAGGACACTGTCAGTGAGCCACACAAGTTACCTATAAAACAAACACTTCTGTACATATGAAAATCATACATTGGGGTTTCCCCAAGAAATCATTCAACTTTGACAGATCTAAGAGCTGGGCATCAAGCTGCTGATTCTGATGGACATTGTGGAAGAATTGCTTGAACGAGGGAACTTAGACTAGAGCCTAACAGAAGTTTTGGCATTACAGAAGCTTGTTTGGGGTGATGCACAGTTGCCGTTTCCAGGCATGCACTCTGCTCCTCCATGGTTCCCTGGGCAGCACAATCTGCCCTCCTCACAACTGCAAACAGGAGCAACGGAGAATGGAGCGGAGTGAAGACACTGCGGCCAAACTCTGTTGTGCTCCCTGTGCAGAGTCACTAAGAAACCACACAGTAGCTGTCTCGTGGGAGATACAGGATAACATCTGGTGCTGAGCCAGCAAGGGTGGTAAATCACTCCTTTCCAATGAACTTTGCGTGAACTTTATAAGCACTGAACATTGTAAGCTCATTATAATGTCAAAACACACCTCTATCCCCAAGTTACCTGCCTCCACTCCTCACTGAGCATGCACTCAGATTTTCGATTGACTGTACCTTTAAATGAAAGTGAGAGATTTTTCACCAATCAATAACAGTAATAAGCATGATTACAGTCACTCAAGTTCCACCTGAATTCAAAGAAAAATATAAAAAGGGGAATTAAAGAGAAAAAAGAGGAGGAAGGAAGAATCCATCCTGGTCAGTCAACGGGATATTCCCCCTTTTCTCCCCTTGGACTGGAACGCTGCCTGAGGAGACTAAGGAGGGAGAGAGAAGATTCCATCATAAATTTTGGATCAATCAAGGGACCGATGTCTCTTTCCTCTCCTCGGGTTCGGACGCTACCTGAGGAGACTTGAGACTGACAGCCCTCTGCCATCTTCTAGGGTGAGCGATGATTGCACATTTGTACATCACTAAAAACCCCACGCTGTAGTAGAGAATTTCCTGTACTGACATCTGAAACCTGCTTTATAAATGTTGCCTTTGAGCAAATCATGCTATTCATGAACTTGACTACTTGTCTGGAAGGCGATCGGACCTACAGTCAACAGACTGTGAATCCGGTATTGCCAGAGTCGGTCATATAGCTAACACAGTATTTGATAACGCCTTCTCCCTCACCACTAGATCTTTCAACGGACATGTAGAAATTCCCCATGATTCTGCCTAAATCCTCAAATCTCTGAACCTAATTAATAAACACGGTCTCTTGCAGATGAGGAATTTCTGTTATTTAAAAATATGCATATGTAATTACAAAAATGGTCATGTGAAGTTAACGACAAATAAGACACATGAAACTAATATTTATATGAGATGGAACATCTCCTGATAATGCATATACATATAGGCTACAGTTTCTGATTTTTCGGAATCAGATTTTAGCCCTTGTACTGCCAGATTTCTTTTATTAAGCTCAAAATTATGCAATTTCAGATATTCAATAGTACTAGCAAGGGTATCCTGAACCTGAAAAAATTATTTTCTTAAAATACTTGCCAAGAAATGGAAACCAAAAATATACAACAAAGACTGGCCAGATATTTCTGTTGAAAATGAAAGGAACTGGACCGTGTTCCCATCTGGCAGTAGAGCCTCACATCAAGCAGCAGGGCGTAAAAGCTGTCTAATGTGCAGATTCAGGAAAAGAACATGAACATCGTCACCAGTCCCAAAAAAAAAGAAAAAAGCATAAATTTCTGTTCAGTAATCTCTGGAGCAAAAAGAAAGCAGACAGGAATTATCCTACAGCAAATTTGCCAAGAATGTAAATGAAAACAGTGTGAAAAAAAGTGCAACAAATATAGCAAGACATAATAGAACAATAACAAGATTACAGCAGGAGGAAAACATTAAAGTTTTCTAAGTAGATCAAATGACGCAAACAAAAATAGAATAAAGGAAAATGGTGACATTTAAGTAGTGACACAGGGTAGCTTGGAAGATTTAGAGACAGGAAGGTCAGAGAGCCCAGGAAGCAGAATGGATGTGGAGATGCCATCCCTTCACCACAGTAAAGCAGCTCAGGACTTCAAGCATTTTATCTTATAGATTCCTGTTGAGCCAGAAGCAAATAAGCTAAGACTAGGTCAGGTCAAATAATAATAAAGATGTGAAGCATAATTTGAGGCACCTCATAATGCGCAGTATGGTGGAGTGCTAAATTCACATAAAAAGGGGAAGTGGCACAGGGCAGCCACAGGCAGGAGGGAACAGAGAAAAGCTGATCCCCATGTTTCTGGACCTTAGCTGCCCATGATGGCCAAACCTCAACTATGTCTGACCCCTAGTTGTGCTCAGAGGCTTTTTGCTTGCTGCATCTCTCTAAAGAATTCTGTTCCTCGGTACAGGGCCTCATGAGTATATGCAATTTTGATTTAGGTTTTTTTTTTTTTTTATGGTGAAGTTATGCTTTGTTGTTAACTTTTTTTTTTTATGGTGAAGTTATGCTTTGTTATTTCTTTTGTCTATTGCAAGTCAGGAAAAAAAATAGACAAATTGAATCATAGTCACCTGACATGTTTATCGTGGTAGAAATATTGGCTTATATACCACATGTCCACAGATTCTCTGTGGTATCTCTTCAAAGATGCAGCACTGACAATGTAGCCCAGTCAACAGCAGGAGTGGAGAGGACATAACAAAAGAAAAGCAAAAGTAGTTGGAATCATATCAGTTGTACCAAACAGAATGGCACAGGGAATATATGTGAACCTAAAGCTGAACACTGCTGTATTCACACTTCACTGTCCCTTCTCCAACAGACTATTTATTTCATTTCATTTCATCCAACTGCTTTTCTTTTTCTAAATTACATGTATGTGTATACATATGTATGTGTTTATACATATATATGTGTGTGTGTGTGTATATATATATACACACACATATGTATATTATATATATATATATGTGGGTCACCTTAACTGTTCTTTTACATAGATTTAGGGAAGGAAGGTCACTTTTCCATTTCATAATGAGGAAGAAAACACAAACTCCTTTCTAAATTCTACTATGTTATCAATCATCACAAAGATCTTCAGACAAGCAGAATCAGTATTTACTTCAAGGTAAACTTTACCTTCAAGATAAAGTTGACTTAGTACAGGCTAACTGTGCAGAACGCTATAAGCTCATAAAGCTTATAAGAAGAAATATATCCACGTAGTGATGACAATAGCAGAAGGATTAATTGACTCTCCCCAAAATTCCAGGTAAGATTACACCTTGACATTGCTATTCCTCTGGAGAAACACTCAGGTCCCAAGAGAGGCTTAAATTCTGAGACCAATCTATGCCTGTCTATTCAGTATGGAATTAAATTGCCTCTAATCCTACTTGATTTGGGGACTGGAGGAATCACTTATAAGAGGCCTTGAGGTTCTTCTGCCTCTCTCTGAGCCATCTTACCAGCCCATAGATATTCACCTAGTATTTCTATAAAAGAAAACATGAGGCAGCCAGATATACAATATCAGGACACATCCACATTTCACAGGAATGAATATCTTCACTCTTAAACATTTGAGTTGATTTATATCTATATCTGAGTTTACCTCTGTGTTTCAGGATTCCTTTCACACCAAAACAGATCTGCCAGCATACACCAATGTAAATAAAGATTGCATCAGCCTGAAATAAACAATTAATAAAAGCTATCAATTCTGATTTTGAATTTGCTCTAAGTCCTCTCCTGCTCTATGCTCCTAACTTACCCAAAAGTGATTCCTAGTCACTCCAAATTCAGCCAAAATTTTATTTTAGCAGAATAGAAGTTCCAAACTTTGAATACTTAATATCATTTTCATAAGAAATTCTGTGTTCATTTCTTGTTCAGTATTTGGATAATCCAAAAAACAAGAAGGGCACATCCAATGTCAAGGGTCAGAATAAAATGTTGAAACAAAGTTTCGAAAATGTTCCTTATGAATATTCTGATAATAAATTTGTGAACTAGTAGTTTCTTTGGCATATTCTACCATAGGCAATAAGCACATTACAAATTATTATCTTCAAATAAATAAGGATAGGAAAGGTAATGTCTAAGATATACTCCTAAGTAATCAGGATGAAGTATTCTGAAGCTTTTAAGCAGGAAAATGAAGCATCACAACTGAAAAGAACTGAAAGCTTTGCCACGAGTTAAAATTAAATATCTTCTCACTATTCCTTATCAGGAGAGTTTAAGTACTGACACTAGTAATTTTAAATGGGTTTGTAACTTTCAGTGCAGAAATACACTGTAGACATTGAAATACCTAAGATAAAATTTCATTTAGCTACTCACAGCAATATAGCCAAGGTAAGCAGAAACTATTAAATCATTTTGGGCAGTTAGTATACACTGTGCTTCCTATTGCCATAGATACAATAGTAACAGCACCACCACCCATACACAAGTACTTTTGACTTTTGAGTAGGCACATTATTAGTTACAATCCACATATGAACACTGAGCAACTGAGAACAACTCATTTCTCAGAAAGGAAAAAATATTTTAAAGTATCAGATTTCGAATGTACCTGAGATATATTTATGCACATTCCAAAAGCATGGGAATTCTGCCTTACAAAATTTGTAGTTAGAAAGACCTTGGGTTTGCCTGAAAACAAGTTTTCATCTTTGAGTACAATAAACAATAAACATCACTGAAAAAAAAGGGCAATTGCTCAAGTTTCAGTGAGGAGGTAGCACAGAAGAAAAGACTGGCTGAATTTTTATATTTATCAATATTTATTTATATATATATATCTGTAATATATATAACACATACATAACATATATATAATATTATATATTATTTATAATATATTTATTGTATAACAACAACATCACAACAAATAGGGAGACAGCACAATGCTTAGTGACTATATCTAAGCATGCAAAAAGACTCTAATAAAAATCTATTCTAACATGGGTATTACTTCAAAATCTTTCTCATAGTCTACACTTAACAAAAGTCCTGTGTATTTTTCATATTAAACTTGCATATAATTTCAAATTCTGACGCTGAGTTGAATTTTTGGAAGTTATCATTTTATTTTTTCTGCTGTTTTTTTCCTACTGAATCTGATACTTTATTTATGTTCTATTAAATAGTAATATGCAATCAAGGCAACAATTAGAAGTTGGAAAAATATTAGGAAAATGCTGTTAGTTTAGAGAAAATTATTGCATAGTAGTACAAGAAATTGTATAGTCAATTATACTGTACAATAAAACAATAGTTTCAAACAGTGGTATTTAAAATTACTCTTTTAATTCACCCTTAACACTCAAATGTCAATGACCTCATTGAACATCCATACATCTTGCTCAGGACAGTGAGGGCAGTTGAGCACAAAGCCTGGCTATAGTAAATGAGAATGGCATATGCTGACTAGCTCTCAAAATCCTGAAGAGGCATCTTGTTCACCATCTACACATGGAGATATCTACCTACAAGTCTCAATGATGTCTGAAGATATGTGTTTCTGCTTGAAAATGACACTTCAGATATCAATAAAAATCCAGAAATAGAGATCTGTAAGAGCAAACATTCTTTATAGGGAGCAATAATCTCTCAGTGAATGTGGAAAAGAGGATCTGACTGACTCGTGTGAGAAAAGGCTCCATTTATATTGTCCAGCAGCATCCTATCTAATAATGTTGCTTTAATTGTAGGAGATATTACATCTTTATATCTAGAAAGTATAAATTCTAGTCTCTACCAAAAGTTAAAGAAGAGCCCTCCCAGATTTGGGAAAGAAGTGGATTTTTTTTCCCCTTTCTCATCAAGGGAGGCTAGTAAAAGTCCTTTTCTTTCTCAGGATCCTATTCTATTTACAAATGAAAGCTTACTGTATCTGAAAATGAGATGCTACAAATTCGTAATTTCCAATTACATCTTTCAGCTTTTCACTGGGACTTAAAATACCAGCTGAGGCGACCATAGATACATGAAGGTGAAAAATCTCTGCAAACAGACCCATCTTTGATACTCTGTCATCCCTCTTGAAGTTCAGAGACAGATCTTAAAAATAGCCTTCACCAAAAGAACCAAATAAGTAATCACTTCTGCCAGAATCATGATAAGTGAATAGAGCATAATGATGACTAATGTATTTGTGGATAATGTGAAAAAACAATGTTTCTATCGCCCTCAGATGTCTTCGGGTACCCTCAGAGGTCTTCAGATATCTCTAAAGCTGTAAACAAAAAGAAGAGATCAGATCATGGAGAGCCACATGTCCACAGAAGAAAAGGCTACTCTACCAAAGGAGAGGCCAAAAGGCGGAGCAGACCTAAATTTTACTAGAGTGTTTTTATTTTTTATTTCAAAAACTGGATTGTCCAAAGTCATGTGTGAATTGTTTGTCTGGTATTAGTATTGTGTAGAAATCTCACCTGCAATTTGTTGGGAGTTTCTGTTTTGTAAATTCAAGCATTAGTATATGAAGTGCTTTACAGAACATGATGGTGGAAACATGATGGATGGCCTGAAAGCCCTGCTTTTTGTTTAGTTTTGTTTTGTTTTGTTTTGTTTTGTTTTGTTTTGTTTTCATCTTTGGAACAAAGTTGCTTTTTTTGCTACAATCTCTTTGAATGAAGTGTCTATGCATGCTTGTGCTGATGTGATTACCCACAGTTCATTTGTTTGTCCCAAATTCTGCTTGCTATCCTTGCTGAGCCTAAGGAGGTCAGTAAGCTCCAGCACTTCGGACAGTATAAGGACCCCAAGTAACAGGCAAGCAGAAGATGATAAAGATCAGGGCCAGAGTGTGATAGTGTGCCTTGTTCCTGGGCTTACAAGACACGTTCTCCACATGTTCTGCTCAAGTCTGTTCTGCCTTGGGTCAATAATCCAGGAAAGGGGCTTGGGGAGGAATGGAAGAGGCTGAGAGCTCAGATTTATAGTGTATGGTTTTCTAGGCCATTTCCCACCTCTGTCCTGAGCTACAGTTGGCATTACACACTGAGGAGCAGCTAGTGCTTTTAGCATGTGCAGGTGTTTTGGGAGCAAGCGTTGTGTAAGCAGTGGGCTTAAATTCTTATGCCATGCTGTGGGTATAAATCTGAGCTGCATATGGTAAAGTCCAAGAGGAGACTCTACCTGGTGAGAATATTATAGCTGTAACTGAGGATGAAAATACCCCTTGCAGACATTATAAATGTGCTTCAGTGGAGATTGATGATCTCTCTTTTCCATTTCTTATGAGAAATAAAGCTTGTGTGATGCACATTTTTTCATTTTTTTCAGACAGTCATAATCTGGTCAAATATTGCTGAATTTTACATGAACAAATGCAATTTTCCGACAGCCCTCTGAAACACGCATATGTGCACTCACTTCTCTCTATACCCCGAATATCCTGCTAAAATGTCTTAATATTTCTCTTATATGGGAAAACAAGTCCCCAGATTCATTCTGATTTAACTATGTTCTCTGAAATTTTGCAAATAAAATTAAAACTAGTGTGTACTTGGGCGAATGTATATTACATAGAAATTGTGGTCTGAAATTCCACTCCAATCCAGTCAACTGAAAACAGGTCTTAGGATGAAAAGTGACAGCATTTTTACCTGCTCTGCTTATAGTAAAGAAAATTAAATAATGTTGTAGCTCTTAAAATGTTAGTGTTTGCAAATACAAGGGAACATGTCACAAGCACAAACCCTGATAGTCATCTGCTAACACGTCTAACACTGTTATCAGGTAGTCACAGCACGAATTTGCAAATGGATTATTTCAAGATAGCACCTACAAGTCTGGTAGGCACACCACAGATAACACAGAAGCATTTCGTTGTCTGACTGCAATTTTTTCAATATATATCCAAAATTTTCCTGTAACTTTCACTTTTAGCATTAAGTCACTCAAGTCTAAGTCTGTGCCTCAAATTATCTTCTAGGTGGAAATGTTTGCAGGCATGAGAGCAGTTAAGAGACAAAAGAAAGAGAGTATTCCCCACAGTTGCAATTCCCTGTGCAGCCTAAGCTTTGTAGAATAGTGAAAAATGGACATTATGCAGGTTCCCCCAAGCCCCCATCAGAGCTGTGGTCAGCTGGAACTCACAATATACCTGCTTTTATGGTCAGGTCCCAGAGGTGAAGTGTTCACCTATGTGGGGGTGAATACAGTGTGGAAACCTAGAAGGACTTGTTTCTGTGATGTATATTTGGATCACTTTTGACACTTCAGGAGAACATAGGAAAGTTCTGCTACAGTTAAAAATGTATTTCTTCATATGTTAATTCAGTTCCGACAATCCTGGGTGCATGCTGAGAATAAACTCAGTCTGAACATTACCCACAGACATATTTCAAAGCAAAGACTTGTGAATGTGACAAACATGTAGTTTTTGCAAACTGGGAAAAATTGTCAGCTGGCAATGCTCCTATTTCCTATTCTACACACATGAAAAAGGTTGAAAAGGTAGAAAGTGCTTTGTTCAGTGTTTTTCTAAGAATTGGTCATGGTGTTTTAAGTTTCTAAGACTTATTTTCTCAATTCAATTTATTCTTGATTAAAACTCCAGTCCCCGAACAAGTAATGGTTTATTTGCTTTTTAAAACCTTTTATAACATATAATTGTGTTACAATTGGCTCTCATAAAAATGTTGAGGTAATAATGACAGTTTGTTTTTTTCCATAGAATAACACTGCATCCATTTCTTGAGGTTTCTCCATTAGAACAGTTACCAATACATGCAATGTGAGAATTTTATAAGGAGTAAGTTCTTTTGATGACATATATTTTCAGTCTACATTTCCAATTTATTCTAACAATTGATTGTATTTTTATGTGAAAAAAATAGAATTTTTCAACCTGGGGGAGGTTATTGCTATTTTTTTCCCCAAAGCCTCAATTTCACCAGCTACTTTGCAGCTCCCTCATTAGTCACCCAACCACAATGATTATGCCTGTGATGGCAGCTAACAAACTAGTTTTATACCTCAGACTCAGCAGCTGTCACAGCAACAGTGGCGCAGGTCTTGCCTGCAGAGCTCCTGCAGCACACGCACTGCAGAGGTTGTCTTGTGTCCATCTACATCCATGTAACCGCAGTCACTGTGCTCCCAGTCAGAGAGATCCCAGAAAACGTCATGCCCCATCAGCAGGTTTCCAGCAAATATCCAGCTGATAGATTATGCCTTAGGATGTTGCTGTACTAGACAAGTGGTAGTTGTTTATGCATTGCTACGTGCCTTCTATATTTAACAGCAAATGCTTTCAGTTAAATTTTAAAGGAAAGCTAGGAACTTTAAGTTATTTCATAGATTTTCCACATGGCCATGGTCAGACACTTTATCTCACCCTGCACAAAAGATCCTCTGCAGTCGTCATTGTCCTTCAGAAACATATAACTAGTGTCACTGACTGCCTTGGCCTTGTAATAGCGTTGTCTGAAAAATACCATAAATGACATCTGTGCTTTTGTATATCTGTATGGTTGGCTAACTTGCAGAAGATGATAGGAGATAAAAAATGCTGTTGCACTTAAGAATTCATAGGATGCACTTCACATGCACTTAAGGTTTCTCTGATGAACTAATTCACACTTTCTGAAAGCATCAAATAATACAAAAATATTAGGAAAAAGGTAAAGAGGTCAAATCACAAGTAAAGAAAGAAGTCTCCTAATGCAGCCCCTCAGAAAGAAGATTCTTGGGAGAAAAAGAAAGGCTTATAATATTTAATAATAAGCTTTAATAATTAATATAATATTAAATTATTAATCAGTATTTCTTTGGAGGTTTTTTGAGACATGTCACTTGCATTTTGTTAATTAGTGTATGGTCAAATATAATAATCTCACTATCAAAAACTTTTTACCCAAAATGCTAAATGAAAACATGAAATGCTTTGAGTTTGTTCTTTGAATTCCATCAGCTCTACACACAAGTTGTTTTTTTAATAAAAGAATAGTAACACATATCTAATAAAAACAAAATATTACTAAATTAACAGAAATGAAAAACATACCCAGAAGATTCATTACTCTTATTAATACCTGAAACACTGATGTACTATAAATATTTTGCCAAGCTAGTCACCAAAGGAAAGTATTTTAAAATTACACTTGTCACAATATTAATTATCAGCTCAATCACAAGAGTTCTTAGTTAACATCCTCTGTAATTATACTAGATAATACTCCCAGTTTCTTTTGATTTTCTCTGCTGTTAATAAATTATGCCAGTTGACTTGGACAAAATAAGACAGACACACAAATGTCTCTAAGATTCTTAAAAAGAAGAAAATTCTGCATTGAGATTTAAAGAGTTCATTATAATATGAAAAATGTCTACTATGAGCTATACTTTCAGAAATATTCTTAGGAGCAAAATTTTTTCCATAATTGTAATATATAAGTATTGACACTTGTCAGAAAAAAATAGATTTATATTGATCTCTACTAAAGATGTACATGACAAAGCACTTTTTGTCAGAGAAAGATTCAGTTTAGGGTACAAAATTCTAATGTGCTTTCTGGAAGAAATAAGACTTTACTGGACTATATACATTCCTCTTAAATCTCATTTTCTGCTCATATATTTGTATACACATATATTTTGAATATAGAGAACATAGAGTTTGAATTTTTTGCTTGCTTAAAAAGATAATTATTCAAAAGTCATTTTAAGCAACATCTTTATAGACACTTGTGATATTTTTTGTTTTGCTGATTTCCATTGTAAGCTCGTCAGTAGGCCACTATTTCTTAATGGATACTGCTGAGATTTTTTTCCTACTAATTCAAAGATTCATTCAAAGTTTATGTCTACTCAAATTCTAAACCGTCTGCTCAGTTTTCATCTCATTCTTAGGGCTTCAATGGCACATGAGTTTATTGAAAAATCCAGACAATGAACAGAAATAACATTATTTTGATTATCAACAGAGCTAGAGGGAAAGTAAATCCATATCCACTGAAGTATATTGGTGTCTGATTCCTTGGAAAAACAGTTCCTTTAACAGCAATCATAGGTATTTAAATATAACAACAGAGCTGATCATAAACTAATTTATTATTTAGTACACTAGAGGAGGAACACCTCAAAGACTGCTTCTTTTAATTATCTGACTTCTGAAAGATGCACGGATACCACTTGAAAATTTCCTACATAAAATTAAAAAAAAAAAAACTATTGAAGGGTCTTCAAAAGGTCATCTACTTCCCATAATCTCACCATTTCAGCTCCACTTTCTGGCATCTACTTACTGCTACAATCAGTTCTTTTGATTTTCTTAGAAATGTGCCAACCTGGGCCCATGCAGCTGACTCACTCCTTGCTGCCTAGTCCTGCTGTGTCACCAACACCTTGCAACCCCCTTAGCTGCACTCTGGGCTGGAAGGAGCTCTGCTCTTCCCACCAACCCATGACATGTCTGCAGAGGCAAAACAAAGGCAAAGCAAACAGCTAGGCACCTCCCCTGTGCTGCTTGACCACTCTCCTTCACAGCAACATGCAGCATTATGTAGCAAATTGTGGAGAGAGATATAAGTCATCACATCACGTGTCACAAATGCAAGCCCCCCATTTGCCTCACAAAGTGCATGAAACCATGAAATGAAATATGCTGTATGAATGGTGCATGAAATATGCACCAAAGTGCATATACTAAGGAATTATGTTATTTTTTTCAATATATAAGAAAGCTTCATTTATTAGCATGTTTTTCTTTCACGTCCCTTTAAGGTAAATATATTATCTATTAAGCTGTGTAAATAATTTCCAAATGTAGATATAGATATTCCTATATTCACATATATATATATGCATATATATATGTATTTTAAGGACATAATACAAATTTTCCGTGTTAGACTACATGAAAACCTATATAGTAATTAAATGCTGGAACTACTTTAAATTTAATAGCCAAATCTCATGATTTACAGAAAAAAAAAGAGAATTTAAGGGATTGTAATTTGTGTACTACATAGTTTCAGAGAACAGCATGGGTTTAAATGTTTATAGCAGGACTTGCATGTTTTAAATATAATATTAATAAAAACTAAGAAGAAAACAGAATTCCTGCCTGAAGCTGTCTCTTTGAAATGTTGGAAAAAAATATGTTCAGCTGCCTCATGACATCTCATACTCCCACTCATTATGAAAATAAGATTATTGTGAACTGGAAAGGTTTTCATAGAAAGTGCTAATTAATAAAAATTATGTTTGAAAATCTTTTACAGGTTTTTTTTTTTGAGGGAAGGAGAGCACTATGCACTTCTGAGAGCACTGGGACAGGCTGCCCAGAGAGGTTGTGGAGTCTCTTCTGGAGATCTTCCAAACCCACCTGAATGCCACCCTGTGCCCTGTGCTCTAGGTGTCCCTGCTAGAGCAGGGGTGTTGGACTAGATGACCTCTAGAGGTCCCTTCCAAACTCAACCATTCTATGATTATGTGATGATCATCCAGGGAAACAAATCTGTATATTCTTAAACTTACAATGATTTAAGATCATATTTTCTGGAATATTCCCATGCTAGTTTTCTATATATTGCAGTATAATCCCAGTGTCAGAGAAAATCACAGTTAATTATAAGTATGGGTTCATGCACATAATAAAATCTAGTATGTGATAGCTAAGAAATGGTTGATAATTTTAAATCTAAAAAAAAAATCATTTTTATTACCCCAAATAATTTATTTCTATTATTTATTCTAAATGATATCTATGAATCTGACAGAATTAAGAAAATATTATTTTTTTTCTTTATTTTTTATGGAATAGATCAAAGTCAAATGGTAGCTGCAGCTAAAGAACACAAGTGCCCCGAACAACAAGCCAATAGCTCTGAATGCAGCAGAGCTGCCTATCCACTGCTGAGCTCCAAACACTTGACACTTTAGGGAGAAATGGCACTGATTATCCTGTTCTCTGATAATTGCACTCTGAATTAGAAAGGGAGAGTGAAGTTTAATGTCACACTGCCCTTGGTCCTAGAATTATGCCATTAATTGAGCCTTAGTCTTCTTTAATACTTCGTGTTTGCTTGTCTGTCTTTCCCTGTCTCTTTTTTGTATTTTATTGGTACTCTATCTGTACTACTTATGAGTCATCTGAAAAAAACCTAGGCATCTGACATATAGACTACAGCAATTTTATTTAAGGCTCTTGTTTGTGCACATTCCTTTCTGGAGGTCTTTCTCTTTATTTTCTACAAATGAAAAAATATAAGTTTTAAATGGTTTCACAAGGAAGAGAAGCCAAGCATAAGCAACTTTTTGTTAAAGTAAAATAAAACAAAATATTTAATTCAGGATGTGATCCCATAAAAGAGGGAGATTGAATTATATATGTGGGTTTTTTTGTATTCTTTGTTATTGTCACCGCATAGGTTTTGTTTTTCTTACTCTATTCTATATCAATGACGCAAAGCAATGGAGAAAGCAACTATACACATGCCTATTCTAAAATATTCTGACAGTCAAAATGTACTTTAAGTTCAATGGTGGTAAATAATAAGACAATTTTTAAAATTCATTTTCAGATAAATAATATGTCCATATTTTTCAAAGGAAATTAGGAGGCTAAAATTGCAATATGAGTGTCTTCTGGGGTCTATCTTTTATCGAAGCAGAATATTTCTTGGTAGACAAAAGGAGGATGTGTATGAAAGGAAAGGAAGGTAAAGGTGTAGTACTGCCTTGATCCCTGACTTTGAATAGATTTCTGAGATTATTTTTAAATTGCTTCTTGAAGTTTCATGCTGCACCAGGGAAGCCTGAGGGAAGTAGGGAGGCTACTTAGGTTTTTTTTCCCAATATAATCTTTTATATGTGTATACATATATATATATATATATACACACACACACACATATGCACATATATATACAAATATATATAACATATATATATATACACACATATATATACTTTTTTTTTCCTGTTGCTTCTAATAATATTTGAAGCTTTCATGGGAGATATCTGGTCTAAAAGAAGTTGAGAATGGATGTAGAAAGATTTCATCCTTAACTATGTAACTTAGAACTTGTAAGCATTCTCATACGCCTGAGCAATACAAAAAAGAAACAAATATGAATTAATACTATGGGAAGGAGGGTGAGGAGGAAAAAGAGGTATCTTTGAGGAGGATATCAGAGCAAAGGACTGTTTCCTTCACTACTCCATCTTGTGAAGAGAACAATTTGCAGAGATGGAGCTAGTAAACTGGATTTGTTTCCTGATCAACAAATCAAGGAAAGTGGTAAATGAAACACAGAAATAAGAAACAGGCAAACAGAGACTGAGCAACATGCACCATTTCTCCAAATAAATCCAAGACCACAGAATAGCTTTAATGTTGATTTTGGTGCTGTTTTAAAGTCAGTTTCATCACCTTGCCTGCTGCAGTATTTATCCATCCCTTGCAATCACTGTCTACTCCAGTTTTTAAAATAAAGATAGACATTTTGTGAGTACATTTATGTTTGTCTGAAAGCAAATGAAAGTGGGTTGCCATTAATATTTTGCTGTTAGTTTAGCTAATCTTGTTTCAAGTGTTTCTTCTTGACATTACTAAATGTGTTGCGATACTTTGAGTTCAAACACAGGTATAAAGAAATGGATTTGTTTTGCTTGCTTTTTCTGTTTCTGATGTAAAGATCCTCCAGTGATCCATTGTCCTTTAGAAAATTCAGTCTCTGCTTACATACTAAGTCAGCAAGAAAGACATTTCATTCACCTTATAATTATTTATCAGATTCAATTATTTTTTGCTAGTGTTTCCATTAGTTAGGTGTTAAACTTTAAGTCACTTTGAAAGTGCAGACACATTTCATAATGCTCATGTGTTTTGATGCTGTGCTAGTAGTAGAAAATATTCCTTGTTCCTTTCACATACATTCATTCCTTAAAACAGCTGTTCATCTGTTGTTCCGTCAATTCCTTATTTGTTGGTGCATTTCATAATGGCAATGTATGCTCAGACAGTCACGTTAGAATTGTAAAATTCCCAGAAAATGGGCCAAACTGAAATGTCTGATATTTCCTAGGCTCAATTTCAGAAGAGGAACAGTTAATATGATAGTTTCATGTTAGTGAAATAGCACTAAGTCAGTCAACTGTTTACTTCCTCTAGGATAACAAATAGGATAGAGGAAAGGAGCCATATTATCACCTGCTTTTCACTATAAGCTTCATATTTTCCTTCCAGGTATGAAATAATGTGGGTTACGTTCTGGTAATGCAGAGAGGAGGTTAGCATTTTATTTGTGTTTTTTTTTTTTTTTTTTTTTTTTTTTTNAAATAAAAGGGGAAAATTTTTGGGAATTCAGAGAAGATTTTTCTTTTTTTTTTTTTTTTTTTTTTTTTTTTTTTTTTTTCTTTTCTTTTCAACTGAGGAAAACAATAGAGCAATAGAGACATCTGCTGGTGTTTTGGTACTTTCATAATACTGTGACAACAAATCTTTTAGGAAAACTGACACGTTTAGCTGTGGATTAAGCTATATCACTTGCTAATTTTCTTCCTGTTATATCTTTTGAACCATGATTCCTAAAAAAAAAAAAAAGAGCGAGAGCGAGGGGGACAGAATCTAGTCTTCATATTTTACCTAGTGTGTTCTAGATTTGCAAATTCTTCCTCAAATTCCTACCTACTTCTTGAACATGATCTATTCAGAGTAGGTATTCTTAACGAAGTTAGACTTTGCATTAAGAGAATATCATCCTCCTATTTAGATGTCATTCAGAGCATACTTTTTTTATGATAATTAAAAGGATAGATGACCAAACTCATTGCAATATTCCTAGAATCTGTAACCTAAGACAGTTCTCCAATAACTTTAGATATTGATTTAACTTTTGAAAATAGGAGCAATATATGGTATTTTACATTTGTGCCTGGAAAAATAATACTTCTAAAGTCTGCCTCAATTTTGATGCAGTTATTGGCAGTTCATGAGGGGAAGTACTCACTTTTAAAATTGATACTTTCTATGAAAGATGTGGATAGATTCCACACTGAGTGAATTTGAAAACTTCTATATATTTCCAAAGCTACTGGTAACTTGTGTTCAATAGACACAAGGCCAATTGGATCACTGTTATCCATCTTCTATTTTTCAAGGTCCAGGACATAAACAGTTTTCTACCTTCGAAAAAGACTACCTGGCCTTTTCTTTTTTTTTAATTAAAAAATGCAAACTGATTATATGTTAATTATGAATCAGAACATTTCCCAGAGGGACTAGAGATGAGAATCTGCTATAATATGATACGACAACTGGCTGCTATTCCTTTTCATGTTTTTGATGTCAGTTCTCAAGGTGCTTTGTGTCATAGCTGATATTATCTGATGGAAAAAGCAAGAAAATTTACAGAAAAGTAATCCTAATTCCTTAATATTTAAGTCCTTTAACAGGGAGAGGTAACTTGTATTGCAGTGTGTTGTAAGACTAAGGCATAAAGAGAGCTTGTTATGCCCTTGCATTCAGTTCAGTTTAGGAATAGATTCCATTGTGCATAAAATAATTTTATAGTGAATATAGTCTTCATATTTAAAGTATTTTATATAATGTATATGTATACCATATATGCACATATGCCTTCATTAAAACTGCTTTTAGAGGAAGCATTCTTTTAAATTACCATATATGAAGCACAAGTGGCACAAAGGAAAAAATCTATAAAATATTTAATTTTTTTCCCCTTAAATATTAGTGTCAAATGGCATAATGAGATGGGTTCAAATAGAATCAGAATTTTTAAGTTGTGAGAAAATATCCTTCAATTTTCAAGGGATAGCAGAGATGAAAGATAAATATCACATGAAAAGTATTCAGAAAATTTTTTTACTACTGAATGAAATACACAGAGTTGGATTTTATCATCTCAGCGAATTTTAATCTTATGTACATGTCAGTATGTTGTTAACTTTGCCTTTATTACTCATGGCAGGAAAGTTGCACTCTAAAATATGAGTTTGCATGACCAATAGAGTATTATTTCGGAAAACTACTTTTCTAGAACTTTTTTTCATCATTTCTCACCATAAATGTGGAGAAAACCTCTAGTTCAGGTGCAGATATCTACAATTGAACGGATGAATCCCAGCCATTGTGCTCAAATAAGGAAATGAAAAGGTTCTTCTAACAAATGAGCTAGCAATAAAGTAATTGCTATCAGCAGTTATAAACTGTTTCTTTTAGAATTCACTCTCTAAGTTTTGTTAATATAGTCAACAGTCCAAAAATAATACTACATTTCAAGAGTCCAAAAAAAAATTGTATGTGCAAGGCAGCTAACCATTGCTAAGACCTTGTGTTAAACTTCTGATTAACCAATATAAAGTGGTAGCAAATCTGAGTTTCATAAAGAATGCATTCATAACTTTCTGATACCAAATTAAGGCACAGCTGGTGTTCCAATTCTCAGTTCTTTAGCATTTTCTTAATTTCACTCGCAATCTTAGGGATAAATCTGCAGTAAATTTAAATTGCCATAGTTCCACTCAATCAATAAGGCTATAATAAGTCTATAAAACCTGCTTTTGTATCTTGAATTTCTTAATCCTCATGTTGCTGACTCTCTTTTTACAAACGAATCTTCAAATCTTACACGTGTCTTAGAGAAGGGGTAGCTGAATTGTGCATATAATGCACATTTATATGTTATGTTGATGTAGCAGGTGATGTTTTTTTCTGTTTAGAAATTATCCAGAAACAGGATGGTAGTTTTCTGTAATCATTATTTCATTCTCAACCGTACACTGTATAAGAAAAAAAAGAAAGGAAAGAAAAAAAGAGAGTAATTAATTTCTGAGGAAGAAAGGGTATTTTTTATTTATTTACCAATTTATTGTCTAGGGAAATGAGAGGAAAAAAATGGAAAAGAAAATGAATGAATGTACAGTACAGGTTTAACAATGTTACATGCCAATGTGAAATTATACGATCTTTAAGGACAACACCAGAGAGGAAACAAAAAAAAACAAAATGAAGGAAGTAAGAAAAGACTATTTGCTTCAGAAATCTTCCCCAAAAAATCCTAATGATGAGAAATAATGGTAAATATTCTCATGCTTGTTTAATACTTTATGTGAAAAGATTATGAAACAAGTTGGATGCTATAGAGTACTTCTGTACTGCATCTACTGATTGCTGCAGCATATCAGAAGAAAAAGCGCATAGAGGATGACAGCTGTTTGAATCACCCCTGCATTAAAATCTGGGAATACAATGTGCATTATGTGAAGAGTAGACAGGGAGATGAGAGGAAGTTACTATAATGACACACCTTATGGTGTCAGACCTCAGCTTCTTTGAAAAGTAAAAAATCTTACACAGGGGAAAGGTAAAGTGATTATGCTACCTTGAAGCTCAGATGAAACAATATGACTATATCTTTGGTAGAAAATATACCATGTATAAAAGCAAATGAATTTTATCTTCAATAATTTTCCCCTTCTACAGCGTAAATCAGATCTTCATCTTGCAAGAAATTCTGCTGTGAATAAAAAGCCTTGAATAATAATGGGGCTTAAAACATTTGTACAAATTCAGGTATCTTAAATGACATGGAATAAGTGCAAAACACAACAATTAGCTAAATTAGCTATGTACTTCCCTTCTTTGCTACTTAGTGACTATGTGCAAAAATCTTGTAAATATTAGACTAGATACATTTAAATAGAGAATATCTTTGGAAAATTGTATGAAATACCATAACCACAGAGCTCACTTTTTCAAATTCTTTTAGCAGGAATTGTTACAAGGTTTTCTGATAACCAAGCTTAAATGAAGATTTTTCTCTATAAGAGAACAAGTGTATGTTGGCTAGTAGTAAGTTCCATAAAAGATTCTATTAGTTAGAAAACTTCATCAAGCAACCTAAAAATTAAGAGTATTCTGTAATCAAATCCCAAAGCTCATCTCTCTTTTAATGTCTTTCTTTATGATTTTCCTTTTCCAGTTACTCACTTCTAAAAATGGATCTTAAATATTAGAGTAACAGGGTAATGGGTAATAGGTTAAGGTAATAAACTATAATGAATGAAAAAAGTCAGACAATGCTAAGGGTTAGAGGAAGATGAAGGCTCACAGCTAATCAGATCAGTAAGAAAGTTTGTTTAGCCAAACAAAACCTAAGCCAGCTTAGCAAAGGCTGCATTAACAAGAAGAGGCTTCAGGCATTTCACAGAAATTAAGATGAATACAGTGTTTGTCTAATAATAAATAATACAGAGATGCAAAATTTCTTTTAATTGAAGAAAGCAAGACATTGCTATTCTAGCAAACAGAAATCTTACTTTTGTTTTTTTTAAATAAAGATGCGGTACATCTTTATTTATGTGTGCAATCAATGAACTCATTGACGTAAGATTAAACATCCATAATTTTCCTGCATCCAGCATAGCAAACTAAGTATTTATGCATGTTACTTTATATTAAAATACATTAATTGCCTATTAAAATAGATTAAAATGGCTTGAAGTACTACATTTTTACAAATATGTGAGGAAAACTTGTATAGATAACATATGTAATAAACTCCCAAATAACTTGCATGATAATTCAAGCAATATAAGGCACATTGTTCATACATATTTACTAGATAAGATAGCTATGATTTAAAAAAAAAGATAATAAAGTTTATTTATCATTGATTTGTGAAGAAATATGGTTACAAACCCAAAGCAAACTCTAAACTGGGGACATATATATGAAAGATTTTTTTTTTTAATTTTAATTTTCAGTTTTCAGTATCTGAATGAAGTATGTTATCTAGTCATTGTTATAAATAACAAATATATGACTGAAGTTGATGGAGTTTTGCAGTTGCTGTATTGTCCTAAATATTAGAAAATGAAATCTCCTTGTGAACGTTGTACCTAAATATTAAAGATGTTCAAGAGAAAATAAAAACTAATTCTGTTATCAGGATGCTTCTTATTTCAAAACTTATAGTTGTTCTGGAGGTCCATTATTTTAGCTGAACATCTCTACTTGCTTTTCATTGGTTGCACTGGAAAGGTTATGTTGAAGAGTATACTCACCTTCATGGAGATTGTCTGAAAGAGTAGGCAACTGTGCCATACTTCCTATTCTCCCGCTCAGATTGAATTGAGAAAGAAATATGGCATTTGGGGCATTCATATGAGTGAACTCTATTATTTCACTTTTCATTTTGAAGTAACTTGCTAAATTCATTAATAACTTAGGTATGGTAAGCAATAATATTGCCATCATGGGAAATATAACTTAATTTATGGCATGTCTCGTGATTTTTATACTTTTACCTCCAGAAAACAAAAGTTATAAAATATACTGAATATGATCAAGAAATATTCTAAGATATTTTTACTTCGTTTCTTCAGGTAAGCTTTCACCAGCCAAAGATGTTAGCTTATGTTAGATTATATAGCTTTTTGTAGATTTGATTGTATAGATTTTTCTAACAAACAAGCTTAGGTATACATTTACTCTTCAGGACATGAAACACAAAATGAAATGCCTTTCAGCAGTGTAACTGAGCATAACCAGTCAAATCTATTGTGCTGTTGTGAATGCAGCTTAGAGCACTTTAAGCATATTCTTGTAGACTCTTTTTCATGGATTGAAGAGTCTTCTGTTTTCTTTTTTTTTTGATGGCTGTGATGGTATCACAGAATTCATGTATTTCCCTCTCAAAGAAAGGATTTCTGCCTTCAGTTCCAAACACGTGCAATTTAGAGGTTAGTAATGATGATAATATAAGAACATGACAATCAGTATTCCATAGAATGAATAGTAGCATGTTCTTGTTTTTATGCTGTTTTCTCATAATATTATAATGTTGAGATAGTTAGAACAATCCGAAAGCAAGCTGACATTATATACAATACAGAAACTTTTAATTATTTGATATTTTACATCAATTAGATCTATTGCACTGATTTACTCAGTAATTTAAGTCAATGCATTAAAAAAAAATCTATCACTAATAGATTATTAATGGTGGCAACACAATTCTGCTCCTGATAAATATATAGTGATATATTAAGTATCAGGTGGTAAGAAGTGTGCAGAGGCCAAGACATGAAATATCATTGTAGTCATGATGTTATGTTCCTTTTCAAAGCATGATCTCCACCTGCACTTACCAGTTTCAGCTGGTTTGATAATATTGTTCTTAGATATCAACATTAGGCGCAGTGCTAAAAGATACATGAAGCAATTTTGGGGCCACTATATTAGGAGGCAAAAGAGGTGTAGGTCACATATACAAGATAAATACACCTAAAAAATCTAATAAGCAGCAGATAGAATAAAAAATGGCTTTCTGAATTATGTTTTCAGAGATTTTTTTAATTTTCTGTAATTTATAGACATTTATAACACATTATAATTGTTTATGTTTTATAATTATATGACAACTTATTAACATATATCAACATATGGTGTGTTTAAGAAATGTCGTGTCTAAGCACAGTCAAGATGTCTCTTGAATAATAGCAGATATTACTCAGTGAACTTCAGACTTTCCATGTATTAACTTTCTGTTCTGTCCTGTGTTTTTTTCAGTCAGCATTAGCAAAGATACTTCAAAGGAGAGTGCAAAAAAAGCACTCAGAACAGAGAGAGAAAGGTTGAAATAGCATGAAGGCTTTTACCTAAATATTTTTCAATCAGCAGTTACCTTGCTTTGATAAGGATACCTAGTAAATCATAAAAGTGACGCCTTTTTCAAAAGTCCTTAACTCATTAATTCATGGCTATTACTGCAATGCATCTCCAGACTTCAGGAGTTTGATTTTGAAGAATGTCTTCATTCATTTTGAAGAATGAAGAAGAGGCCCAGTTTTCTCTACTTATCTCTGTTTGGCTCACAGCAAGGAAAAATAGCAGAGTGCACAAAGAGCATGAAAAGATCATTTCAAAGCCAAAAGACATTCAGAACCTCAATCATATAAGAATAAATTCAAAGTAAAAAAAGAAAAAAAATGTGTACAGAATATGTGTTGGGTCATCAAAAACAACTGTGTCTCACAACAAATCTATTCCTTTGCCTTTCCTCTACTACTAGCTAGACTTAGTAGACAGAACTACAGTTTTTGACCAAGCATGATAAATATGGCTACACTCATTCAGGTTTTCAGTAAACACCTATGACGTACAGAAGTTTAGTGATAGCTAGCTAAAATCTCACTTTAATATCAATAGTTCTATTCCACAAGCTCTTTTTTCCTGCTACAAGCAGGAAATAAAATGTAAAAAAATGCAAATCTTTAATTAAAGATTTTTTGTTCTTTCTAATATCTGAGATATGTTTCTTTAGATGAAAGCTATTTCAATTTACTTTGGTCTGCCACATGAATCACCTAAGATCATTTTTGTCTGACCAGTGTCTATATCTCAGTGTGCTGAATTTTGCTATTCCAGATGATTCTTGCTATGGTGTTCTGCATGACCAGTAGCAGACTGTACTTTTTTACAAGACAGCATTTAGGAACCAGGAATTTGGGAAGAAAGGGCTGCAAGGGAGTCTCCTGGACGATTAAATCCAGTTTCCTTCATTACAATGAGAGTTTCATTAAGAAAGTTCTCTACAATATCTAAAAAAAGGTCCTGACATTTACTGGGATTCCCCACAAAAGTTCCCCTCCATAAAACTTGAAGACTTACAGCGATGTCCTGAAATCCAAAAATATAGTATATTACAGGGGGAGAGCAGAAACTTTATGAGGATCAGAAGCATCCTAGACTCCAAAAGGGTATTAATTCAAACAAAATGATCTTGGAATAGGAATACATTTTGTGCTATTAAAAAGGACAAAAGCCCAACTGGTATTTTGAGCTTTAGATTAATAACTTCCTTTTTGACCTCAAATCAGTAAGCTCACGGGGATGGAAAAAGCAAACAGACCAGTTCCATACATCTTGTTTATAAGCATGGCAAGTCTTGGCCAGGCTTAGAACTGACGGGTGCTTGGAAAACAGAAGAACAAGCAGAACAAATCCCATGTCATTAGTCTCGGAGCAGAAAAGTCATGTTTGTCTTCGTCCCTACTGTCAATTACATGGGTAGATACTCTGCAGTTTAAGATTATTCTACCATGGAAAAGATTAAATCATATCATGACATAGTTTCCTTTCAAAACCTCAGGGATAGCAGAAATATTGGATACCTAAAGATTCAAAACACAGATATATTTTTATTATTTGAAACTTATCTTCAGGAATCTCTTCCATAAGTTTATCACGAAGTTTCATAAAATAATTTTGGTGACAGCAACCTGTTTGGTTCTGAGTATTTGGATTTTTTTTCTTCTAACTCCTGGAACGTACTTTTATAAATTATTATAACTCTGGTTTATTGAGCTTTGGAGAGCAGTGTAACTCTCATCAAGGTCAAAGTGAAACAACTCTCAATTTCTTATTTTGTTTTTTACACTTCTATAAGTGAGGAAAGATGCAGAGATGTAAGAAAGCACAAGGGAATCCATAAGAATTGCTGCTAACCAGGGAAATGAATGCTGGGTTTAGGCACTATGCAGAGAGCTTCTTCCAGGACTATGGAGGCACTGCATGTGCTTTATTTAGAGGTCAGACACTGGATTTTATTACTTTTTCTTTTACTTTTTTTCTTTTGCTTCAGGAAAAAGGAGGTGTAGAAGAAAGAGCTTTGCTGTTGGAAGTAGAGCATAGTGTTCTTTCAGCTTCCTTTTAAGTGTAAGGTCAGGTGTTAGTCAGTTACTGCCAACAAACATTCCAAAACAATTTCTCACTGAAAAAATACACTGCCCTTAAGACACCTCTGTTTAAAATCTATGTAATAGGTAAAAAAAAAATCCTTATTTCAAAGACACAAATATGAGTACTCACAAACTAAAGTTTATTTAACTAAAGTTCATCTAAATTAAATATCTATTTGCACCTTAACCTCCTTTATGCTTGGATGTAAGTGAAAAAAATAGTCAAGCAACAACACAGAACCAACCAGAAGCACCTGAGGCCTGGAGCATTTGCAGGTAATGACGACTATTAAAAGTAAAGACACAGCTGTCACTTGAGGAATGGCCTGAATTTTTGAATCTTTCGCAATGTGGTTCTTATAGCCTCACAAACTTACCATATGGTTAGCTCTTGGGGCTTGTCTACACAAATGTAGATGCATTGAAGCAAATGCTACAGTGCAACTGCTTTGATGCAATTGCATCTGAGTTAACTGCCAAAGTATGCTGCTTCTCAAATTATTATTTCTACATGAGAGAAATTTATTCCAAAGCCTGTATTCAAGAAGATATGTCCCCTATCTATGTATCTATATATCTATGTGTATATGTTTACTATATATATATATATATATTGGAAATTGTTACTTCTTCAATGCAACATGGATTTATTTCTGCTGGGGAACAGGAGGAATACTCCAGTTACACTACTCCAGTTATGCTGTAGTTGAGGTCTCACATTTTATAAACAAAAAAACTTCTTCAGAAATTTAAAAGTCAGTCCTATCAGCCTAGAAATATTCACAATGTCAAGATTTTAAGGAATGACAAAAAATGTGTAAGAAAAAGATGTAAAGATTTCTTTTCCTTTAGAGTTCTAGCATCATATTCGCTGATTTATTTCATTTACTGTCTAGGTAATAGACCAGCCTACTGAATAGGCAAGCAGCTGTAGGTTGAGAGTGTGGAATATGTTTGGGAGACTGAAGACAATTGAAGACAATTGAAGACAATTACTAGACAGATAAACAGAATCTCGGATTAGAACTGCATGCTGGGCCTTATACGATGATTGTGAGAGGAAAAGTGAGTGCTTTACCAAAATCTGTCAGGCAGAGACAGAAAAATGCCCAGAACAGCATGACTAGCCAACGAGATAGATACCTGCCTGTATATGACAGCTGCTGTGTGCATATTATACTGTGGGCATTTTAGTCCATTCAGAAGAGAAAATTTTCACTTAAAAAGTTGCACTGCTATATTTTACCTTTCTTCATGATTTTTTTTAAGCAGAAAATAACATACGAACAAATTGTTCAGGGAGGTCAGTGGTATGGATCTGTAGGATGTACTTTCTTCAGCAGCACACAATGTGCATCTGTATTGCTTAGTTCAGTTGTTGAGGCTTTGCTGGCTCATCTGGGACATATGCTGGGTGTGGCTCTGTGAAACTTGACTGTGTGCTTCCACTTTTCCTGACATGAGAAAGCCAAAATACAGAGCTTTGAAGTCATAAGCCTTTGAGAACACATGGTTGTGTAAGCCTAGAAAGATACCATTCCTACATGGAGCAGGTATTTTTGTATTTTGTATGCAACATCCATAGGTGATAGAAGAAAAAGTGTCCTTCCAAGAGAAGAAAATCATCTAAATTGCCTTTAAATGACAAGTGGGTGTCAGTAATGATCTATTTTAAAATATGTGGTTGTTTAATGAACATTTTGTGTGTGGATGTGCCTGCACATGATTATTACAATTAGCAGTTTCAAATCAAAGTTATTTTATCCACATTTTTATGGGAGATAAACAGATAATGATAATCCTGTGTTTATGAAAATATCCCCATATTGCTGCAAATCATATATTTTACTATTTGTCTGTTTTGTAAATCATATTTTAGTCCAGTTAGTTTCTTGTAAAGTTTTTAGTAGTCTGCATGATACATTTTCCTTTTTATCTTTTGAGTTTTATTTTAATAAAGAAATAATTGATGATGAATTCATATACAGTTTTATTAATGTGTGTTTGATTTAATTTTACTAGCTACCACACTAGCTTTAGAACATTTCAGGTTAAAAATGTGCACATAAAACCAATGCAGAGATTATTTGTGATATCACATCATAAAAAAACAGAAAGTAGGTGGGGTGTTTGTGCAAAATTCCTTATTCAGAAGATAGAGATGTCTTGGGAAAAACAGCACCCCGTGATGCATGTTGACCCAGAACAGGCACACTTTTATTCAAACAGGCTCAATTTCACCTTCCTTGTGCATCTTGGACCTTTCCATTACACTGGAAGTATACATTGCAAAAGAAAGCCAAGCATAAAAATTGGAAATATGCACATGGAACCGCTGCCTGCCTTTAGCCTGTGGCCATAGGAGGGCTATGGCTGAAGATAGACCTAAGTTCTGCTGCACTTTTTAGTTGTCCAGATGTCAAATGATAAACAGCCTGAGAGCTGTGGAGCACCAGCAGTCCAGTGCCTTAACCCAGCACTTGGCTCATGCTAGTGAAGCTGCTGGGGCTTCAGGCTGAGTCCAACTTTTAGGCGGACAGTTCAGAGCAACCAGGATCTGTCTGTATTCACGTGTTTTGAACCACTGTGCTTCTGTTTCCTTCCCTACTCAAAAGGGCTGCAATTACCTAAAGCAGAGATGTTGTGGAGGCTGTAACCCAATGCTCTTTTTGCAGTACAATGGTTAATATTTCCACTTGGCCCATGATGAAACAAAGGCAGTACCTGGCATCTCTGAGGACTGGGCTAAATACAGTTTTCTAACCTTACAGTGAAGGCTGGATGAGACTGATGAAATTAAGATTAATTAAAAAGGGATTGATTCAATTAAATATTAGATTTTTCAAACATATTTAAAAATTTAGGTTGTAATTTTGCCTCTTGATTCTAAGCATTAACCATGGTACTGTACTACCTGAAGTGCAGACAAACTTTGTTTCTCGAAATGTCTTCTGAGTGGAATTTGATACAGCACTTGCTTTTTTTTTTTTTTAGGGGATGAAGCATTAAATGAAGCAAGAACTAGATAAATTGAAAAGGCTGCAAAATGTGTCTTTCTGAGCAATTGCCTGCTCTAAGAAGAACATCATTACAGGAGTGATTTACAATTACTCCAATTAGTATTTATATAAAATATGAAACATTTCCACATTTCCACACACCCAAATTAAACACTGTAGGAGTTTCACAGAACTCTGTTAATTACCTACATGACCAAAAATACTCATGTTTCTCTGAGCATAAATTTTCTTGCGCTGAACACAGATGAGTTGTTCTTTATAATTAGACTATGTACTTTATTTCACATCTGTCCTGCATTAAGTTAAAGAGCATTTCACTTAAATTAAAAATGGTCATGCTGGATCTTCACTTCCTGCAATAGCTAGACTAGAACTAAACCGTGTAAAAAATGCACGAGTTTTGCAAATGTTTCAGTGAACATACTCATAATTTAACTTGAAGTTGGATAAATGTCCTATGTGTTCCAGAATCACAAAATGTTCTTAATCTGTTGACACAGCATTTGTAGGAAAATAAATTTGAATCTGCCAAACTGAATGAGAATTCCTGTAACTGCAATTAGTACAGACACAATAATAATGCAATTTTTCTATAAAATATTAAAATAAATTTCTATCCATAGTAAGTGCTTAATTTTCAAATAGTTATTTCCTGACCCTTATTAAGAATTGTACCATCTTCTTACCCACATAAGAAGTAGAAAGGAATATTTACAATTATAATTTTCTTTATAGTTATTTTGTTGTGTTTCTGATTTTTCTATGATTTATCCATATAATTCTATTAAATTCAATGAAGCATATGTAACTGAAAACGGACATCCCACACATAGGTCAATAGCTGCAATGACCAAGAAATAGTTACCTAATTCAAAGACAATGATATAAACTACTAGAGCAAAGTGATTAGGGTATCTTTGTAAGCAATGGAGAAGGAAAATGCATTGAAAACCTCTGATGAGCAATTGAAAATGTCTACCTGAATTATTAATGAATATTATAAAGACACAGCATGCAACATCTCTTGTGAACCCGATGACTGGAAGCTCTTCCCTGGTGGAGTCAGCATGCCTATCATTAGTTCTCAGTGTTCTCAGCTTAGAAGTGAATTCAAAATCCTGTCACAGCAGAGGAATGGCCAAATCAATTTTATCCTGTCTGCATCTGCTTAGGAAGTTATAGCACTTTCAAGAGATGGGTTCATTCTTCTTTTTTCAGTGGCACATTCTTGTAAAGCTTTACCTCTTAAACCTTTGCAGAAGCCAAAGCTGTCACAATGCATGATGTCTTTATTGACTGGTCATTTTGCTGGGACATTGCTAATAGAGGAAGAACTGCTATGGATACATGTAAATTTGCAGATTACATTCAATGAGGTCATTGATCATTTAATGATCAGTGTATTCTTAAACAGCACCAGTGTATTGAAGGACTGACCTTCTTCCCATGTTATGCTACCAGGAGATACAGCAGCAATGAAATTCTCTGACATAGTGCAGTTGATTGGCAGACCATGCTCTAGAAAGCCATTGGAACTGGTTTCCTGACTCACTCCAAACTTAGCCAAATTTAATTAAATATTTAGGCACATTTAGGAAGAATTGTGCTGAAAGGGATTTTTGAGGAAGGTTGCAGGAATATTTGCCATGACAAAACAGCACTGGAGAGAATCATCTCTGACGTGTTCTATAAAAATTTTTATGTTGATCCTGTGTACTATGCAGTTAATATTTATTTGTTTACTGATACTGGTTCCTCAAGTTTTTAGATTTTTTTGCTTATTTCTTGATTTGCATGCCTGAATTTATATAAATAATAAAAAAGTTTTCTCTTTTACTTAGTTTTGTACTGAATTAGAGCCACTCAACTTTCTAATTTGTATCTCATAAAAAATTGACTAAAAGTTGTTTTGACATTTGTCATTTTTTTCCAAGATATTACATGAATGTGAGCAAATTAATCATTGTTCAAAAGACCTTCTCTGTCATGTCACAAAACTTGTCTGCAATATAAAAAGTCTTTGAAAAATCATTCCTAAAGATTTTTTCTTGATTTTGTTTTTCCAATGACAGTTAAAGAAAAATAAATCTAGCAGTGCAGTTGATTCTCTGAATAAATTTTCATTAATTACATAAAAAATGTGTATATGTAGATATATACATGCATATATATCTTTTTACTGTATTCATCTTCAATATGGGGAAGCTGAAAGAAAAAGAATCCCCTATTGTCAAATAAGTAAAGAAACTGTTTAAAGAGAAGGTCAATACAGAAATTTAAACATTATATTCTTCTTTTAATGAAACAGTTTAGTTCAGGCTCCATCCTATACAAATAGTTAAACGGAATCTAAAAGGCATAATGTTGTTCATTAAAAATATTGTTTCATATTCCATTTCTCTGAAACTATAGACTCTAATGCTCTAGCAGCTGTGTATTAGAGTATAATCAATATTTTTATTAGATATGGCAAAGTATGTACAAGCTAAAAAAAATCAAGATGAATGACTTCTTTGTGCAAATAAGTATAAGGTGACTTTTGAATCTGGAACCCTTTCTGGTTTCCAGAAAGTTGGGTTGCAAAAATGTGTACCACAACAAATATTCCGTGAATCAAACAATGAGCAAAAAGGAAGTTAATTAAAAACTGATGAAGGGCCATTAGACATGAAGATTTTTGAATAATAATAATTATCATTTCCATTAAAAAAAAAAACAAAAAAGGAAAACAAAAAAACATGAAAATACATGGATTGGAAGAGAGAAATCCATCAATCAATCGAAGGGCCATTAAACATGAAGACATTTGAATAATAATTATTATTATTTTCATTTTTAAAAAAATGAAAGTACATGGATTGGAAGAGAAATCCGTCAATCAGTCCATTAAATACAAAGACACAGTTTCCAGCTTGGCACGTTGTTTAGATCACTATAGGCTGAAAGGGAAATGCTGGGCTGCAGGGAAGAACCACAAAGTGCACATAACATACTATACTCTTCCTTGGGTATCCAAAGAAGACCTGGATATATTGGGGCAGAAGTCTCCTGAACTGACATGGCTTGTCTTGCTTGTATGCATTATTTCCTTCAAATGAATTGAAATGATATTTTGATTACATCTAAGTATTAGGATTAATTGGGCAAGGTGACATTAACACAATCATATAAATTATTATTTAATATCACAAAATTCTGATTCTGTTCTCTTAAGTGACGACCACATAGTAACTTACTTATTGTTAAACCAAATCATGTGAACTGAACAATCTTTGTCTATTTTCCCCAAGAACATGCTTCCTTTCATAGAGATCTCTGGTGCTGTTTCTTAGATTTAATGACATTAAATTGAAAAACTGGCATTCATATCAAAATAGAGGTGCTATTTCTTAAATTCATACTATTGAATTCATGCTAGTGGATTTTATGCCACCATCTGAAGCACACCAAGAACTCAGTGAGCAGTAACATTTAACCTTTAAAATAAATTACCATTGAATTACAGTAATATTAAAAATGCCTTTTATGTGCAAGCAAAGAACTCAGAGTTCAGCTTATAAAAAGATTTGAAGACACAAAAGAAAATCAGAAACCGATTTATGACGATGCTTACTTTGTAAATTAAATAAGATGAAAATTCTGTGAGTATTGAGAATATGTCATTTTTCTCCATAAAAAACTTATCTTGATATTCCATATAAAAGAAAATTAGAACACAAATGTGAGAAAAGTTTCAGTTGTTAAAATATAAGAGTTGTTCTGAAATATTTCTGTTGATCTAGTGTATTTTTAAATTGAGTTTCGGAAGCTTCACTTTCATGTTTATTTTCCTTTTGATAGCCTATATGTTCAGAAAAAATTCTCCAGCCCAGTGACAGCAGTGTGAGTTTTCAGAAAGCAATTAGGAAGGGCTTCCTCTACCGCTCTGTAATGAGTTTCATGCAAACATAACTCTATATCACCCTGAGTCTCAGCGAGGTCAGTGGCACTCCAGGTCCATGCAGTGGACCACTAATATAAAGAGTATTTTGCAAGAATTCCCAAGGTATCAGCCCTGAAGAGAAATCCACATATGCTTAACTTTAGTGCTGACTTCAGTAGAACAAAGAATATTTGCAAGCATGTAGGTCTTTTCATAGGAACCAAGATAGTAAACAGCTCATGCCTGCTTTTTAGAATAGTATCCAAACATTCACTTCCCTTCTAATGATCTGCTTCAGAGGTAGGCAGACCACATAAGCTATAAAGAATACATTTATTCAATGCTTAATTAAGATGAAAATTATTTATAAAATTGCAAGGTCCTTGAAATCCTAATACTGATGCCTCATGAAAAAGAGGTTCTTCAGAATGCGCACTCTCTGAGTTAAAATGATGGAATAAAGGATATATTCATTGCAGTTCTATGCTTGAAATTTGTTTGAAAGGAGCAATTATTTCACATTGGTTTCAGTCATTTCTCTAGCAACTGAGCATATAAAAGATTAATGCATTACAGAGATGCTCTACAAAATACTACTCTCTTCATAATACTGTTTCTTGTCTCATATATGTATATAGCACACTGGAATAGACATAATTGTTCCTGTGCTGGTCATAATCATATATTCTTTAGTAAGGTGTCTGCATCATTCTCAAACATTAAGATACTTTATGAGAGTTAATAATACTGAGCAGGGAATTCATCATATTTATTTTGGGCTCCCAAGTGAGACATGAACTTGAACCTTGATCTCTTTGCCCAGAGAGGTTGTGGAGTCTCCTTCTCTGGAGATCTTCAAGACCCGCTTGGATGGAGCCCTGTGCCACGTGCTCTAGGTGGCCCTGCGTGTGCAGAGGGGTTGGACTAGATGACCTCTAGAGGTCCCTTCCAACCTTAGGCATTCTATGATTCTATGATTCTATGATTCAGATTCCTCTATAGTCACCAAAAAGAAATAGCCACCTCCTAGAGGTGACATGGCATGTATAAGAACAACTCCTACATATGCTTTGCAGGGTTCTACAGTTAGATGACATGAGTCTTTTCTGTCATCTCTGAAGGGTAATTTCTTTTGAAGAAGATAATGAACACAGGTCAACAACATTTTCTGTGTGTGACAAGCACACAATCAGCAAAATAAGTTACTTAAATTCATGAAGATCCAAAATTATTGGACATCAAGATATCTGAAAAATTATTAAAAATAGGAGTTAGATAATTTTCATACCATCCTTTTTCATTTACTATATTTGACTATTCTTTTCCTTACATCAGCAGTTTTTAACTATGCAAGTAGATACTAATTACCTACAATAGACATTGTCTCACCTTTAATAGGGATATTTGAGTGTTTATTTTAAAATTGAAATTCTCCTCAGTCGTCAATTTCTTTTTTTTTTCCTCATATGCCTTTCATCATTGCTATCCAACTTAAATTTTCTATGGTTAAAAATATATATGTACTGTACAGTACATGCATTTGTTTTGTAGGTTTAGATTTACGCAAGAATTTTCACTGCATGACAAAGCCAAAACTCTTTCAGCGATTTGTGGAGACATCAGAAGCTGCATGGCCACTGCATCACCACAGCGGTAATAACAGTAACTGTGCCATTCTGCATTTTGTGCAGTAATGGCTGTTTAACAACAGAAACAGCCATTCCAGTAACATCCTGCATCTTTGCATCAAAAAAAGTGCAATGTGCAACAGCAGCATCATCTGCTGAAAACATTTAAACCCTGGAACATTATTTATGGGTGTTTGAATGCTGCACCTAGGAAAATGTGTCTCTGATTGAGAGAACCACAAGATGGTGTCATTAAATTATCACTACTGGCAACTCTCTAAGGGCCTGATCCTTGCCATTTTATTTATAGAAGTCTGATCATGGAAAAGGAGTCACAAATAGCAGTCGGAAAAAGAACGAAATTTTATGAGGCAAAGTGACTCAAGTAGCAATTTTTTTTTTATTATTATTATTTTCTAGTAAGAGTTCTATATGAATTCCACAACTAGGTGTGAATTGTGTTAAATTTTATATTGTCATCAAAACAAGGCAGAACAAGAACATATCAATATCACGGACAAAGAAATTTTTATCATTAATTCATACCTAACAATTCCATGTAGAAATAAATGAAATTTTACACAAATATAAGTCATTAAAATTATATTGAGTGAAATTCCTATTTTCAGGAACAGAATCATGTTGGGGGCTGTAAAAATAAAAAAAAAAAGAATGGACAAATTAAACTCATGCTTACATATTAGCATGAATACGTACATGTGCATTCTTGTTTCTTCTGTTGTGTGATATTGAAACTGTGCAAATAAGCCAGCTGACAGTTTTGTCCTCCAAGCTCATCATACACTGACACTTATGCCAATAAAATTTCATTCTTAAACCTGGAGTTACTCTCGATTTATATTTGCGCTAGTGAAAAGGGAATCAAACCCATTGATTTTGTGACAAACTGTTAATAGTTTGTAAAAGTGTCCTTCTTGGGAATGAATGGTAGGTTTGATTGCCTCCATACTGCATTCACATTGCTTCTTTCTGTCCTTGACCTTTATTTGTGAGAGACAATTTCAGAATGACTTGATAAGAGACTTTTCAGGAGAGCCTGCACCTGGTGTTCTGCAATTTTCCTTTGATTTACATTTCAGAGGAAAAAAAAAAAAAGGCAAAAGAACAAAGGAAAACAGATTTTTTTAATAAAGGAAAATAGAATGTGATTATTTTATATACATATGTATGTTCATTGTATTTCAAAACATACACATTCAAAAATAACAAAATTAAAGAAACTGAAAGTATTTAATGAGTTCAGTTAAAACATATTGATTTGAGTCATCAATTTTCTCTGAGGATCCTAAATCTCTTTGTTCTTTCACTGAGTTTGTTTCTGAAAAAAAAATCAAAAAGTCTAATTTCACATCTGATTTGCACATGATATATTGAATATGTAAATAGTATAAATAAGAGAATACAATTTTTAAAGATGACTTGTGGTTTTACATCAAGTCATTTTGAAAGCCCCAATCTCATCCCCAGTATTGATGGACATATCATGTAGAATGCTATGACAACCTAAACATTGTCAGGAGATTCAGAAGAAAAATCAACAAGTTAATATTGCCTGTACAATGGAAAATCTCACTATAGGAGACAAATTAAGAACTTTTTAGTTGCAAAATTACTCTTTCGTAGACAAATTAAAATCTTTGCCTTCAGGTTTGTCAGCCTGTGACAAAATGCAACTAATTGCTCATCTGCAATTCTATCCGTCTCTCCTAAGGATTTCTGAGCACTTGTTACCTAAGTTAAGCTATCTGCCCCACTACTGCATTTACTTCAGTCTCTGGGAAGGAACTAGTTTTTTTTTTTTTTAGGAAAGCTATTGAAATATGTCGCTAAAATTCAGGAGGAAAAGGGACTTCAGTACTACTGTGTATTTTCGTAATGTATTTCCCATCTATTTGTTGGTGCTGCTTTTTAAAGTACTGCTCATGTATTAACTTTTTCAAGAATACGATTTTGTAGGAGAAATATGCTAAGAATTTTCATCAGGAATGAATGCATAAAATAATTACAAGTTAACCCTATTGCCCAAGAAACATATCAAATCTTTTAAATATAATTGCTCCATAGTTAATTACCAGGGAACATTTAAAATACCTCATTTACAGTGGAAAATGGCATAATTATTTTTTAAATATGTTATCCTTAATGCATTACATCAAGTATAGAGAGATGCAATAGAGATTTAGAATGTATAGAGATGTAATGCAAGAAATGTTTTATATACACGTCTATGAGTAACTATTATTGCTGAATTACTTATAGAATAAGTGCAAGGTTTAAGAAAATGAGGTAAATAAGAGCAAATGTAATAGTCAATGCAAATATAAAAAAAATCCAAAGAGCAGAGGTACATTGCAATAAAGATACAGTAATCATCAAAGCTAAAGCAATAGCAATAAATCTCTAATTTCAGGTTTAGGTGTGGTATACCATGATTGTCTTTGGGGAACCTAAAGAAATGGAAAAGTACAGTCATTTAAAAGTAATAATGATCCCGATGTGAACAGTTCAGACTAACAAAGCAATACATCTAACAACATAAACTTGGTCTCAGTGTGTAAAAACATTAAGACTAATGGTCCAAATGGTACAAATGGAGCGTTAAAGAAATACAGGGAAATCTGCCATGTCTACACCTTCTACAGTATTTTTGAGTGTTTAGAAGTGATTGAGTCAACTATGACACATTGAGATACACTTCATTTTTAATGGTATAATTTTCACAATTTTGGGGGGTGGGGGGAGGAACTGCTGTCCTATACTACACTGCAAAAATATTGACATGAACTTCTTTATTCAGACTGTTTTTAAATTAGTTTTTCTGTCTTGATAGTCTTTCATTTCAGCTCAACTTCAAAGTACTTCCAGTTTCCTAACTCACTCAGCACTTTATCTTTGGAAAATCCATCCACTCTGCCCTACAGATTACTGTCTAAGCTCTCTTCTTCAATGTGTCTTTATACGCATTGCTGACCAGAACAGGTTAATGGAGCTCCTACCCTGTATGTTCTGTCCTAGTCTAAATGCTGTGTTCAGCGCTGCTCTAAAAATATCTGTAATAACCCAATCTTAGATTCTTCTCTCAACCATTGTCTGTAAACTTTCTTCCATGAAAATATATTCTGAATGCTTTTACTAAAAATAGTCAATGGCAGAGTGACAAGAAATGAGCGTTGTATTGGCTACTCTGGTTTCCTTTGTAAAGGCCCTTTTGAATGTGAATGTGAATCTCACAGAGCAATAAGCCATCTGAATATGGAAAATGACTAAAATGAAGACTAAATTTTAAATATTCTTTAAGATTATTCTATATATAAATCCACTCAAAAGAGTTTCTGCATGTTAGTTTGTTTGCAAACCTTTCAGTGTGTTCATAAAGTAAACCATGAAGATGCGTTAAAGAAAGACTGGCCAAGTGGCATATGTGTGAGTGTTTTTGAGTATAGGACACAGAGAGACCCTGAGGAGAAATTAAAAAAAAATCAGATGAGAGGGCAAGAGAGTTTTTGTCTTGCAGGAATCATATTTCAAGATCTATCATCTCAAATATTTCCAAGTTAGAGGCACATGGGGCACAATGAGTCATTACTATCCTCTGACCATTAGTATGTAATGAGTATGGCTGATAGATCAACCTATATCTTCTTCCATGTATTAAATACAGACATATGCTTCACATATTTGATAATCAGATAGACAGACAAATAGAAATGCACACATTCTATACATTGGATTGGTTAAAAACCAATTAAATTAAATCCAAAATTTGTTAAATTAGTTAAAATTGATTAAAATTGGATTGGATCGGATTGGTTAAAAAAGAGTAACATTAAAAGTATGTTTATCTATCCAGTGGGAATCCAGACACATTGTCATCTCTGTGATCAGTACACAGGCAAGTCTTTTAGGGTCATCTCCAGCTCTTTTTGTGAGAAAAAATTGCAGTTAAGTCTCCAGGACTGGTGGTATCTGGGTGTTTTGTGCATGCCTTGACTTTCAGCAACAGGCAACATATCAAACAAAATAAAGTCCATTTATAAGCATACCCACTCACACACATGCATCCCCTGGAGCCCTGCAGCCCCAGGAAAGACAGAGAACCCCCCAATAAACCTATCAGAGCTGCCAGCCTTTGGCTGGTCCCCAGGACTGTGCAGGAGAGCCCCAGCTCATGGGCCAGAGGGATGCCTGTCTTGATGGTCAGCAGAGAAACTCTTCATGGACCTTATTATGGGGTGCAGGGGAAGAGCATTCTGGAGTTGAGCAAGACTTCTTATGGGATGTCTAAGGGAAAGTGGAAAGGTGGAGAAAGCAAGTCATCAAGGTGGACTGGGGAAGAATAAGAGTGGAAAAAGAAAAGAGAGAAAGAGAAAGAGAAAGAGAAAGAGAAAGAGAAAGAGAAAGAGAAAGAGAAAGAGAAAGAGAAAGAGAAAGAGAAAGAGAAAGAGAAAGAGAAAGAGAAAGAGAAAGAGAAAGAGAGAGAGAAAGGAGGACAAACAGGGGCATACTGCAGATAAGCAGGAGCTCATCTGTGTGCTTGTCCGGCCATGTCACATGCCTGATCAGCGCAATCATCTGCCCTACCTGCTCATTGAATTACATTTCTAACTATTTTTCTGGGTGAAGGGCTCTCTTTTCTGGTGCACGTGTGTGTGGAGAGATCTGAGTGCAGCCTCAGGCCACATGGTCATGTGTCCAGGAAGACAACAACTGGAGAGGTTGTTCCTAGGGAGTGTGTGATGTCTAACAAAGTTCAAGATGGATTAATCAATGAGTAGGTGAGAGGCTGGGGAGCCAGTTTTGTGTGTGTATCTCTGAGAGTAAGATAAAAAGGGAAGCTGACCAGCCACCAGAGAGACTGCCCAGCCACCAGAGTGACTAGAGGCTGGGGTCAGGTGAGTGGCCCATTTGCATGTGTCTCTATGCAGTAAGCAATGGAGAGTGCAAAGATTCAGGACTAGCAGCTGGATGGACTGTAGGAGATACTCACTGCGTATGTTTGTGGGAATGAAAGAGTCTGTACAAGCAATGGGAGAGGTCCTGCAGACCTTGGGAGCTCGTATGTCCCAGGGTCAGCAACCAGACAGAGCAAGGACCCAAGGCTAGCTGCTAGGAGGACTGAGTGTCCAAGCCCGACTGTTGGAGGAATCCACATTAAACATACATAGGTTATGTATTTTCCCAGTAACGGATCTTTGTCCTGGTTAGCCAGAGAGGGGAATATCATCCTATTCCCCTCACCAGCTAAACCGTTGATGCTGAGTGCTGTGTCTGTGTGGCCAACTGTGTGTACACATGTGTATGTGTATATGTGCACTGTACACGAGTCTGTGTGGGTGCCCACAGGGATTGCACTCTCATTCTCCTGGTTCTACCAGGGGGCATGGAACTGCACCAGTCTCTCCTCTATCAGGCTATCCGACTCAGCAACTCCCTAGCAATATAAATTATGCTTAAGTCTAGAGAATAGCCTAACCTGGAAACTGAGACTAAAGAGCAGTCAAAAACAGCTGCTATTTGAAGAACATGGTGCTTCAAATACTTTATATTTTTCTTGAAAATCTGATTGAGATATTATCTTCTGTCAAGCTAAACCACAAGAACATGCTTCTATATTCCTTTGGGCCAATTCTCTGACTTAAGCTTGGAGGCCCACATCCAGTCAATCCCCCTAGGATCTGACTTAAACAGCTACTTGTGAGCACCAGATTTAGAACACATGAAGCACTAAGGTTGGCAATCTGAGATGTACAGTATTATAAACCATAGGAAAAAAAAAAGATAAGTAGCTTTATCTGATATGAGCAGAATTTGCAAAGGGAAGAAAACAACCTAGAAATGTCAATTAATGATGAGGTCTTACTTTCAGCGCCAAGTATTTATCACATCCTTAGTGAATTATTGGTATGAATTCAGCTCTCTGTATTTCAGGTGAGTATTTTAATAATGAAGATATGATCTTAAGCTAATTAGAGTTAAATTAATTCTTAGCTATTTTATATATGTTGCAGTAGACTGAAGAGACTGAAACAAAGGTTGACTATACAGTCTGTTGGCTAGGGCGGAGTAGGAAACTGAATCTCACACAGACGCCAAAAATGCTTAATCTATAAGACAATGTCTATTTTTGGCATGTTTTTATTTATGTATATATGTATGTAATTCGTCATTATCTGTCATTATTTTAGACAACTAAACCCAACATTTTTAGAGGTTTTTTTTTTTTTTGAAGTTTATATTTTATATAATAGTGAAAATGCCATAAATGAGCATTTGAAATTTCTTTCTTTATTAAAGGAAAAATAAGAGTTGTCTAGTAAAATAATTGTAAAATATGATTCATATTCAATTTATAGCAGATCAAACTTTATTTCAAATTTATTTTGTAAGGATCAGTACCTGGGTGTCATGATCTGTTTGCAGATGACACCAAACTGGGAGGAGTGGCCAACACTCCTGCCATTCAGAGAGACCTAGACAGGATGGAGAGGAACCTCATGAGGTTCAACAAGAACAAGGGCAGGGTCCTGCACCTGGGGAGCAATAACCCCAGGCACCAGTACAGATTAGGGGTTGACTTGCTGGAAAGCAGCTCCGTGGAGAGGGATTTGGGAGTCCTGGTTGACAACAGGTTAACCATGAGGCAGCAATGTGCCCTCGTCCCCAAGAAGGCCAATGGGATCCTCGCCTGCATCAGGAAGAGCATTGGAGCAGGTTGAGAAAGGTGATCCTGCCTCTCTCCTCAGCTCTGGTGAGGCTGCACCTGGAGTCCTGGGTGCAGTTTTGGGCTCTCCAGTAGGAAACTGGGTCCAGGCGATGGCCCAGGAAGGACACTGAGCCTCTGGAGAGGGTCCAGTGGAGAGCCATGAGGTTGATTAAGGGACCGGAGCATTTGTCATATGAGGAAAGACTAAGTCAGCTGGGCCTGTTTAGTGTAGAGAAAAGAAGGCGGAGAGGAGATTTGATCAACATGTTCAAGTACCTGGGTTGTGATTGTAGGGAAGATGGGGCCAGGCTCTTCTCTGTGTTGGCCAGTGACAGGACAGGGGGGTACAAGTTGAAACACAGGAAGTTCCACCTCCATGTGAGGAAGAACTTCATTACTGTAAGGGTGACAGAGCCCTGGAAAAGGCTGCACACAATGGTTGTGGAGTTCCCTTCTCTGGAGATCATAGAATCATAGAATGCTTAAGGTTGGAAGAGACATCTTTCATATTTGAAAACTACTCCTTTCAACCAATACAAGGTACTCTCCTCTTCTTAAAATACTATCTTCCAACACATTTAGATTCAGTGTGCATTCATTATTATTTATTATTTATTAAAAAAATACAGTAAATCATGAGACGTGACACAGCAAAGGGATTTTGACCATGGATCTTAAACATATTTGGAAGGATGCATGGCTCATAATCTGTTTTTTCCACAAGGAAACCTAGTATATTTTACATTAACATGATCCCTTGACAATATGATTTAATTCTCCACACAGTCTGAAAATGTACTGATTCCTTGCAATTGGCATTAATGACACCACCTAAAAAAAAGAAAAAAAAAGTGTTTGTCTTGTTGGTTACAGCAAGTCAAGGTAGAAAGCAGTGCAATAACATAGCTACTGTCTCTCTGCAGTACTAAAGAAAGATATTATCCAACATTAAATTCGATTCTTCAGCTTACTGTTTTATTTACTTCTGAATTCCATTTATTCCCCTGTGTTGTCTAAATAAATATACTTTCATTATCCAGAGGAGTTTATAGAGCACAGTGGAAAATGAGTATGCACTGAGAGTGCACTGAGAGTCTGAGGAGAGAGATTTGAATTCATTCCTAATTGACACAATTCTTAACAAGTCTCAGTTAAAGTGAGAGTTACTTTCTTAATAAATATTTTATGTTTTGAAGAGTCTAGCAAATAGAACCTCCTAAGTATAACTAAACAAATATTCTTTGTATTTAATCATTTATCGGGAGGTGTCCGTCCCGATATAACTCCCACAATCTTTATTATGCAGGCCCACCCAGCCGTACCCCGGTTCCGAGTCGCTACGCGCCAGCAGTGCCTCGTTCCCGGGTCGCTGCAGCGAGCCCTCCCCCGCGCCGCGCTACGGCACCTCGCGAGGGGTCTCTGGGGCTGCGTGATGTTTGTCCCCGACCGGGAGGTGTGATTCCCCTTCCTCCCCCAGGGGCGAGGCTTCCCCTTACCCGTCCGGAGACAGCCGAAGGGAGAGCTGCCGGTGTTCCTGTCGGACTAGGCCTCAGGTCCCGGGCGACAGCTATCAGAGGCGCTCTGAGGCGTGACACCGTCGCTGCCCAGTATAACTCCCCCTAGGGGATCTGGGTCAGCTAAGGGAAAAGAAAAGTGCGGAGCGCTCCAACGAAAAATATCAAACAACAAATGAGGTGAAAAGTGGGGCTATTTTATTAACAGAAACATCAACTTATATAGATTTTAACAAGGGGCGGGGAGAAGGAAACTCGGGAGATAATTGGGGACATGCAAATGTGGTGGTCTTTTCTGATTGGGTCAAACCCGTTGGTGGGCGGCCAGCCTGCCAGGGGCAGATGCTCCTGGCCCCCACCTCCAGGATTCTCGACTCTTCTGGAAGCTCTGGGCATTGCTCAGTCAGGCCCGCCGGCCTGACTGAGCATGCGCCAGGCTTCCAGGGTCGTACAGGGGGCATCGGGACCCCCCTGTACAAAGTCCCACCACGCATGCCCCGACAGGGTGTTAAACAAAGGTCACCCATTATTTCTAATGGGGCCTTCAAACCTTATCAATATCTCCCTACAATCATTCAGACTACAGCTCTAACCAGTGACTTAATGTGTGCCTGTACACATGTGCATTTGGTAAATGCACTCTTTGCAAGATGAAAACATAACTAAGTTCCTTATAGGAAAACAAAAGGCCAATATCCCTTAAAAGCTTATATTCAAGCTTTTTTCAGGTTTAGGTGTTTTTCTGCCACACACTGTGTTAGTGGGAAATTTTAATGATTCAGTAGAAGGTAAGAAAGAAGCATTTTTGTTACTAGTCTAAATATTACCGAATGGAAATCCAATGTTAGGAATTTATTATTTTCCTCAAAAATATTCCGTAGTACTACATGCAAATGAAAGTGATGGTGAAATAAAAATTAGACCTACGTTGGATAATTTAGTTTCTAAACTGTGGACAACACATTTCTCTGCATGAGCTTATTTATTGTCCTATACATAATAGTTTTGTACACATTGTTCTTATTTCGCCTGCGAAGACCCACTATTTTAGTAATAACATGCAAGACAGTCCTCTAATCTGACATTATCTATAAAATAAACTAAGAATTTCTTTGCATACTGCCCTGATGAATAAAATTTTCTATGATTTTCTTCTGTCCTAAGGATGTTATGCTTTGAGCAGATCAGCACTATCTTTCATAAGACACTTCATCGGGGGAAAAAAAAAAGATGTATAGACTTCTAGAGTCTTTGGATTTTGTTTAGTCAATTAAACTTATACTCCTGTAGCAAAATATTGTAACCTATTTGTAGGAACAGAATTTGGGATATAAAAGCACTCAAAGCATCTATGGCTTAACATAAGTCAAATATGCAAAAATTGTCAAAATATGAAAAATGGCAAAAGAAAGCTTAGCATGACTAAGGCCACAAGTTTCTAACACTATCAAACACTACAAAGATTAATTTATAAAAATAAAAATATCACATTTAAATAGAATTTTCAAAACAGTCTAATTCATTAGTACACCTCAAAAATGTGTAATTCATACTTCTAACCCCTTACTGTGTAAAGAAAATCAGCTACTACAGTTGCAGCACTGACTTATGGTAAACTATACGATTCACTTTTAACTTTCTTCCTGTCATTAATGAATCACTGCAAATTCTTGATTATGAAACCTTATACTATATGGCATCAAATATTCTCTATTTCAATTTAAATTCTATTTGCCTTAGACTTATTTCATACTTTATCCCATAAATTCACTCTATTTTGAATGGAAATCTAAATTTAATTCTCCTTTAAGAGTTAATTTTCTATTATTTTCTTCAATTTTGTAGATTCTGAAGCACTAGTCATATGTCTTCAAAACAATTTTATCAAAAGAAGTAGGTCACTCTTAAGAAATTTTTGCTTTCTCTTATGACAAAATCATGCTAGGAAAAATGCCTTTTTTAATGCAACTTTTTCATCTGTGGTAAAAGACAAGATTATGTGTTTCAGCAGATTTAAGTGGACTTTCTTTGACATCTATTTATTCTTAATGAAAAGAAAATCTCCGGTTACTGAATAAAAACTTAGAATAGCTGCAAACAATGGCACTAAGACAAATAAATAGAGTACTATTTATAAGGTATATGCTCTTTTGTTCTTTGTTCTTTGTCATTTGTTATGACTAAATTACAGTATTGAAACAGACCAGATTTTTTCTCTATGGACATAAGCTACGAGTGATTCACAGTGCCTACTTGTCAATGCCTATATGTGTTCCATATGTGGAACATAACAGTTGAAAGATACCTGAGAAATCTGAATATGGAGAGGCAGATGATTTTCTTTAAAAGATACTTCTATGTCTAATATGGATGATACTTGTGCATCCAAAAGAGAACTAAAACCTTTGCTAGAGGATCATGAGACATCAGTGGACTTCAAAACAGATATGACTATCAATGTCCATGTAAAAAAGTGTTCAGGTGAAGTTAACTCCCTCCCCGGTCTACTCAGACAAAAGTGGAAGAAGCAACCACTTCCATTCCAAAACCAAAAGTCCCAATAGTCGTTTTTCTGGCATCTTTTCAGAAATATTCCAAGTTTAATTTAAATGCAATGCTTCTCACAAATAAAATATTCCTAATATTCCCATTCTATTTTTTTTGTTAGGTTTTAGAACATCTGTAGCAAATGATAATATTAAAGAGTAAAATTACGTTATTTTCAAAATCTTAGAGTAAAACATTCACTGGACACCTTACTTTTGGGTTTGTTATACTGTTACTGTTCAACTGAACTGTCTCGTGGTATCTGTGGCAGATAAGCAGCAATGGAGAGGAAAAAGTAAGGGTCAGCTACAAAATTAATAGCCAAAAGAGAAAGCTGACAACTGGTTGGAGCCCTATATGTTTCCTGATTGACAGCACAGTTCTCCTTGTTTATTCCTAGCATTTAAAAAAAAAAGGAAGAAGAAGAAAGAAGAAAAGTCAGTAAATGAGTCTCCTTTCCCTCCCTGCCTCATACAAAGAATGGAGTAATTAGGCAGGTAAATGATTCATTTGGAGCATCATAATGTATTCCAAGGTCATGCCTGTGATGGAGTAGTTTGCCTAAAAACAGCGCAATCCTGGCTATGAATTTATAAATATGAGGTTTTATTTCTTTTAATACCACTAAATACATGTCCTGTGGTGTACACATGCACAACCACACATACTTGTATAAGAAATATAAATCTGTGTATTCCTGGGATGAGAGTACCTCTCATCTACTTCTCTCAGAACAAAAATATGTAATGGAATTTCTTTGGAGTTTTCTAAAAATCATAATCATGTGGTTGCATTGCAACTTTTCTATATTTTGACTATAAAGTCCTGATGGAATCTTATCTCCAAATGTTATAGAAAAGATGCTGTAACAAGTGTCTTGTATTTGGAAGTTATTCACAATCAGACATATCTGTACAGTTTTTCTCTCCAACTAACTTCCCACTGTGAAATAGTTAATAATTTCCCACTGAGAAATAGTTAATAGCTTAATAATTTGCCTGCATTAAAGAAACGAAAACAAATACAAACGAGTATTTGCAAATGAGTATTATGCAAAAATTACATCGCACTGCTGTTTCACCTAGGATTGTGACTGAGCACTGCAAAAGAAATTATGCATGACTTGTTTGACATTTACTACTGCAAAATATATTAGTTTCTGAGGTACTTCCACATTTTGTAAGACATAAAATTATATCGCTATATAAACACATGTGAGCATATCACCAAAATTTTCCAGCATTTGCAGTTTAAGGATAGACCCTCCCCTCCTCCTCACTTCTACTAAGGCAATGAAAATCTTTGAATAAGTTATTTGCTATACATACACTAACTGAAAGTTTAAATGGTTCAAGACAGCTCTGTAGTAAACCAAGACAATTATTTTCAGTTCATATCAGTGAAATTTTATCACCAATGAAATACACTTGCTATGATTGTTGAGACATTATTTCATACTCAATTGTAAAGTTGGCTATTAAGAAAATGATGATAATGTACAAAGACAAAGGAAAAGGAAATCTTATCAATATTTGTTTACCATAAGCTCTATTAGTGAGAAAAGTGGTCTTGCTGCACATGAATAATTATTAAATGTGTCGGGCACAAAATCTGATTTAGATACTTAAGAGCTTATCCTACTTAATGTTATTGCAGTTCTTGATACAGTCAGAGGAGAGTGAGAGGCTTTCTCGGAGCAGGTAGCACCTCCTCATTGAACTTAAATTAAATTTTTCCTATAAATTAACAGAGAAACCCACCCATAGTAGAGAGAACCTAAGGAGACTAACCTTCTAACATAAGCATTTAACATTGCATATGTAAAACAAATGACACAAATAAGTCTCTATTCTGATACTATCCTCAAAAGAAATCATTCACCATTAATTTGGAGACTGCTGTTTTCTTGGCAGAACCCTGTAGACAGTGTAAACACTGTCACAGCAAACACTGAACAGTTATATCCATTATTTTTGTACCTCACCAAACATCATGCTTGCCTGTTAAGATTAAGTCAGAATTCTGGTCTTGTCAGACTTCTTACTCTGACTCTGACTCTGACTTCTTAAATATTTTGCTTAAGTTATACAGTGTAAGCATTGTATTAAAAAAAATCTTTGTTCATTTTGGATTTGAGGCTTTTTTAGAATGAAATGTGTTGTTCTACTAATACAAACAACAATAATCATTTCCAAAACTGATCACTTTTATTCTACCAGGTTCTACTTCTTTAAAAAACTATTCACCCTGTCCTCTGCTTTTTCCTCTTCAGCTGTTTAGAAAAGTTTGCTTAAACTTTGAAAAATAGCTAAACTTCTTTAGATTGTTCTTTATACCTATGGATGGATTCCACAAAACAGAAAATTAATTTGTCAAATAGAGAACAACGGTTGCATAATGATGTAAAGCAATTCTAGCTAAACATTTATGAGAGAATGACAAGAAAACAGAGGAAAACAACAAGGACAGCGTGACAAAGTATTAATCAGCATGATATGTAGTAGTCTGAACAGGTAGAAGGCGTCATATTTACTAAGACATTCTTTAAAGGACATCAAAGAAAACTCGAACAATATGCCACATTCTCACAACCTACTTGAGCTGGAGACTGCATGCACACACTGGTGTGAAGAATAACTTCTGAAATATACCTATTTTCTGTGAATTTTGTGATCAACACAACAACACTTCAACAGCAAACTCTGGTAATTAATTCCACTATTTAATTATATACTGTGTAGGTAAATATCTCTTTTTGATTGTTGATTCCACTGGCTGCCCAACCATGCTTGTGTTTGAAGAGTAATCATTTCTCTATTCATTGTCCCCATACTATTCATGATTTTATAGATATGCAACACATCCTTTCTCTCAGGCACTTATTTTTCAACCAGGAAATCTACTTTTTTTTTTTTTTTTCCCTACTGCTTTCCTGCTCATAAACATTGATGTCCTGTTTCCTTCCGTGGAATGGCAAGGTAACTGGGGATATTTCTGCTGACTCATTTCAAGCACATATGGCCAGATCCAGTGTACGTATAAAACTGTGGATGATTTACACAGTCTGTTGTGTTCACAGTTCACTTCATAGTCTTTTCTAACATTGCATTTTCCATTTTGGTAATGACTAACATTTTACTATATGTTTTCAGGAAGTTATCCTCAATGATTCTAATCTGCCAAATTTTTCCTAAGTAATAATTATTTAGAATCTATCCTTGTGCATATATACAATTAAATTGTTGTGGCAAATAGTGTTTTGCATTTTTCAACCAGGAATGATGAGACCAAGCTAAAATAAAAAATATTGACCTATGTCAATATGTCTTCCCAGAGAAATATCAAAAATGAGAAAAAAATAAATGTCCATGTCCTTATCATTGGAATTTAATGGTCATAAATAAAATTTAAAGTGTGACTGCATATATATATTTACATATGTGATGGAGAGGCACATGCAGTTAAATAAAATACATATAAAATAATCTTATGCCGCACTAGGGCACTGTATAGTGTAAATGTCTTTCAACACCTTAAATAATTGCTTCTCAAAGTAGAGTAGCAAAGTAAACAAGAAGAGAAAGTGTTTTGAATTTTATCTTAATAACTCAAAAGAAATTAGATTAAAAAGTAATGATATCTATGCCAATAAGCAATTATAAAGGCTGTAATTAAGTTCAATATCTTTAGAAAAGTTAGCTTAGTCCTACGTAAAAGTAAACAAACAACTTCTTATGCTTGCCTCAGAAAAGAGAGATCTCAGATTTTAATAAAATAATAAATAAAGTAGCCTGGTTAGATAAAAATATTTTAGCAGTCACTGATCATCAGTGTGAGCACAAGCGACCCAGAAGCACCTGTGATACTTACTGCCTTTTTTTTTGTTGTTGTTACTAATAACTATTTTTTCTGGGCAAATAAAAATCTGACAGAACAGATGGACTTAAATAACTTCCACTTTAGAACTGAATAAAGATTACTTGAGCTTTTCATCAATCAAAAGCAAAATTTCACATGAGCTCTATTTGCCCTGAGGTAATTTTTCATCCTTGCCTCAACACTCTATGCTTCATGTTCTTCCAAAATATATCTCGTTCAATCATTTGTAGTCATGTCTAGTTACAGATATAATCACTCTATTACATTAAAAACATCACAGACATAAAAAATATTTTCTAGGAGGATATTGACACATACTTTAGTTTGGATTTCCAACAACATTTTTTTTCGATAAAAGGAGTTCATTTATGAAGTAGACTTTATTTATTTATTTATTTATTTATTTATTTATTTTTCCATTAATAAATAAATCCATTAATATCATCTAATGGTTACAAGTTTAAACACAGGAAGTTCCTCCTCCATGTGAGGATGAACTTCTATATAGTGAGGGTGGCAGCGCACGGGAACAGTGTCCCGATCCAGTGTTGAGGGAGGTTACGATACGATCCCAAGTACAAGATTAAGACACAAATGTGATCAAATGCCATACAACCTTGTAAGCTCTATTCTCACAACTGTGGTAGGACAGAGAAAAGAAGAAGGGAAAAAGAAAGATAAGCAAGCAGGAGAGATGCAGCAGGATTAGTTTCCACCACCACCTGTCCAGCTACCTAAGTGCAGCTGATGATTTCTTGAAGGAGAGTTCAGAAAAACAAGCCACGCAAGGGAGGAATACCCAGTACTTTTATTGTCTCAGTTCTTGAAGAGTCTGCCCACTTTCTTAAAGGTTTTTGTGTTGTACATGCCATATGCCCTGGTGCTCCTCTTCACCAGACTTGAGTGCAAGCATGATTTGGTAGGCACTGCTGAGAATGTCATTGTTTGCGTCTCGAGCTGATATCACGGTCTTCCCAGGGACAGGATGATGAGGTAACTGGTGCGGCAACAATGTTGAGACAAACACAATCCAAAACAGTGTCTTACAAACAGGCTGCCCAGAGAGGTTGTGGAGTCTCCTTCTCTGGAGATCTTCAAACCCCGCCTGGATGCCACTCTGTGCCACATGCTGGAGCAGGGGGGTTGGACCAGATGATCTCTAGACGACCCTTCCAACCTCAACCATTCTGTGTAATTTTGTGATTCTGTGATCTCCAGATACTATTCACACATGAAGGGGAGAATTGAGTAAAGAAAGTTTTAATTAGAGGAGCCAGCTCTTCTGGGAAAGAATAAGATTTTTTCAAAAGATCTAGGTTGGGCTGCTTATATCATGTCACAGGATCTCCACAGGGAAACAAGGGACTCTGGATACATTGCTTACAAGTCTTACAATATTTTTATTCATCACAGTGCTCCAGATGAAGGAGCTCAAGAATGCTTTCCTGAGTTGTGTGATTATGCAATGTCTTAACTTTCATTTAAAAAAAATACAAAAGAAAAAAAAATTTAGGCCTGTGTCTGTAGGGAAATGCTTGATAATATGAATTAAATTTTCAAAACTCCCTTCAAAAGCATGGTTTTCACCTCTGACTTCAATGGCAATGCTGAAGGAGGGAATTGGACACAAAATGTAGGTCATGACTAATTATGGTTGTTAAGGAACTCATGATATTTTAAAATTGTAGGAAATTCTGAGTTTCAGTTTCCAACTTCCTGCCTTTCCTTAAAAACTCAGCATTTTTGTTATTTATATATAGAAAAGATTTTCTGTAGCTTTTATTCACAAATTAAAAGAGAAATTTCAAAATTGTGCTCAGAGGGAAAATCAGAAAAACCTAAATTGTTGTATGGTTGAATGATTTTTAAGTTTTTTCCCCACTACTTATGGGTTAGGAATGCTGTTGCTCGGAATCTGCTTGAATCTTAATAGCAGATTAATCTGAATCTTAGTCTCAATAGTTGGCACTATTCAGTTCTCTTAAAATACATGCTTGGATACACCATTTTCATCAAAGGAGTTGCTACTTTTCACACAAGCAACTCTGCATGAACTATACCATCTGCTGTTTATTCCTTACTCCAAAAATAAAACTACAAGAATGCTGTGAATGAAAAAAAGCCAAAACAAATTAATCTCCCCAAACACTTCTTTAACCACAGTGCTGACTTCTATAGCTATGTAGAAGATCTGTGAAGATCTGAAATGTCACTACATTCAAAATATGATATTTGTAATGCAATTATCTAGAATTTGAAATGTATTCAAAAATTTCCAGAGCACTTCTCTTTAATAACACAACCTCTATGAAGTAAGCATCATGTGTCACTTTCTAATTCAGAGAGATAGAGGAAATGATACTTGAAACACTGTTTATAAGGAAACTACAAAAACATCCAAGAGCCATCAGATGAAGTAAAATTGCAGAAAACAGAGAATTCCACTTGCATTTTGGAGAACTCTACAAATAGCGGTCTCAGAAACCAACACACCTGCCTGCTTTCATGAAAATGAATGCTAGCAAGACTGGGAAAACATGAGAAAACTATAAAAACTTAGGCAAGTGCCAAAAAGTGTAAAGTTGCCTCTTTTTTTTTTCCTTTGTGTAAAGCTATTGAAGACCTGCATTAAAAATTATTTTTTAATAAAAACACAATCAAACCAAGTTCTGCACTGAGATTCTAGCTTGATGTCACAGCTTGTGCTTAGCCCAGGATGCCTTCTTTCTAGTTTGGTATCAAACAGGGCATCAACAGGCACCACAGCCTGTTCTTGCAGACACCCAGGAGGGCAGGTGAAGCACGGGGCTGACTCAGAGGAGCAGCACCCACAGCAGCACTCCTGCTCCGTAGCCTTGTCATGGCTGGCACATGCCGTGACTACTATAGCAGATAACAGCAGAGCTGGTCTCATGTTTTTATTCACAGAATTCCAGCTTTTCATTTTTCTCTTTACTGTCAGTTTTAAACTAATCTTGAAGTTTATTTTATTTCCAACAGGACCTCAATTCTCCAGGCCGGTAACACAGCTTTATATGATTTGAGGAACTGACTTATGGCTTTCTGCTCTTTCACTGCAATCACTCTTTCTTCCAACTCTATGTTTGATAAAGAATGTTTCCTGTAGCAGTCTGATGATTTCTACTGGAGAATGAGAGATGTTACTACAAATTCTTTAAAAACTTTAAACACATTGAGATCTTAAAATACTGCAATTTATTGCAAATCATTAAATAATTATAAAAAAAAGACACAGAGTGAAGGAAGAAATTCCTTTCTATTCAGAATGCCCCCCAAAATATACATGTTGAATATTCTTATATAACATTGCAGCAATTGTGCAATGTTGGTCCATTTCAATAACCAGCTCAGGGAAGGCATTTCTACCAGTGTTACAGTCTATAGGCTACAGATCCTATAGTCTATGGAATTCTATAGTCTCTTTTTTTCTGTCTGTATTATAGTCTCCAGTTTGTATATTCTAATCGGTGAGTTTAGGGTTATGGAAAAAGGTATTCCCAGGTATTTAAAGGCCCACATATTGAAATATGACCTTTCTGTGCTTACAACGCGGCTCTGGTAAATCATAGATGCACAGATTTTAAGGGAGCACTCATCAAAATTTTGAACTCATCACTATTTTGAAACCTCAGATTCCTTCACAGTACTCTCTCCATTTCTGAAATGATTTGAAAAACCTCAAGTAAGAATACTGAGCATATAAGCAAGTTTCCAACTTTATGCATGCTTAATCCTTTCACATTTTATATACATTTAATTTTAAGGTTTTTTTTCATGCTTTGTAAGAAAAGGATCATTCTATGAAAGAAGCTCAAAATTAGAGTGTGGAAATAATAACATCTATTTTTAAATATCAATTTGGGGCATTTCCAGTGCTGTTTAAACACTATTGTAGGCCATTCCCTCTCTTAGACCTTATTCTTAGTTTGAAAGTGGCAGACAAAACTATTTCAGTCTATTTTAGATATCAAGTACAGGGGAGCTGGAGTTTTGCCCAAGTTATTTGTTTCTTTGTATCTGAATGAATTCCAAATCGAGGTTGAATCTAGCATGTCCTTTTGATTTATATGCTTTTACATAAGGAAACTTGCAACCATAAATATGGGAACAGAATTAGGTCCACTGGGTTATTTTTAATCACTGGAGAAAATGCAAAAAATTTGCAGGTATTGTCGTCTCTCTAGTTTAAAAATGGTGATGAGTGGAAGGTAAGATCTATTTAAAGAAGAGTTTAACTATATTCTTTTGAGCATGAAGTCTAGTTTTGCTTCTCTGACATCACTTAAAGGGCAAGGTGAGAACATACTGAAGAAAAATAATATATCTTCATTCTGTCAAATAAATAGAATGACCTTTTCCTGAAATCTGAAGTAATCTGTTTTTCATTAAGTGTTTCATATTGTAAGGTTTTCATCATGTGACTTAGCACTGAGAACAGGTGTTACTATTGGACACATGTATATAATGGCGCTACTTAAAATCTGAAGTCAAGAAGCTAAAATAACCTACTGAAAGGTTATTTTCACCTGAAACATTTCAGATGAGATCATGTACTAGGATCATACTTGCCTAGTTCTGTGAAATGAATGCTTGAAGATTCGGGGGTCTGTGGAAAAACCCTTTACATTTATTCCTGCATGTTAATAATTAGATTTCCATTCTGACAGTAATAAAATATTTTAAAATAATAATTAAAAAAATGATTTTCATCTATGAGAAAAAAAAAGTGGAATGTTTCAAAAGGTCTGGCTGATGCATGAGAAGAATTATTAAAATCCAGTTGACAAATAAACAGGAAATCTTTTTTTTTTTTTTTTTTACAGCCACAGGTCATATAAAATTTTGTAAAAGAAACACAAATTTTAATAAAGGTAAAAAAAATCTCATTCTATCTATGGAAAAAAAAAGTCCTATAAAATAAATCTTCATTGTATCCCATAAAAAAAATGGAACAATGAAAAGAAAATTTTGGAATAAAACATCACAGTTACATACTAATAATTACATTCCAGGGAATCACATCACTTCAAACTAATTAAAAAGAAGAAGACAAAAAAAGTGGAATAAGAAATATAGCATAGGAAACTCTCTGGAGAAAGAAAAAGAAAATAAGTAATGAAAACACAGAATAGCTTTGTGCTAAAAATAGCACAAAATGAATAACAGAAATCACTTCCTGTGATTAAATATAGATGAAAAGGAGAATGTTGCTACTTTCTTGTTTTCCTTCCCACAAACAACAAGAAGAAATTCAGTCCAAGAAAGACATGTGATTACCTTCCTTATCCCTCAGGGAGGTTCTGTCAGCTAGACATACCATTTTCAACAAATAGATGTCAGGTTAATATTTAACTAATAGAAAAAAAACACTCATTTACCTTCCTCTCTCTCTCTCTGTATATATACATAGATATATATATATACATATATATATCTATGTATATATATATATATGTATATATGCGTGACAAAAAAAATTATATTCCCCTGAAGAACTGAAAATTCAATATATATATATATATAATAATAATATATTTTCAAACATTTTCTGCATTTGATATAGCAGATGAATTTGTCTCCATCTCCAATAATGCTGTGCAGGGAAAAAATGCAATAGAATCATAGAATCATAGAAT
>VWPW01021682.1:0-11608 GCA_013389825.1 Crypturellus undulatus | reverse complement strand
ACTGGAGTGGCACTTACGTGGTGGGAGAGCACAGTCGAGTGCTAGAGCTCACAGTCCAGGCCAGCGGAGTCTGTCCCGCTAATGCTCTCTGTGGCGAGATGCTTCACACACTTTGATTTATCTGGTACCACTAAATGAAACAACACATACTATCTTACGTAGATATAATCNTAGATTTAATCTTGCGTCCATGAAATATTTTTCATTTCCTTTTCAAAAAGCACGGGACTTTATAGCATTTCACAAATATTTTTGTCAAAATGCTGGAGTGCATAGTCTGGGCTTGCTCAGTAGGCTTGGGATGTGGGCACTGAGTGGGGACCATAAAATGTGGCGTGGAGTTTTCACAATACTTTTTAGTCTTTCATGCACTTTTTTGCTCTGCAGTTTGCTTGACTTCCTGCAGCTAAAGTGGGATTTTTAGACTCAGCTTTAACTGCTTGGATGGTTTATGCACTTAGAGATGTGTTTTATTTTCTACAGCCTTAAAGGCTATTTTATCCTTTAAGTTGGAAAGCCTCTTATCTAAATGAAACAGCCTTAAATTGTTGGATGTAATTCATTAAATTCGTAAATAACTAGAAGTCTCTCTGGCGCTTAGCAAGTGATATGAGGAAGAGAAGTCCTGATCCACTTTCTAAGTGTAAGAAATTGAATTCTTGTAAACTGGCATGATTTGGACAAGACACATTTGAAAATAATTAGTAACTATTAAACTCCCTGTGTCAGTTTTTACCTTTTCTAAATTATTGTGAATCCAGGTTAACATCTTTGAAGAGAGGGAAATTGTTAATAGTATAAATTAATGCAGAATCTTCCAGTTGTGCCTAATTTCACTGCATTGCCTTATATCTGCCCCGAGACAAGTGTTTCCAGGGTTTTCAAAATCAGCTACCTTTTGAGATGGCTGAATCATACAGTCCTTGCATGTGCAAGCAAGGCACAATAAAAGGCCATTTTTAAAATTTCCTCTGTGGGAAAGAGCAATCAGTGGATATCAAGTGTGCAATAGTATTTGTAGTGTTCGCTGATATTTTGTGCTTTCCTGGAAGTAACAAGTGTATTCCTCTGAACTATAAGGAAAACTGGATAATGAAAGTGGAGAAACCCCAAACCAAGTTGGCTGACACTATTTCTGAGTATAATTGTCTGTCTTGAGGCTTCCTATCTGCAAATTTGTAGGCAAATTTTTTGAGAAAATCTCTGTTCAGGTAACTAACATATGTGACTAGTTCATATGCACAATCTCCTCAGGACTTTTCTTCTTATGGACCTCATGACTCTGAGTCCCTTTTCTTTAGAGACAATTCCCATTACTTCCTTCTTGCATCAAGTATCCAGTGGCCCGTAGAGTACTTAAATATTGTCTGCAGTTGCTGGCCAGAAACATTGGTTTTCAGATGTTATTTTCCTAGCAATGACCAAACATGCTACTTGTATTTACATAAGTAGTGAAATTAACTTGTCGTACAGCTACTCAAATCTGGTTTCTGCACATGTTCGTTATTTTTACTCTCTCTCTTTGATACTCAAGACCAAAACCATTTTTGTAGATCTTGCTCATGCTCCTACTATTTATTGCATTTCTTTTTTCAGTCATGTTGTCGTCCAGTAAAACACAGCTCAGCTCTCTGTTTCTGCTCTTGTTCAGTTACGTGTTTTTATTAAACTTCAAAACGTACTTTAAAAAGATCACTTTCTCAGGACCAAAGCGAGGCTTAAATAAACAAGGAAAAAACTCACTTAATTTCTCCATTTTGATTCTCCGTGACTTCGTGTCTCAGCAATGGCTTCTGCTTGGAGCTGTTTTCCCATGCTGCTTTTTCAGCCGATCTTACAGCATGGTTTTATGCGTCTCTTGCTATGTTGCAAAGTGTTTCCTAGAATTAAATATTTAAGCTAATGGGAATAGTGGGTGTTTGCAACACTTAAAATCAGGTAAATGGAAACCCTTAGCAGGAAGCATCCCTCATATGACTTTGAAAAAGTTTTATCAGACACTAGAACCTACTCTTCTGTCTCTCTCTGGCAATAACAAAATATCTTACAAGCAGGTAAGGAATAGCAAAGTCATGTTAACGTGACCAAGGCCATTCGGGCACTCACCCACTTGCAGCCGCCTAATATAGACCAAAGAGAACAGATGAACAGGGGTAGTAGGAAAATGAGAGGTCTCTTTTCTCAGCTTTCTCTTCATCTCTCTCTCTCAAATTGTACCGAAGGAAACCTCAAAGTACTCTGAGAAGGGAGATGCGCTCAGTGAAAGGGAATATGCATGTTTAAAGGTCATTTTTAAAATAATGAACCATCTGCAGCTGATAGAAATGTAGTGACGTAGAATGTGTCTACAGGAAGGTCGAGTATGGTTAGAGCTCTCTGCTAGATGTTTCACCTTTTTAAAATTGCCTTTTAAATTAAGATGTATGCCTAGATGTGAGATATGAAGTACCTTAATATTAATTTGAGCTGCATCCAAAAGTAGAATGGACTGAAAAATTCGCATTTAGTCCAATTTTACTTAGCTAGTTTATGCTTTGATTTATGTTTTTTGTTAAAACACAGTCTTGCAAGCGATCTAAAACTTGAATACCGTGAAATTAAGGAGAATCCAAGAAACAGGGACACAAAAAAGGAGAACAAAACAAAAACACAGGCTAAATATGTTCCCAGTGTCCTGGGTTTGCAGCTTTCAGCTGTGAGAAGGGTCACAGCAAGAGAAAGGAGGCAGCTCTGTGTGTTAGTGCCTTGGCTTTTCCTTAGCACATCCCACTCATTCTCCTTGTATTTTTTATTAAATCCTTGCTTTCACAGAGAATGGCATTAAAATAGAAAACATTATTGTTTTCTAAATATCCCTCCATATTTTGGACGTCAGTCCCCCATATTTTTAAATCTTGTGTGTCTTGCTCTGTGATTATTGTATCATGTCAGTATGAAATCATCACTTTCATCACCCGTTTTTAGAACTCTTTGTTAGAATTATATTAACTTTTTCAGAGTTAAATATCACTCGTACAGGCATAAGCTTGCTTACCTTTATTTCTGTACGAAAGAAAAATATGCAGGTTATCATTATCTCTCTTCCTTAAAAGTTTCATATCATCTTAGAAGGTGGCTGAGACTTTGTCATTCTTAATAAATTGTGTCTGGTAAATTTGATGTATTGATGTTGCATAGAATTGAGTTAAGGTAATGTGAGAAAAGCAGTTGGTTTTCTGGAATATGAGTTTCAGAGAGAGAGTTAATTGGGAATGGCTATTCAACTCCTAATCCAGTGTCCTTCCATCCCTGTTAGTTTCTATGGGAAGACAAGGCTGTAGGTGCCGGTCAGTATTGCTGCATGTATCAAGAAACATCAGTCCAGCGTGGAAGGATCTCTTCCCACTGAGAGGCTGATTCTTTATCTAAAGCATTTCTGACTCCTTTTATCCGATTTTTTATTTAATTCCAAAATATCCTACTGTGTTAACTGAACAGATGCTCAGCTTAAGATCCATCTACATTATTTAGAGAAGTTTTTTTCTTAAGAAACATGCTTTAGTTTTGAACACACAATGATTCTGCACAAAAATGCTACCTGAAACAACGACTTGGGTGTTGAAATAAGACATGGACTGTATTTCTATGCAGATGTAGCTATAGTAATAACATGCAAAATGTGGAATATGGCCTTGAAGCCATAAAAATGGGAAATATTTTTGAAGAAGTGTTTACAAATATTTTGGTCATTTATTGCTCTGATACATTTCTGCAGAATGTCTGAAGACATATTTTTAAAAGCCCATAAAGGTTTTTTCCTTTACTGGATTAAATGTATTTCTGGTTTAAATAGATTTTTAATGGATTTCTTGGAATTGTCCTGATCATACACATGAACTTATTTAAATAGCAAAATTTTTGCAAGATCTATGTTGTAATAGCAAATAGAGTTTGGAGAGCACTGTTTTGACTGTATTTCATGTAGTCGTCGGAGTTTATTCGTTTCACATGACTGTCATTAAAATAAAGAGACTTGGAAGTATTTTGGTGGGATATTAGGAGCTAATCCCTACCCATAGACAGTCTTCCCTGTTAGGTCATTTGTGCTCTACAAACATTTGGTTTGCTTCAGGTGCCAATGGGAAGCTGTGTAAGTATTTAGTCCTATAAGTAAGTGGTCAGATTTTGAGATAAACCTAATATTTCTTGTTAATACTGCTCCTACGTTTAAATATTTATTTACTAAGGTATTTACATTTGATATTTTGAAATCTAGGTCAAATATATAAAATATACATGCAAAGAAATACATACATATACATATTTATGTACACATTTCTGTTAATAAACTTTTTCTGTTAAGGCATCTCTAATTCTTCTTGAAGAAAATCCGTGGGAGTTTTGCCTTGGACAGAGTCAGGATATAAGCTCTCGTTAGCAAGGTTCTTAGTTTAATTTAAGCACAAACTCAAATGTTGCCTGGAAAACTCCCTTTGCAAATGTAGCTATCTAATTAACCTTTTCCCCCACCCACCCACTGCTTGCTAGATACATAAAGAACTAAAAAATATTCTTTGAATTTTGCAAATCTTATTCTGACGAGCATGGAACGAGCGTGAAAGTCTTTTGCCAACTTTACTTCAAACCTCACCAGTCTTAAGTCCCACAATTTGCAATCTGGGTTTCTAAAAAGCTTCGGAGTCTAGGGACTTCTGAAGTACTATTATAGCTGTGTAATACAATTGTATAATGTGCATACCTGATATAAAACTATGGCATCTGTAGTGTATCCAGTCAGAGCACACTAACAATATATGTAAATGCATTCATCTTTTCCATTTTGTGCAACAAATTGGGAAACCTTCTCATACTGAAAATGGTAAGTTGGAGGCCTGCATCTCCTTGCTGTGCGTGTCACTTGCAAAAATACCTTTTCCTACTGTACCTCCAGTAGAGACGTTAGCACATTTTCGGCTGAAGGGATAATGAATGTTTTGACTCAGCCTTTGACTTAACTTAAGACGTAACTTGGAAACCGAATTCCCAGCTCCCACAGTTGCGCTGATGCTGGCCCTGCTCAAGGAAGTCCTTGAGCAGCTTTCTGTCGTGCAGAACTTAACGTGCCTCCATGCAGAAGGGCACAGAAAGGACATACATTTGGCATGTGTGTGTGTGTATCCTGCCATGGAGTGCTTCAGACCTTCGAGTATACACGAGCTATTAAGTCCGTAAGAGGGTGAGCGTTCCTGGTTTTGCACGCTTTACCTTTTCATAACTTCTCTCAGAGAAGATGCCATTGAAGCAAATTTCATCTGAGCATTAAGTCCTGTCTAACTTTGCTGCAGCCAAGCTTTTAAAGAAGCATGGAAACAAGGACTGTGCAACTGTGTTGGTCAGAGCAAATACAATCTGTGCTCTTGTTGAAGTACCACGATGTATTTACATCTCTACTTAGTGGAACTGACATGTCTTTTCTTTTTCTGTTACTGAAAGTAGTTTTCTGATTTCTGCATTTTACATTAATTGTACTAAGATTTTTGTCCTCATTATGCCTTTCCTTTAGGTATTTCAAAGCTTTGCAGATTTTCACATGTGCACAGCTGCGCACGACTTGAATCTACAGCATTCCTGTAGACTAGACACACTCTGTTTTTATAGAGGGAGGAGCTGGGGGTCGCAGAAGCTGAATAACCTGTCAGTTGTCACTCACAAAATCTTTCAAAAAGCTGGAAAAAAGAGCTAAGGAGCAGACGTGAGGTTGGTCCCGGTGCCCAGGGATGGGCACTCGCTACCGGGGACCCTGCAGCCTCCGGAGCCCAACGCGCCGGGTCCCTGCGCGCGCTGCCGTCCGCCTCGGCGCAGAATCCTTATGGAGCAGATCACAAACAGGTTGTAGAGGCTAAATCCATAAAAAGACGGGGCTGCACTTCGTNGCTAAGGAGCAGACGTGAGGTTGGTCCCCGTGCCCAAGGGCTGTGCTTTGCGTGCATGTATGGCGGTGTGTTAGGAACCGGCATAGATTTTCTTGGATAGATGGTGTGTTGCGGGTTTTCAGGAAAAGGTTAAAGAAACGATGATGCTATTAAAAGCTGCCTTGCGTTTATGGCCGCGTGCGGAGCGCACGTTGATGGGAATGCAAGTGTTACGAGGTACGTTTTAACAGCACCGACCACAGCTGAAGGCAGTCTGCGCAGAGCTTGTCATTAAAGTTAGTGAATAGCCTCTTTAAGTTTATACTATTTTTATGATTTCCAGGAAAAGAAAACACAACAGGAGAAGGTTTTAGAAGTCTGATTAAAATCTGTTTTCATTTTGCCTATCTACAGGATCCTGGTTTCTAACAAATAGGCTATATTCAGGGCTTGTTCATGAATGTTGTAGGAATTCTACAATTTTTTATTATTTTTTTCCTTTCTGGATGATTTCTTCTTCAAGTTGGTGTTTTGGATTTGAGTAGGTTTAGCAGTGTGTTTTCTTTTGGCAATTTTGTCATGCGAGCAGCAGTAAAAGGGCAGCATCTTCATCCGAACAAGCAGAGAGTCGTCTGCCCAAGCCCCTATTTGACACGGTCAGTCTTGAGTTTTAATGGATTTTTCTGCTGTTTGCACTGCCAACACCATCCCTGGCTGCCTTCTCTGTACTTGTCTGCTTACAGCTCACATCTCCCCCTGGGGAATCAGTCGGTCCTTTAAGCGCAGATGTGTCACCTCAGAAACACTGGCCCTTCTCCCGTGGTGTGTGGCTAAGCCTTCAGGCAGCCCTAGTGCTTGAGCTGGAATTCCTGCCTGGCTTTTGTGGGAAGGAAGGAGCAAGGAGACGCCTAGGCCTTCTGGATGAAAGAGGCGAAAGGACGGCCTCGTTGTCAGAAAGCATCTGACAAGGTGACTTGTCCTGTCACGTTAGTCGTGGTGCCACAAATGGGGTTTTTATGAGCTACACAGCCACTGCCGACAGGGTGCCGTTTATTGGGCATCCCACGGAGATGTTCAATGATAGGCCTTCAAAGCAAATGATAGGCCTTCAGTAGCTGAGAGGTTTAAAAAATAAATACAATCGCTGTTCGACATACATTGCTCACAAGGAGCTCTTTTTAATCAGTGTGTTCATAATAAGGCCCCAGTTTAGCAAAGCTCTTGCTCTGAAAGCTGGTCCTGCTTGTGTGCCCGTAGGTTGAGGAACAGACAGCAGCGCCCTTGAGTCTTGCGCCTCAAAATGGTACCACCAGAATAATTCAGTCTGCCTCAGTCTACCTAAAGGAAGCTAAATTTGATCTTGTTGATAAGTATTTTCCTATCAGCACAGGATCTTTGTCTCCACAGGAAAAAGTGCCGGCATGTTAAGAAGGGCTTGGACTCGCAGAGAGGCTTCAGGGCTCCGATGCGGGGCGCTTTGCCGTCTCCTCAGCAGTGCGTGCAGTTCAGGGTGCTTATGAGGAGCTGCTCGAGCTGCTCGTGAGGAATACGAAGAGCTGGCAGAGTGCTCTGGGACCTCAAATTTGAGACCTTCAAATCTAAGGACCGAATGGTGTGACATAATTAAGGGCTAAGTTGTCAGTCGCAAGCGGAACTGCTGCTGTCGCCCTTAAAGGGCAAATATACCCCCAGATGGGGCCGGCATTCAGTTGTTATTGAAATATTCCCATTCACAGAATGAATCCCTGTGTATAGATGTGTCTGTACATTGTTTGTGACAATGGTGACAATGGCGTTTGTCACGGCAGTGACCTGTGACTGCAGGTCATCACTGCAGGCTGTGGCAGCACGTGCAGCTTAGGAGAGAAGGAGACCAATGCAAAAGGGGTGAAAGAGGGTTAAACCAGACAGACATCCCTGTTCACCTTAGGTTGGGAAGAGTGACGGGCCCTGTTCCCAGCTGGCCGATTTGGCCGAAGCCGCCTGCCTGGGGCTTGCAAGGGTGGAGAGGGAACAGCAAATGATTTCTCACCTCCCAGGGAAATTAAGCAAACCTCTGTAACCTTCATCCCTTAAACAGAAGCGAATGTAACCGGCCTAGTAATGCAGCATGGCCAACTGAGGATCTGCTGTGTGTTTCTCCAGATTTACTTCGCAGTGCAAACTAGCATCATTTCTGAGTCTTCTTCCTTGTTCGATCCCCACGTCAGGAGCACAGCTCCTGTTTTTACATCCGTCTGCTGAGCTTGTCCTTAACGAAAGCATCAACTTATCTATCCGTGAAACCTCCTTCGTCTCAGAGCGCTACCCTGTCCTTCTCACAGAGCCTCCGACCGCATTATCCGGCCTCCCCACAGCGCTTACATCTTCCCCAGCATTTAGTGCGGCTCCGCAGTAAACCGTGTGTGTTGGGGACAGCTTCGAAATTACTCAGTCCCTGCACAGAATCCAGTATGTCTTCACATTAGTGCAGGAATTGAACGTAATCCTGTAGTGATCTTGTTCCCCGGGCTTTTCCTAATATTAGTCCAGCCTGAAAAATACTGCCTTATATAAGAAACCGAGAAGTCATTAGATGATAGTGGCTCTCTTCTGAGGGCTGAATTCAGTCGTGCAGGACAACTTTGTTTCCTCTGTGTTTGTCTTCACGCGCTGTGTCTTGAGGCCAGCTATAAAGCAGTTTTCCTAGTTCTAAAAACACATAGTGCGTTTCTGGGAAATGCTGCAGCATAACTTCGTAGAAAGTAATAGAATTACCAAATAATCTGAAAGGTTTTCTCACATGCTTACGCTGCCATGAAGTTGAATTTCTGACTCTGATTAACAGAAGAAAAAAAAAGAGTATTTCAGTATTTCTTCCACAAAAAATATTATGTATTTATTTTTATAATGAACATAAGAATGGAAAAAAAAAAAGACTTGAAAACTATATCTAAGTGGAATATATCTTACAATTTAAAAAATAAGTGATCTTTTGGACATGAAGGAGACATAAGAAAGCATCACCGAAATTGCCTTATCTATTTCCCGGGATAATGTTTAAGTCTGTTAATTCCAGGCAGTCTTTTGAATTCTTTAGGAAAACAATAACTTAAATGTGGAGCTGTACCTGCAGTGCATTGGAAACATACTGAATCTTTCTACAGAGAGCACTGGCCATTGGCTGCTGTATATAATCTTGACTGGTAAAACATCTTGTTTTCGTTTAGCTTCCAACTCCAGCTGGGAGCTGGAAGGTACAGCCGGCATCTAGACAGCTTTTCATCTTTGCTGTGCTTTGAGAGAGCTCAAAGGCTTTGGAGGGTTCTGGGTAGTGATTTATTTATTTTTTTTTAATTCTGAGTTAATAACTTTAGGTTACCTACTGTGATCAGGCTTAAAATATTAAAAATAATTCCGGTTTTCAAAATTTCAGTGTTACAGAAAGTAGTGAAAAAGTATTCACTGTTTTTTAGTATAAGTATTCCCAAAAGATATTAACTATTTTTTCAATGTGTTAACTTTCAGGATCCGAAACTACGTGAACTGTTGGATGTTGGGAACTTAGGAGGTCGACTGGAAAATCGAATGATAACTGTTGTCTATGGTCCGGACCTGGTCAATATATCATACCTGAACCTTGTAGCATTTCAAGAGGATATAGCAAAGGTAACACACATTGACCTGAGTCGTATAGAATTAATGTTTTTTAAAGTACTGCTTTGAAACCTGGGTAAGTAGGAGGAAAAAAAACAGAGATTACTAAACTGCCTTTTCAGATGAACCTAAATTGTGTAATAGAGTTGTGTTGCTCGATATCAAAGGAGATATGCACAGTCATTATTTTCTGGGAGTATTTTCAGCAAATTCTGTCATTGGTGCATGTATTAATCTTTAGGTTATGGTGCTTTACTGTATTTATAAAACTCAAATGAGCATTGTGAAAATAATCATATATGCACAGGTTAACTGAGGTATGAGATGTGTATTGTGACTCTCCACCAACAACTGGCATTTTTTCAGTAGTTATCACTCTTTAATACTTTTCCTAAGTGTATGCTGATTATGGATCATTCATGAAACCAAAGCAAGCAACCAGTTGACTTTTTCAGGTTGATCTGTATCAGAGTAGTAGGAGTTTATCTGCAGTTCTACTTTGCACATTCAAGTATGACAGCAAGCAGACACCTAATTTAACTTACACTCGTGACCTTTTCTAATCATGCCCAAAGGTCATTTTTTAGTATGGATTTTGCTTACTGCTAGTCCTTGAAAAGAATTGTAAAGTAGATGTCATTACCTTATGAAAGTATTGTATACAGTACATGTCATTTCTATCCAACTAAATGCTTAAAACAGCTCTGTGTGATACGGAAGCTACTACAATAGGTTTTAACACGTTTGTTTTGTTGCTGTCTGGCACCATCTGTACAGCACTGTGGGCGTAATGAGATAGGAAGTCTTTGATTTGGCTCTCCCAAATTGGCATTCAGAAGTTTCTCCTCTTTTGCACTTCTATTTGTATAGATAGACCCTCATGATAGTCTCCAGACAACCTCACGACGTATGCTTCCATATAAGTTGCATGCTTGAGTCTACTCGATTGCCTCAAAAAGAAAATTTGTCCACAGAATCCTGTTGTTTAACTACAGCAAGGACTTGTTCAGTGCTCTTACTGTCCCCACATGCTTCAGACAAAGGTTGTCTTTGATACGGGCTTTCACAGGCAATGGGGAAGGTCAAAACAGGTGAGCTGGGTCATCCAAAGAAAGCCTTCACCTGGGAGGATCTGCTTTTCCTTGCTGGTTTTCCAGGTATGCAGATCTCCGTTAGCTGATGGGTGAGTGCAGTGAGAACACACTTTCTGCTCTTCCTGGGGTATGAGAGGATAGGGACAAATAAATGCATAGGGAGCCTTGGGTTGCTGTGTGGGAAGGGTTGTCCTCAGGCTTTAAAATGCAGAGCTGTGTTCTACAGGGGTGGTTGAGAAACCCAACAGTGTAAGGGAAAGCACTTGAAACAATTCTTCAGGAAAAAACTAAGCATATGGAGGAAATTGAAAAGGTATGTTGAAACTTTACCAGCAGAAGTTGTTAACACTTACCAAGAAGATTACATAAATCAGAAATTTATCTTCTCTTTTTTGCTGTACTGTCTAGCAAACATCAGTGTACTGTAATTGGCAGCGTCAAACTAAGTCAGTTCCAAAATATTTATTTTAGGACCATTTTCTGTTGGTAATGGAATCTTAAAATGCACTAGATAAAACCGTTTTAGAGAAGTTTTGCTGCTGTAAATCCTGGGCAACTCCTATGGTCTGAGCAACTGAGAATCTGAGTCTTTGTCGCAACTTGTAAGTGTGGTGGACTGAGCGAATCCATATTTTAGCAATTTAACGTTTTAGCCTGAGGGTGTTACTTTCAAAAGCATCCAGATTAGCCTTGCTTGCTTTTAAATCATACTAAATATCCTGATTGTTTCAATGAGAACGGGGCTGAACCGCTATTGAATGCCTCTCAAAGTTCTTCTCTATTTAACAAGCCTTCCAACTTTATAGGAGCCAGGACTTAGAATGTGACCCATATAGCCTGCAGGCCCCATGTGGTGACTCAGAGAGGTCTTTGTAAATAAGCACATCAGGCACAAATCAGCACTGCAGTGAGCGCAGAGAAGGAGGGCAAAAACAAGTTTCCCCCGTCACGCATGAAAACTGTGGCCGTAACTGAAAACTGTGGCCC
>VWPW01021681.1:0-81707 GCA_013389825.1 Crypturellus undulatus | reverse complement strand
TTTTTTTTATAGCTAGTTTACATTTTTTCTCCATAGACAGTGGACTGTGAAAACATTTTTCAACATAATTCTTAAACCATTTTGTCTCTTGCCTGGTCTTTTGTGTCTAGCTATTCACTATATCTCTGTTTTTCTTCAAAGTAGTGGATTATTTCATACCTTTAATATCTTTTTGGATTTCTAAAGCTTTCATGGAAGAAATTTGTAGTGGAAAGTGGAGAGGAAGAATTATGCATAAAAAAAAAATCTGTATGTATTTCACTGATAATCAGAAAATAAGTTTGATTGTTTAGATTAATTCATATTTCCTTCAGTAATTGTTGTATACTTTTAATATCAGGCTAGAGCTTCTCATAGTTTTGTAGTAAAGCTGAAAAATAATTTCTTTCTATTGTCCCTCTACTCACCCAAGATGTTATTTAATAGAAGATTAAGAATATCTTGCCTTGTGAAGACAGAAGGAATGCAATGTGAAATGTAGCCGTTTTCCCAGAAATATATTCTTCTAAAAAATGGATTCAAGCTTAACGGATTAATTTTCCTAACTAATATATTCTAATAAAACTTCACAAAGGGGAAACAGTTTAATTCAATTTTAAGTTTTACTTCTGTATTTATGCAGCTGAACTCTATTGATAATACTGTATTTCAAGCTGCAAGCTGTAATTAATAATAATGCCATATAATTGACTAAAAGGCATTCAAATAAATGTTTGAGAAAATACAAAATTAGGTGGTAGGTGTATTAAAGTTGCAAAAGCTTGAAAATGATTCCAGCAGATTTCAATATTTGTACCAATTAGTACCTGATAAAGAAGCGGGTAATTTTTGAAGGTTTATTAAGAAGGGCTAGTTAAATTTTTATCACTGGGGCTAATCAATATGATGTTCTTCAGTTTTAATTATACATTTCTTCCTCTGTAATTTTAAGGAAATACGTAAGAACTGCAAGGCTGGAGTGGCACTTTGCTGGAATGCTCTCTGGCCCTCCAGTGATTGCTCGAAGAGGGACTTCCATAATAGCCTCTTGACAGGGTTTGTCTTCCATTAAATAATTCAGGAACTTTTAAAATCTGTTGTAGAAGGCTCACTAGTTACAGAAGGGGAAAGAGAGGGAAAAAAAAAAACATTCTAGAACTGTGTATGTACCGTACCGTGTACCCCATTACCAACGGTTATGAACCTTGCTTCCTAAACCGCTGTGACACTGACATGCTCATGATCTTGCAAGAATCATATTCTATTCATATTTCTTAATTTCTGTAGATAATTTGAGCAGGAATATCCCTCATAAGCTTATTTTTAAGAAACTATGGTTTGCCATAGTTCTAAAAGCCACAACTGGGGGGGAAAAAAAAGCCTAAGGAATGCCATTTAAGCAATTTACAGACAATGTCATTTTTCATGGATTATCTAAGAAAAAAAGTGGTATTTACACATATTTGTAAACACCATTATGCTCTAATACTTTTGAAACGAGCTAGTAGTTATGGGACCTTGCAGAATGGTCCCATTTTATCCATGGAGTTTTAAAGGCTGTATGCTACAGTCTTCCTCTTGTTCCCCTAGTAGAATACATTATTTCTATTCCATGGGAGGCAATTCACAATTTTATTCTGTGCAGGAAATAGGGAGTTCTCTATGTGTTTGAGGTGGAAGTCAGTAAATACTTCCCTGAATCCCAAAGATTTAAATGCACAGGATGACCCTCTCTGAGGTTACCAACGAGGATCAGTGGGAATACCTCATACTTTCTGGTTTTCCTAGCTGATATTCACTATTTAAAACTGGCAGAGTTGTGGACTGTGGTTCATTGACTCCTTCTGTATGATTCAGTTATCGAAGAGCTGCGATATCCCGTTTCTTGAGGCTGAACCTGACTGTTTTCTTATAGCAGTCAACTCATGGAGAACTGAGGCTCCTCAGAAAAAGGACCAGCATGTTTCCACAGTGAAACCTACTGTGGTGACTACTCTAGAAAACTCACCAAAATAAATAGTAAAAGGTCATTATAATATCAATCCCTCTATATATGTATATATGTACTCACATATTGAACCCTAGGAGTCACTGAACTGCACGGCATGGCTCACTGAAGATGCACAGATCTAAGTGATGTTTTTTCTTTTTACTTCACTTTAGCGCTAGATAATAGATAATAATAGATAGTGAGTGCAAATTCAAAGAATACTAAAAATGGCCAGGAAACAGATTTTTATTTCAATGGTGCTTTTATTAATACAACACCTTATTTGTAGGACATTATAATGTAGTAGTATAATGTTACCTAGTTCAGGATTTTTAAATGTAAAAATGCAAAAGAAATTATACATATATCATGCTAACTTTAAAACAGCAATCTTAATAGATTAAAAGCATACTTTTGTTGAAATAATGTATGGTATTTTGTAATGAATATGCATTTTCATAAAGTAGTTTTCAAATGCAGAGATTTGCAGCAGGGTTAGGGGTTACAAATTTCAATGTCTATAAATTGAAGTCAAAAGTTTAAATAGTGAACAAGTTCAAATAAGATGTGAATTTTTTTTTAATATCAAAGGTAATTAAGCTTTAAAACAAAACACTAAAGTGGACTTAGATCAGTAGCAAAAATCTAAAGAGTAATTTTCTACAAAATTTTGTGATGAGTATAGAAATTACTGCTTAAACTATAGTCTATACTATGTTTGAGATCAGAATAGTATGATTATAGTATTCTTTCTGGACATACTAGCTGTTATTAAATACGCTAAAATAAAAGGTAAGATAAATATATAATATTGTCAGATCTTTATGATGCAGAAATGAAACTTCTCAAATACTGTTATTCTCTTTATTACAATATAATGGTAGTTTCTATTAGGTTTTGAGATTCTCTTTTGCTAGTAAGATTCTCAGAACAATAATTAAGATATAATGAAGAAACTCTTGTGCAAACTTAGAAAATGTAGCCATTCTGGCTGCTTATGACCAAATTTCATACAAACCTGTCAATAGGAAGGGGATTTTTAACAGTTAGTCCTAGTATACATTATTCTTGTTGTAAGTAAAAGTATTTGTGAATGGGATACTAAAAGGTAAAACTGCAAAGACAGATTAGTTGTATTCTGAAAAAGCTGCCTATGTTCCTTTTTTCTGTATTACAAGTCAGTTTTGCTGCAAGATAGGGAAGAAGTATGAAAAATACTTTAAAAAACATTTTTCATGGTGTTTGTAGTTCACATACAAAGATTGCGTCAACAGCAAGTTCTAGAAGCTTCATAGATTCTTCATTCAGAATGATATTTCTCCCCCTTCTTGATCAACAGTTAAGAGCTCCTTTATCCTTCACTTATACCTACTTAGTTTTATTGATTAAATTTTTAACTTCTGCTATTGGCACGTGCTGCAGAATGCTTGCTTCCAGGCAGTTGCCTGAAATGTGGCACCTTTTCTATTGCAGGCATGTGAATTATTGTTGCAAGTCCTGCTTTAATCAGCCTCTAAATGTGCAGGCCAGGGCGTATCCTTGATTCGAACCTGTGTGAGCAACCTTGGCAACAGGGCGTTTAAAACTCTTGTCTTCCCAGTACGCACAGACTTTTGCAAGCAAAGTCTGTATTGCAGGGCACCAAAGGTGGCATAGTGGTACAGGCTTAGTGTGTATTTACCTATTCTCTTTTGTTAACACATCAAAGGGCTCACAGTATTTGAATTGTTTTGAATTTGAATCTTGGTTGTGCTCCACTGGTTTGTGACTGGTGAGTCTAACCTTAACAAGTTGCACCTCTTGAAGAGAAGTTTCATTCTCCTGAGTTACCTTAGAAAATTGCATTTTCTTTCTTTCTTTTAACAAGAGTAAATGTGCTTGAGTAGCTTCAAATGTTTAGCATTTTAGCATTTGGAGAAGATGTCTCATGAGAGAATGATGTCTCATGAGTGAGTATCAGCAATTTGTTTTTACTAACAGCGCTTTCGTGATCGATGTTTGCAGTTTAAGCAGTGAAACGCTTGGACTATCATACTGAGTCAGACACTGCGTCAGACACTGCAGATCGATATTTTGTCTCCAGTGGTGGCCTCAGTTAGAGGAAGAGAGAGGTCCCCAAACATCTTTGAATGGTCCCTGGCAGAATTGTGTATCCAAAGAAGCCTTCCTTCTGTAACCTCAGGTTACAGTGGGTGATGTCTAGGTTTACTGAAGCATAAAAACTTATAATCGTTGTATTTTTTTACTGTTAACATTTTAACCTTACTCATTGAATATTTTCATATTGTAAGTAGTAATGTGCAGAGGTCAGTTAACCTCTTTCATAGTATACATTCCTACTTAACTCTGAAATAGAAAATATGAAATAATTGCAGTTAAATAGTTTTGGATTCTGGTTTCCTCATTTCATTTATATCTTTGTTAAGCTGTGTAGCCAAGACTGAACACTCCAAGTGAAGCCTTACTGTATGATTAATGTAGTGTCATTGTAATCTCATTTTTGCTCTTGGCCCTGTTCTTTACAGATCCTGACAATCTGTAAGCTTTTTCTGTTGGCTGCTGGGTATCAGGCAAATTATTTCCAAGAGCTATCTATTTTGACATTCAAAGTTTATTAACAAATGGCTACAGCTGATTTAGAGCTCAATGATGTGTGTGAACAATTTTAGGTATTCTTGCCAGTGTGTACTCTCTTGCATTTGTCAATAGTCAATATTTTTCTATGATGCACTTGTTTATATAGCTTTGTCAGTACCCTCTCTATCTCTTCTCTCTATTCTTGATTATTTCAAATAGTATTATACCATCTTCAAAATTTCCCATCTTTCTGCTCATGGCTCTATCCCTATCTTTTATTTTAGACAGCATTGTGTTATAAAGCACAAGCCATAGCAGGCATTTCTGGACCACAGTTTTGTTAATCTTTTCCAAGGATTTAAACTTGATTGTTTCTTTGTATTCATTGTTTTTTATTATGAGTCACCATTCATTTTAATAATTCTGTGTAGTTACACAGCATAATATGTGACACTGTACATTATATGTTATAGGTTACTACATAATATATGGCTACATCTTCAGTAGCAGGATATATACAGACATGTCTTTTCAGTCTGTTATTAACTTCATGGCAGCCACGTTAAGTCTGAAAAAAATATTATGACATGTAGAATTTAGCATCTTGATTGGCCTTTGGGGATTTTGTTTATCTAAGAGATAAAGAATGATAGTGTAAATATTTACAATCCTCCCTCCCCCCCAAACAAACAAACATGACATAGTAAAAGGACATCCACTATCATTCTTCCTTCATATGTTGAGAAAAGCCCAATATTTGTTGGATCTTATCAGTGGGCTAATCCATGGGATCTTCATTCCTAGTTGTTTGTTGTTGTTTTCTGAACTTGTTTTGATACATTTTTTTTGGCCTTAAAACACAGATGTATCCATGGCTTATTTGGGGAACAAAGTTTGCAGTTGTCACTGACTGCTATTTTTACTACGTTACGCAAATATAAGGCTCTGGACCTTTGTTCATCTGCCTGATGTAGAACAATTGAATAACTCGAATGCTACTATAATGAAAATCTTCCTGCAAGATTACGAGAGAGGAATGCTTGATTGCAAATGTCAAGGCTACATTGTTTTCCATTTCATTTTGTTTAATTTCATTCTTGTGTTGAAGGGCAGGGGGCTGTATTGTGTTGAGTCACAGTAAGCACATGTTTACTACTAAAATTGCAGTGGTGTAGCTTAGTAGTAGCAGTGATTTCTATCTCGGATGCTTGCACGTGCTTGTGTATGTTCAGGCTGGAGTAACCCATTCAGTTAGCTGCAAAGCATTCCTCCAGTTTTGTTACCACATGAACTGCCCACAAAGCACCAAAGAATTCTGTTCAAAGAACAGAATAATTCAAAGAATTACTATTACTCATTCCAGAAGAGCAGGCATATGTGTGTGCTTCACTAATATTTGGAAAGACTCCTACACCATTTTTTTTTCTCTCTTTCAGAAATGCCTAATTTTTATGCAAATTACAAGCTGTGATACCATCACTATAAACTGGGATGGCAGCAATATGAATACTGTGAAATGTTAGAGAATAAAAAAAAAGAGAAAGATTTCCCCCCCTCCCCGCCTTACTAGCAACAAATGGTTCACTATCATCAAAACCCTGTTCTCTCATGGACTTTCTATAGTGAAAATACTGTTGTTCGTTCCTCTGATTTTTAGCATTTTTTTCAATATAGAATGATTTGTGGCTTCTCATCTTTTAGCAGAAACTGAAATGGAACTAATTGTTTCAAATGATGAAGTTCTAACAGAATTACTGGCCTCCTTCTTTAGAACTATAATTAAAGCAGGATATTTTGACTAGACAATTAATCAAGAGGAAGAGTTACAAAACAATACCATTGAGTAGCAGAGATGTCATGGAATTAAATCCCCATATACTGCTATAGCCTTACGCTGCTAGAAAATTCCTGCTATGTATATACTGAGCATGTTACATGGAGCTCTACCATAACTATCATCCCTGTGGATTTGCGGGTAACATGGAGCTCTACCCATGTTACCCCCAGCTCCTCCATGGGTTGCTTGCCAGAATGCCATGATTCTTCAGTAGGAGGAACAAAATTTCAAATCCCTTGTAAACAGAAGAACAAGGAAGGTGTTTATTTCCAAAGAGTGTGACAATTCATTGAAGGTTTGGGCTAATGTTTTGCATAATTACCAGGAAAGCTGTGCCTTGTACAATGACACATGGATAAACAGGAATGTCCAGCACATTCCTGTAAACCTAAGAGCAAGAAAAGACCCTGTTCACTAATATATTTAGGCACTAGCCATAAGAGGGCAGTATTTTTATGTACACTCTAGAAGGTGTATTTTAACACATTTTGCAAGCACATCAGATTTGCCTTGATATGCATCACAATGTTTTCTAAGTCCCAGAATTTGAGTGATACGATTATAAGTATTTTACCCAACATGTTAACACATTTAATGAAGTGAAGATAGCTCAATAGCTCTATTTATAAAATTTTCAAACCTCACAATTACTTCCATAATGTTGTAGCATATTTAGTGCATTAAGGCCTTTCAGAGCTTATTTAAGAAGTAGAAATATTATTTAATTTTAGGTATTTTTTTCCTTTTTTTCTTTTTTTTTTTTTTTTTTTACAGAAGAATTTCTTTCTCAAAATATAACGCACATTTCACAGGACTGATGATTCCAGCCTCATGCTTGCTGTTCTTGCTTTTTGCATCATGTATGTAGGACTAGCATGTGGGTTTTATTACTAATACTAAAGACTTCATCATCAGTATACAGATAATTAGATAAGATGCAATCTACATATAAAAATGCTGTCAGAAAAGGATAAAACAGTTAAATGGAAAGGAGATGGACTTGCATCAGGAACAAGCTTTTCCTTATGGTGTCACATGGGAATGCTGCCATTTTGCTCCAAGTAAATTGAGAAGGTTTTAAGAGAAATTAGGTGCTGTTTTTTTTTTTTTTGTACAAAATTGCACAAAATGTCAAGGGATCAGGGCCCAAATGACAAATTAAGCTATTGAAGAAGCTAGTCCCTGAAGAAACTAGTAGTTATGACAGACAAAATAATACTGTGATTGTTTAGCAGGTTAATGAGAAGCAGCCAACCATACCAACATAATATATTCTTTCTCTTGATAAGACATGTGAAAAATGTATAATTCCTTTTTTTCTCCAGTTAATTTAAAAAAAAAAAAATGTAACCTACAAAGTGTTATTGGCGATGTAGATAGAGGTGTCCACAGCTGAGCCTGGACACTTAGTTACAGATTTCTTATTGAGGTTAATGGGCATTTCACAAGTAAATCCCTTCCTGGTTTTATCATTTTAGTTAATCAAATGTACATGCACCAACAGTGATGTCTGTGCAGAGGCTGTTAAAGTCAGTGGGACTCTGGAGATAATTTTCCTTCCATGTGGACCTTGGTACAGGCTGAGCACAGTGGGAGGAAAAGGATTTCGAGTGACAGCAAGTGTTCAATTCTGATACAGAATGACTTCCCAATTAGAGAATAATGGTAATGGCCACTTTTCCCCAGTAATGTCCTTGAAATTATAAGGCTCATTAACTAAACTTAGTTTAACTGGAGTCTTCTTAGCTTTCTTTGTCTTTCTGTGATAAATAATTGCAAAGGAGACAGTTTTTGGAATGAAGGGTATTTGAATGTGTTCAGGAAATGTTAGTTATGGAAGAGAAGGAGTTCCTGTATATGTACTTGCTACCGCAAGCTTGTGACAAGCCCTTGGGACTACCTACACTTCAGGTGCCTCTCAGGAGAAACGATAAAAGGCATTCAAGGACTACTTTAATTGGAAGAGAGTTACCTTCTGTTTTTCTTTCGTTTCCTTTTTCTTTTTTTTCACCTGAAATGAAGCTTTTTGGTTGCTTGTTGTTATTTCAGTATCTATATAGTCAAAGCAAAAAAGGTTCAGTGAACTTACTATGTACATGCTTAAAGAGTAAGATATATTGTGAACAAATGTTTCTGTTCTTGTACAATGACAGAAATTCCATGAAGAAAAAAAAGAAATGAGAAATAAAAAAATGATGAAAATAAAAGATAAAATTATTTCTGTGGTTTCTGCCATTCTGTTATCAGCCTTTAATTTATGTTATATTCAACTTTACTTAACAAAATATAGTTATGTTTTCATGGTGTACAGTATGCTACGTAGTCTAATGCTTTGCTGAATAGAGAAGTCAGTTCTACTCAGTGTAACTTATAGGAATAAAAATAAAACAAGTCGTGAAAGGAACCCCAAACGGTTGTTCAGACTCCAAGAGAGTCAAGTTTGGCTTCCATATCCCTCATCATCTTTTTTTTTTCCCCAAACTATTAATATATTGCATCTTTCCAATAATATTATGATTGTTAAGTCTATGCTTTTTAAATATAGATTTACTCAAATTGTGATTCTTCAGTAAACATTTCTCTTGGTCATGCACAAAATCTCTCTAGCTCACTCTGTTTTAACTGTCTTGGCACTGAAAGGGTAAGAGCGGTAAAATACAGCCTCAAGTGTGGCTTTGTCGCTGTAGTTTGGAGATATGATTTTGAAATACAACCAAGAAAGCAGATCTTCTAACTCAGGGAGTGTATTTCATACCAAGTCACTTTGTGAATTAGAACAGTGTAAATTCTAATATTTTCCTGTTGAAACTACTGCAATTCCATGGAATATAAGGCAAGCCAGATTTCATCCCAGTATGACTACTATAGTAGGCTTCTGGTTAATCTCTGTTCTGACTGCTAAAACTTAAAAACAACGAACCCCCTGCCTCCCTTCACCACACTCAGAACATAGACATTTAATTAGTTTACTTAATAAAAAATCTTCACCCCTACAGATCAGCTCAAACCTTAGTAACAAGTGCAAAAGAGCATGGTTGCTTCCAAACTTTTTGGTATATCAGGAGTGTTCCAATATTGCAAATCTTTACAATTTATCATGTTAGAAATCTATAATATGAGATCACGGTAGAGAGTTTACATAACACTATTACTTTTGCTTACCCAACATTATTAATTCTGTACATTCACAAGCACTGATTTTCCCACCATTCTAATTCATTCGCTTTCATGCATATGAATAAATAGATTTTTAGAGGGAGAAGGAATACTAATAAGATTGATGCCGCTGAGAACCGTCGTGATGAGACACCAAGATTAGCCTCAGCCTTTCCCTGATTAATTTTCTAGATCAGCCTTTATTCTTACTAAGATAATGTTCCCTGGTGGTCAAATGGAAAAGAAAGCAAGTGTTCTATCACAGGGTCAACCTAAGGGATGGGCAGCAAGAACCTATGATTTGTTTATTAAAGTAATCCTAGTATTCCTGAGTCTCTCTGAAGTCCTCTAGGACTAAGATGATGATAATAGAAGTGCTAAACAAGGGTAAATTTGGCTTTACTGGGTTTTTATAATAAATCTACATTAAATACCAGGTTTGATTACTTGACTCTTGATTGCTGTCATCTAACAGGACAAAGGTCTCATCAAAGACATCTTAGCTCTGTATTTATCCAGATCTGTATTTATTACCTGAATTTATCCATTTGATGCTCCTGCTGCTGGAGGCTCCCCTTCAAGCTCGGGTGTACACAGGCCATGTCCGGAACCCTGCTAAGCCCTCAGAGACACCTGAAAACATCATCTGTGGTCAGGAAGGTGATTGACGTCAGGGTCAGGTCATCTTCTGCATAGGGGAATATGCATCCTCACAGTGCAGTAGTTTAATCATACACTTCGGCCAAGAAGAGGACTGGAAAACAATCATTGTTCATGAACCTGTTCCCTTCAATGATAGTCTAAAATGCATAATTATACCAGAGACTTGAAAATAAAGGATATCTTCTCACATGTGCCATTAATAACTGGAACAGAACCAAACTTTCCTCTTGTCTTCTACTTCTGGCCATCTTACTCTCACGGGAGAACATGGGGTGACTCAGATGCTGGTGGATGGTGATTTTAGCGGTGTGTACTCAGCTGCTCCAGGCTAGCTGCAGCCAGAAGCTGCTGGGGAGGGTGCTTAGTTCCAGAGGGACGGAGGTGTGCTAGGGGAATGAGATCTTTCTCTGCATATGTTTATCTGCTGACTGCCTAAGTTCCCTGAGGGTCAACTGAGTGTCCCTGTTTGGGACAGACACTTAAAATTGCATTCAGGCAATGCCTAAATTAATCATCTCATTAGCAGGATTGTATTTCATCCCATGGGTATTTTGTAGCAGCATAAGAACTCTTGTAGGAAAGGAGTCAGAGAGTTCTGATCAATCCATTATTTAATATTATGAACAAGAATACAGAGACTACTTTGTTTAAGGGAAGGGATAGAAAATGCCTGAGTTATTCTTGGAAGAGAGATGACTGAAATTTAATTTTCATTAAAGTAATTATCCACTTGCCTCAAAACGTGAGAGCCTGAATGCAGCTGAATGGAATCCAACCAAGGGTCCACCTAGCTCAGGGTTCTGTTGCTGCACAGACACCTCACAAGAAAACTGAAGGAGCAAGATATATGTGCAAAATGATTCAGTAGGATTTCCTGCACTGTAAATTGTAGCTGGGCCATTGTATTCAACAGCTGTTTGATTAATCTTTGTTCCCTGAATTTGTTAACTCTCATAAAAGCCTGAAAGAAGATAGAAGACTGTGGTTTTGTGTGGTTTTTTTTTCTTTCCTTTCATTTTTTTCTTTTTTTTCTTTTTATTTTTTTTTCTTTCTCTAAACTGTAGATATATCTGACTCTAAACGTTAAAGAAACAAGCCCTTCTATGAGCAGGGATGGAAGGAAGGCCGGCATCCTATGGCTTGGTATTTCATGGTTGAATCGGTTGAGAACTCTGATTAAAATTTTATCTGTTGGTCAGGCTTTTGAAATGGTTCTAGCCTATGTGGATTCTCTGGTGTCTAGCAAGAACTAAGGTTAGTTTTATCTCATTGAGGGCACTAACTGGATCTCTCTTCTCTAATCAGCCTTGTAGTATCGTGAAAGATGAATGAACTTAATAATCTTTTGGACCTATAGCTTTCCATCAAGTTTGGGCAAAACTGGGCAAAAGCCTTCATTCAACAAGGCTGAAAGCTAAGTCAGATCTTAAAGAATATGATATTTGATCATGTGAGCTTTTCTTAAAATGTAAAATGGAAAAAAAAGTAAAAATCTCTCCAATACAGGAAGCATATCAATAGCAGGATCAAAACTCATTTTGGAGCATTAAATGAATAGCCTTGTTTTTATTCAAAATTATTGTAGTAAATGCCATTTTTTTCTCCTCCTTGGAAATCAGTATTTACTGGAGAAAAATATGAGACTAATTTCTCTGTTGAGAATAAGCTGAATTCTCAAAATCAAGCGGAAAATGAAGCAAGTGAAGAATTTGATTTCATTTGATCAATGAATTATACATTGTTTATAAAACACTGAAACTCATCAAAGCCTCCATCTTTTCTGCACTGTAATATTTACCTTCCCTATAGTATTTGTGGCATTCAGAACTCAGTGTGGCATGCTGTAAATATTACAGTAACTGTAACTACTCTGTGTGGTAAATGTCAAGATTTTAATTGCACCTACTAAGCCACAGGCTTTTTTATTGCTTGTTTGGAAGAAGCATGTAATGAGCATCTCACTAGGAAGTTGCATGATGAAGGGATTCATCAACATGGTTTACCTGATGCTGCTCAATGGGGGAAATTGTTAGTAAGCAGCTTTAGGATGTAAAGAAACCCAGGACCTGGAAAAAAAACAATAAGGAAAAAGAAATGGAGAAATATGTTTCTGTGACTGTGTTCTTCCCAAATATATAACAGGATAATGTCATCACTATTAAATAGTCATGTCATAATGTCCTTGATATCTAGATGCTGCCTAACCATTGCAGAATGCAAATAAAGACACTACTGGCAAAGACAAGAGTTGGAAATAGTAAATAATAAAGGAATCTATCTCTCTGCACTAGTCTCAGTTTAAGAGTGTTGTCTTTAGCTGAACAGGAAATAATTCTTATTATACAGGTCTGACAGAGTCCTTCCTGCTTCTGACATTTATAAGCACTGTTCAGAAAAAAAGATTAACATAAACCAAGTTCTATCTGAAAAATACAGTATCTTGTACCAGAAAAGTTAAGGTCTCAGCAATACGCTAAGCACAGACTTCCACATCAGTTCTATGGTTCTTGTTTTTAATAACCAATATGCTTCTATTATGGAGATGAAGTTGCAGTATATTCAATGTTGCCTCCAACTTCTGACAGAACACACAGAGAAAATACTCTTCTACCCAATCTATCTGATCCAAGCAGGACATCTCAGGATGCAAAAGACAGCCCTGAACCTTAACACAGAGATTTGCTTCTAAAGGCAACTTGCAAGTTAGCTGCCAGAAAAACCCCTGGAACCTTTCAAGCCCTGGCAAAGGTTTTTATGTGCTCACTCCAAAGGCAAGAAGTGCTGCAGGCATTTTGTGCACTTCCATTGCATTATGTGAGTTGCAGTAATGCTTCACTATTTTTGTTTCACTATTTTTTCTTCAGCTTTGTGATTTGAGGAAAGTGTTGGAAGAAAGGTCTCAAGTTTAAGATGTTACAGAAGGGAATCTTAGAGTGGATGTTACAGAAGTTCATAGGACTGAAGAGGTCCAGTGGACTTGTTGCCAGGTGGTTTGTAGTCCTGGGGAACTGGATCTGTGGACCTATACAGCTTTATCTAATCCCTTGGCTGCGTACAGTGTCTTCTGTATGATAGAAAGGTATTGAAAGAATCTTTTACTAGCTAAATATGAGAGATTTGTCTAACGCTTTGTTAGCATTTTGTGGGAGAAGTCTGTTGTAGGTGACTACAGAAATATTGATTACCCTATCATATTTTCAAGTAAGCATTTTAAGAGATTTTTTAACATTTAAAGGATATTATTATTCCTTTTCCAGATCATCTACATTTATACATCTGACTGCATGGAGAAAATATGCTGAAACATGGAAACGGATGAAACTAAATGTTTGGGTTAGTCCATAGCATGGTAATTTGTTCTACAGAATCACAGAATGGTTAAGGTTGGAAGGGACCTCTAGAGATCATCTAGTCCAACCCCCCTGCTCCAGCAGGGACACCTAGAGCACGTGGCACAGGGTGGCATCCCGGCGAGTTTGGAAGATCTGCAGAGAAGGAGACTCCACAGCTTCTCTGGGCAGCCTGTTCCCAAATGGGAAAGAAGTTCTTCCTCATATGGAGGTGGAACTTCCTGTGTTCCAACTTGTACCCATTATTCCTTGTCCTGTCACTGACCTCCACCAAGAATTTTTGAAGAAATAGAACTTCTTTAATTCTTTATACCAGATGAGAAGCAGAAAAGTTAGATTCTATTTATGTGTTATAGTTCTGTCCCAGTGACCTTCAACACATTGTTTTGTTAGGCGACCATGTTCAGTTACAGAAATGGTGTTTTAGAAGTAGCCCTTTTAATAAAATGCACAGAAGCTATGAAGAAAACACCTAATCACTGTAAGATGATAGATGGAGACAGGGTAGCACTGAGGTTATTATTGGATTCTGGGTCATAGACAGTCTGCTGTATACATATGTTTGAATAAGCATTGTAAGCACTTCTTTTTATTGACTGAATTAGGATCCAAGGTCTGATAGCACTGAACAAACTAGCCAGGTAGCTTTTCTATGTCTGTAATAACTCTGCTCACAGCCTTTACCACCAAGTATTCATTTCAGAAGTTAGTGGAAACCAAAACAGCAGTATAAATGTAGATACTGGATTTTAAAGTTAACTAAGAAAATAAGGGCTGACAATCAGTGGGAGATAGGTGATTTATTCAAATTGACTATTTTGGTTGTATAAAGAGCAAGAGACACAACACATTCCTATACTGTTTTAAACTAGAAGCAAACAGCTTTGTTTGCTGCTTATGTTGTACAGCAGTAATAAGCATGAAAGAAAGAGCCTTCAGAATCTCTTGTATAAAATTAAAGGACAGATTAGATATTTAAAAGGCTTTTTTAGTATGATAGGACTTACATCCAAGTGTAGCGTTGAGATAAAAGTCATGCCCCATAATTACCTCTCAGAGGCAACATGGGAAATGTTAATAATGACATCACTTAACTTGATAACTGCAGAAAAACAGGCATATAGCACTCATTTTCTTTCCAGCTGATGCATATGATATAACATGCAGAATTTCCTATTGCTTTCCTGGGGCATATGACCTCTTGATGATGGCAAGAATGACTTAATGGAGAACTGTTATAAGATATTTGACATAACAAAATAAGGCATTCTGGAAACATTTTTTTTCTCAAAGCTGGTTGAACATAATCTTTCTGTTCCATCTACCTGTTGAAACACTCATGCTCTGGTATCTTCAGTAAGAACAGTTCTTGAGCAAGCTGCCTATCAAGAAATATTCATGGGGAATGATTGGATACAACAGTTTTGAAACATGAGTGTAAGAATTGCAGAGTAATTGTGTCAGTATTCAAGCATTAAAAGAGACAAAATTTAATGAATAAGTGATTCATCATTAATTACCATGGTTTTGTGGGCACTCAAAAGTATGACAAGCATGTGAAAACCTTGCCCAAAGAATATCTAATAATAAAAAAAATATATTCCTGATGGCTGCATGCATATAAGGTACAATCATCAGCAAAACATAATGGTGGTATCTTATAAAAAAAGTTTGTTTTTATCCTATTTTTTTCAAGCTAAATCACTCATCTGCTCTCTGAAGTCAATCATTTCTTGTGCTTCACCCACTCCTAAATTGTTTTTTTTCTAATATACCCACCTGCTCTTCCCACTTCCATCTTGAAACACTTCCCCAACTCCTTCAGCAGTTCATGCCTTCAGAATCAGTGCAATGTAGTTAAACGAGTCTGCTAATTTTTGTGGATGTAGCAGAAGAGAAGAGTTTTGCAAAATTATGGCATGCTAGAGTTATACCCAACACAATATTCATATAGTTATGTTTTTAAAATAATATTATTGTAACATTCTTTGTGGCTTTGTGAAGTTTAATTTCATTACAGTTTTGTGACTGATCAAAGCATTTACAATGTTAGTAAAATTCCTGCTTTTGAGGCATCTGCTTCATGTACAGGCTAGCAATTCCAGGCTGTTCTGGATAGCAGGGCTAAAAAACCCCAAATTTTTCAAATTCCAGTATTTCATTGCCTTTAATGCTACTGCATTTGAGCAAAATGACTAGATATGTGCATTACAAATTTGTATCATTCTGTAGCACTGTTTTTTGTTGGTTGTGACTGCAATAGTCAGCACATGCATTGATGCCACGTGTAGCAGCTGCTGCATGCCATCACTGGGAACAGATTTCCTTTTGTACCTGTTGCTACCTGTTGGTAAAAACAAACAAAAAATCCCCCTGACCCAGATTTTAATTCAAATGAAAATTGCTTCCTACATGTACTCTGTGCAGATGATTTGCAGAATTATTATAACTCTCTATTATGGTAGCCAATAGAAATTTCAGTAAAGAATTTGATCTGAATGGATTATGTACTATGCTGGAAATAATTGTTGTTTCTACATTTTAAATCCCGATCTTTGAATGTGATTATACGATTTAGGTGTAAAGAACAGAAGGGGGCACTGCATAAAATCTTTGTTCAGATAGCTAAAGTGAAGTATAATGAAACACCTTGGGAGAAGATAGCATGATTAAAAACAACAATTCTTCATGAAAGTGAGTTTTAGGAGTGATTAAATTGTTGGCTTTTGCTAATCTGAGGTCAGATCTACCACTGGGTATGCAGATATTTGCCAAACCAGTCAGCCCTGGATGCCATTCATGTAGCCATCTGGGATACAGGTAATATTGCTCAGTAATAGCGCAAATGCTGATCTGAGCCTCACTTAAGGACCATGTGTCTCTTGAGTTTATATGTGGAGATAAACCTTGCTATGGAATCTGAATGCATGGAAATTTGAGATATTTAAGATATTGATTTAAAAGCCCTGACAGGATTTAATCCTTTACTATTTCCTGTAAAAGTAATATGAAATTCTGAAGTGCCAATAACTGAAGTTTTAGGGACTGCCACAGGATAACAGTAAGTCCTATACAAAGTGACCTTTAAGTCTTCCTTTCTCACCTTGTTGGTCATTGAGTCAAAATCTCCATCTATTTAATTTGGAGAATGTCTTTTCGCAAAGAGGAATTAGTATATAGGCCTTTTGTTTTCCTCTTCTTTCACTTTTGAGTGTCTTGAAGATCCTATTTATCCATTACTTGCGTAACTTAGAAGGACTATAAGGGTAAAAAATATAACTATCTGCCTCTAATTCAGAAAATAATTTTGATTTGATTACTGGTTTATATCTGTGTTTGAAATCTGTGTTCTAAATGGATCCTAATCTTCCTTCTCTGCAATCCCATTTTTTCCTCCTCCACTGCTTTTTTTTGTCCTGTAATATTTGGCAGCTAGTCCATCTGATAGTATTAAGACTGTGGAGGCACACAGTCTGGAGCCTCCTGAGTAAGACTGAGAGGAGACACTTTGCCATCTTGACTTTGCAACTCTATCTCTTTTGTTGACTCAGTAAAATGGAGCTGTCAGCCCTTAGATTTGCTGAGAATACTTTCACTCACACTGGTTACACCGGAGAGTATCTTGGGGAAAAGATGAAAGGATCCTTGTGTGGTGAGTGCTGGTTCTGATATTTGTGTTCATATGAAGCTTTTGAAAACCACAACTCACTATGTAGCAGCCTGGTGGTTTCCCAGGATCCTCAGAGCAAGCAAGGGTTTCAGCTTGTATTTTAAATAGTGTAAAGTATCTAGAATCTGAAAGGATATTCCTTCTCTGAGATATCAAAAAGACTATAAATCAAAGCAAAGAAATCTCACAACTATTGAAAAAGGGGAACTTAATAAAAGAAAAAAATGAAAATGTTGGTGGAAGCCCTCACACTCGCAAGAAAATACTTTTGCATTTTTGTCAGATTCTCTGAAAAGCCGACCCCTTGTGTGTTCTTCCATTCATCACTTGTTGGTAGGGTAACCATTCATTTGAAAAAATCCCTGCAAAAAATTGTCAGAAGATGAAACCTGAAATTCCCTCAGAAGAAGTATGTAATGCACACTTCCTAAGCACCCTGCTTTCATACAGCCGTCATTATGCAAGCCTAACATAACTTTTATTCTTTACTAAACACTGTTTTGTTGGTAGTTTTATTTCTCTGATTTCTTTCTTAAAATAGATTTGAGAATGCAGATCCTGTAATTCCCATTTATATCCCTTTACTATTACCAAGGCTCTTATAAACTGGAGAGCTATACCATCAGACATCAAGACAATGAATAAGGGCAGGAGAGGTTGGGTCCACAGAAAAAATACTGCCCTAAAACAAAGGGGTTTTGTATTTTCAGTATTTAGTACTGTTATAGTATGTTACAAGGAGCCACAAAGATCTGAATCATGAAATAACATGAAGAGTTAATTATAAATAGTATCAACAAGTAAAAAAAAAATGAGGGTTTTAAGCATAAGCTTACTTGCGTATTTCAAGCTGATATTTTACTATCTGGAATGCCTCCTACTACTGTTACGTCTGGCATTAAGTGATATAAGCAAATTTAACACGGATGACACTAAAATTCTCTGAAGCAAGAACAACTGATGATCTGTATTAAGCTTACTCTCTCTTCAGAGAGGAGTCTTAAAATTTTCTAGAATGGAGAGAGCTCTATATATGTTCATAAAAAGAATAATACACTGTCATTCAGAATGCTTTTGAAAAAATTTAAACACAATGTTAAAGTAGTAATGTGCATGTACCAAGGGTTCTTTATGTCTGTATTTTTTTGTTTTATTTTAAAGAGATAGACAAAGAGGTAGCTATCTACCCACTGATAGAATGCAAACACACTTAGAAGTGTAACACTGCCATGTTTTTACAATTCAAAACACCTAAAGCAAGAACTTAAATGAAAAAGATAAGGTTCCTTGGCATGGAAAAGAAAATTCCTTAAGTAATGATAGAAGCGCTATCATAAATTTTGGCCAAATTATTTGTTAAACAAACACCTAATAGAGGAGTTTTGTTTTATGCATCACTTTTGGTATATATTGTAAAAAAAGGGGAACTTAAGAGGATATACAAGTGATTTGCTAAAGTTTAGATAGAATTTTAGGAAAAATAAGGGCATAAGGAGAAACTTTGTTTGTTAAAGGTCTAAGGTACCTAAGTATCCTTAGATATCCTTAGGGCTTTATCCTAAATACCTTTGAGTACTTGACTGCTGCAATTAATGTAAATTTCATGTCACTGAACAGACAATAGAGTTGCAAATCTATTAAAAACTGAGTAAGGAAGGAAAAACAATATATTCTCTACTATTTGAGTGTTTAGTTCACAGCACAGATTTGCTTTCTCTTTCACTGTATTAAAAGTACTGTGGAGCTTTTTGTTGCCAAACCCCAAAAGAATCTACACAAGTGAGATGAGAAATGTATTGCGGGTCTTGGGAACAGTAAGATAGTTTTCCAGTAACAGTAAAATAATTTTCGGGTCATACATGTCTATTAGCTAAGTTAATAAACAAGTTTATTTCCCAGGAGACATATTTAGTCATGGGTATCATCTGATTCATTACAATGGCATATCATGCCCACGCTTCTTCTGACATTTAACCAGTACTTGGAAGTAGCAGGACTGTAAAGCAAGCCCTAGCTGTATCCCCATTCCTTATTTATACTCTCAAAAGACAGTGGTATTAAAGGAGGGTCGCTTGTGCAGCTTTCCTCCTGCCTGGCATAATGGAGGCTGCCACAATGCCAGTAGCTTTTTTTGCACATTGTATACATTCTACATGATTTTTGTTTTGATTTTTTTTGATACAAGGCTTAATGGGTCAAATAGTATGTCCAGAGATGTGCTAAAATCACAGCACACTGTAGACATTACCAAAATGTAAATGAGCATGTGAAGAATTATTCCTTAATTCCTTTACGGAAGGTCAGAAAGCTGTAATTCATTGTGAATGGATGTGGCAACTCTCTGGATGCTGGTATTTTTAGTGTGTAAGGTATTCTAAATGCCACTATAACAAATTAAATAAGAATGATACTAGAAAACAATATTAAAACAGTTTGACAGTAACACAGTTATTGCTGTAGCCTTTTTATCTCATCTGTGTCCATATCAGAAGAATGGCAGGTGAGAAATTAAGGCGGTTATATATGCTGAGGGAATTACACAGACAGAAGTACAAAGGCACCTTATATATTAATAAGAAAACTTTTTCTTCAGCATTTCCAAATATTACATCTAATCTGAAGCACATATAATGGAACAGATAGACATACAGGCTACATACAGAGTGATATTCACCTGTTCATATATTTGTAACAATGCTGGTTGTCATAAACTCCCTCTTAGGTAGAAGGGAAAGGCAAAGACACCTTCCAAGGCCAATTTATTTGACTTATCTTAAATGTCTGAAATAGAATGAGATGACTAGGCCCTCTGATAGGGCCTACTTCTCTCCATTGACTATAAAGGGAGCCTGGGTGGCTCATATTCTGTCATCTAATATTTAGGCATTGAAATCTAGGTGATACTACTGTCATCTGTGACTACCTGATTTATATGCACTTTTAGGAGAACGGACAAAATACTTAGGCCTAGGGCTAGGGGAACATTTTGTCAGCTTGGCTCCTTTCTCCCTATATGGTCTCACGTCACACAAACAGCTTCACAATGCAAACGAGAGCAATAAGGTCTACATGGAACAATCAGCTGAGTGCCTTTCGGCACTAACAGATGTTCAGTGGTGACTCGGATTTTGATTTGTTTGGGATGCATTATCTTGTTATCCACAGATGTCTGCCCAACCCCACTGCAATATAACAGGGTATCTATAATAACGGTAGCAGAAAGGATTGTGCTTCTGGGTTGCGCTTCTGGATAGCAGCTGCCCCCAGGACACAGTCGTGCCACTAAACTTCTGATAAATGTGCATTGTATTTATATTTTTATCTCTGTATGGGGATAACCATAGAACAGACACATTTTGTTTGACAGAAGAGCAGAGTGGCCTAGTGGTTATGATAATGTTTAACCTGTGACAGCAAGACTTGCTGGAGGACATCTGTCGAGGCCCTTCACTGTGTGTTTGGTAGGTAGCATGGAACTAAAAGCTTTCACTCTGCTAATCTCCTTTAATGCAGAAACTGGCTTCTGCTACTTCAAGTGATGTATCCTTGTGCTGATAGACCTCTGTCACCATTTAATGACAAATATGGTATGGATATAATATGGCCTACAATGGAGTCTGGAGAGAGAGAAGGTGGGTGTGTTAGAGTTTTAAAAATACATTTGGAAAGAATGAATCATGAAGAAACAGATATTGCCTAGGAGTCTCTGATAAGAAGTTTTAAAAGTGAGAACATAATAATCTTACTGGCAGTGTTGCTTTTGGGACAGAAAAAAAAAATGATTGCAAGGCCACATATACCTCCAGTATGTCAGAGAGGCGCTCAGGTTTGGATCTTGCATTTTGCCAGTGGATTTTATCCTCTTATTAATGAAGCAAAACGCCATGACTCTAATGCTTTGTAGATTTCAGCTATGTAGTCTGCTATTTCATCTTTCCTTACCACTTTATGGGCTGTCAGTTCCCTATCTTTAGCTTAGAGCTTGAGGAATAGCTCTGGTCATGCTGGAATCAAATAGAGTCTAGTAAGGGCACAGAGAAAAAGTGTTTTGTGCAGTTCTGATTAAGTTTCAGAAGCCAAGAGAGATCAATGAAGTGTCTTGGAGAAAGAATACAAAGAGTGCAGCGGCAATGTTAAGGGTGGTAAGCAGACTACGAATGGGTTCATTCTGCCTATGCAGGAAGAATTGTGTCCTGTTTTGCAAGTGCCAGAGGCCATCAGGCCCAGGGTCTCAGTGGAAAAGCTGTCAGACTTTGTGCTATATTGTTTTCTAGTCTTTTAGTATTGAAAAAAGGGATGCCCTTTCAGGAATGAGAAAGATTGTACTTTATGCCATTTGCAAATACAGTCATAAAATATGCAGGCCAGTTTGGGATCTTTGAATGTAGTTTACAAGAATGATTGTTCTGAGCACCTGAATTTTGAATTTAAGATTGTGGGAGTGGTTGGACTGAAGGCCAATTATTAATTTTTATATTTTTAATCATCCTTTGGAATTTCTTCCTCACAAAGCTGCTATAACTTGACATTTTATCTTTTCTGACATAAAGCAGGGGCTCTGTATTATCAATAATCAATTATTTAAAGCTGTGAGATGTGTATGAGGCTATTCCCACAGAATAGTGAACATTATTTCTTGTTTGTTTTTGGGAACCAAGAATATATGGCAAAACTTTCCTTCAGTTTGTTGCCAAAAATGTATGATCTCCCATCTCTGCTTTCAGATCTGTCCATGTTTCTTAATGTTACTTCTCAAGACTTGTCCATACAATAGAATATTCCTCTGGTTGCAGCCTCTCCAGCTGCCTCTCCAGCAGCTATCTCCATTTACATCTTTTCATCATTTAGTAGATAGCACTTTAAGTAAAGGCCCATGCACAAATTATAAGAGGAACATAAATTTCATGTATATTTATAATAATACAACAACTTCCTGTACACATGCTGCTACCCTAATTGTGATATGGCTTTTCTCTGGAGCACGTACATGCATATTTATTTCAAAATAATGACAAATACGCTTTACTTTTATGTAACTGCTTATTTGTTTGTATTTTCTGTGTGCCTTTTCCTCAGATAAACATAGGACATGTCCAACCTGAACATTTACTGTGTATCTGTTCTTTCATAGAATCATGGAATCGTTATGGGTGGCAAAGACCTTCAGGATCATCAAATCCAAACATACTTTCACACTGCTCTAGGTTCCATGGTGTTAGTGTTGGGAAAGCTTGATCCTTGTTCCTCCGTTGGCTTGATGCAGCTGTCATCCTCAATGGGAAGCTGTCACGATCCCCTCTGCTCTGTCCTAGGCAGTACTGATGACATGAGTGTTGACAATTGTGTAGTATAATCTATGTAAGAAAATTGGGGAACAGAAACCATGGAATAGACAAAATCTTAAAAACGTATAAAATAGGCATCAAAATTAGGAATGATAAGTGGTGTTGCTGCTATTTTGAAAGTTTTGTAAGTTGTTTGGGAAGCACATTTGGCTGCATTGTTCATGTGTTAGCCTTGCAAGTGTGCTCAGAGATCTCACATTTCATATTAATTAAGTTAACAAGGTTATGAAGTGAAATGTTTATAAGGAAGAGAGAGGAGATAGGCATGTCATCAGGGAAGGGAACTGCATCATAGCTTGCCAGCTTTGTTCTCCCAGTCTTCCAAATCAGCCAGAAAGACGGGAGATCTGTGTGCCTATACTCTTCATGAGTCAATCAAACCGCTTCTTTTCTTAGACTGCTTGATAAGAAAACAATCTTGTTGTTTTGAATCTTAACTCCATGAGATAGTTTTAGTTCTCTTTTATTGTTAATAATGCCCAAAGGTCTCAATCAAATTTGTATCTTGACATATTACTCACAATATTTATATGCAGAGATAGTCCCTGCACCAAGACTTCACAGTCTTATATGGAAGCAGAATATGAATTATTACAAATGATAGCTGGGCTGGAGGAAAGCAAACAGTGATAATGAAAGCAGAGGAATATAAATTGCCCTGTGTGCATCCCAGTTGTTTCTTATTAGTTAATAAATACATAGCTAGATAGTTCTTTTTACTGAGCAGCTTGGGCACAGTTAATCAAGAGATTATATTACATAGGTTGTGGCAAACGTGTATGTTGAGACAGTCCTGCAAAGGGAAGAGAGAAAATCCAGTGGATTATTCAGAGGTAGTATTTTGCCTGGTGGAGAAGAAAAAAATATTGCTTCGCACTGTTCCTTATTTAACATTTCTCCATAGAGGAGCCTTTTGAAAAGGAATGAAGAGTTTAAATGTCTTGCTGCATTTAAGGTACTTATTAAAAATAATTCCATCCTATATTTTCACAAGATACAGACTGACCTCTTTATCTTGATTAGAATCTGAATGGGGAAAATGGTGGTGTGTTTAGAACTTATTAAACCTTCAGAATTGCTTCAACCTAGATCTTGCAATGGAATTCTATGCAAAACCTCTAGTTCAGATAGATTTTAGGCTACATTCTAAGACAAAATTTTAGACATATGATATATGGTGTCTCATAGAAAGTCTTGAAGCTTTATTACAGAAAATAATTTCCTGGCATCACACATGGCAAGGAAAATCAAAAATTCATGTAAAAAGGATAAAACTAACGTGTTTGTTCAAGTTGCATTAATGGAGAAGTTGCAAAAGGCAGATTTTAAGTGGGCTGAAATTGGTATACCCCAGGGCTTTATCAAGGTATTGCTTTGGTTAATACTATAACCACATAAATAGACACATGAAAAAAATTCACTAGAAAATCTGTTGTGTGTGTGTGTGTGTGTGTGTGTTTAATTTCTAAGAATGTACAGCTTCAAAATGTGAGATTGTAATAGCCCAGAGATAGAAAAAAAAACACTCAAAAACTGTTTTGCAACAATAAAATGTGACACTGATTAAATGTCGTTGTTATGTTAGGTCTCCATGGAAACACTAAGAACCCAAAGGCCAAAATGTTCTTTATATATTGATGTTGAAGAGGATTCTGGCTAACTTTTCTGAATTTCTGTGGAGAGAGAGGGAAGTAGTGTACAAAAGATGAAGGGGCTGTTAGCCCTTAACCGCTAGTCCCCAGATCCTTGCTGTTACTTTAGGAATTTGTGGGCTTCTAGTGTGATTTTCTTAGCTTCTTGCTGATGCCTCAGCCTGGCATGACCATATTGCACACAGTGTGCATTTTCAACTACTCCGCTCACAGAGAAATTGAATTTATCATGGTGGGTTTATTACTAGAGCAGTCCCATGTTTTTGTTGAAAATCATAAAGGTATCCTTGGCTACAACTGACTTTGTAACCTTGGTCTGCCCCTTTGAATAATGATCCTCCCTCCTTTAAAAGAGCAAATCATCGTTAGTTTTCCTGGAAAGAATGAAAAAGTAGTAATTATACACTTACAATTTGGCCTTTTCAAGTAAAACGAATGAGATGATTGTGTTTCACAGAAGTGTACTGGTGGATCCTAGATAAAATTAGAAGAATGGTCAGGATTGTGTCTGGGGAAATATAATCACAAGCATATTCAACAGGAAGAAGATTGATGGAAATCAATAATGTTGCAAAGCAAACTGATGGGCAGTAATAGACAATTAGATACAAGTTCATTGTGAAATATGGCAGCAAAAAGTCAAAGGAGTTTAGGATTAAGGTATATTTAGAGGCATCGCAGCTAGAACAGAAGGTGATAATGCTCCTTACTAAAAGCTGCTAATACGACAAGCAGGAACAGTGCTGGGCATTTCCATATTGGAAAAGTGCTAACAATTCAGGAGTGTCATGGAGAACAGTTGTGTGGTGAAGAACAGGAAACTATTAACTTGAAAAGAAAGAGCACATGATAACAACAGTTTCTACTTAGAGCCTTTTTTTTTGTATTGGAAAGCATAGCTTTATGGATATTGAAAATTTTCCAAATATGACAATTTAAAAACTCAAGATATAATGCTTTATTTTATTTCTTCCTCTGTTGCTTTGTTGTTTTCTCTATCCCAATTTTTTAGTTTATTTCTACTTAGAAATATATATAGTATTTTTACACAAACATAAATTACATTGGTACATGATATTGTTTATCTTTTATGCTAACATTTTTCGTACAGTGTTTTCATGCTAGAAAAAGGGGAAGACTGAGACTGAAAGTCAGACTTCTAATGATTTTTGTTATGATGATGATACCTCCATAAAGATATCTTTATGGAGGCCACTTGGCCTCTAGATACAGTTCCAGAAAGGCATGAGTTTCCCATAGAGTTTCCTACACAACACAAGCCTTGATACCTCAGGTACTGCAAGGTATCTAAAGGGCTGTAGGAAACTAGGCACCTAAGGCACCTAAGATGTCACTGTCTGTCCATGTTAAAGTCACTAAAGTCCACTTGCTTTCTTAAAGTAATTTCGTGTTCTTCCTTTTTTTTTCTTTTCTTTTCTTAATTTCTGTTCTTAAGAAAAAAAAAACCTCTCTCAGCAGAGCAGAAATTCTGAAGCATGAATTGTCTCTGTTTCTGATACAAATCCACCAAATCATATAAAGACAGACATGCAAAGCAGGAAAGGGAAAGAATGAAATATAGGATCAAAGGAGGTTAGTTTGAATGTCTAAGAAAATGAACAAGCAAGATTTAGATGACTGATAGGGAAGTTTTCAAGGTGGTCTAGCCTCTCATAATAGACTACTAATCTGTATATGTTAGCAGAATCTAGAATCTAATGCAGTTATTTGATTTAAGCACAGTCTGTGAAATCTGCAGGGCTAGATGGAAAAAAAGTGTTACAGTGAGTGGAATATTTCTTTTTATGGCTGTGATTTGAAGGTTGTTATATTGTAAGGCATCCAAGCCTTTATCTTAGAATCTTTGGAATTCATGTTGAAATCATATAGTTATGTCCTTCCTTTTTTTTTCCTAGTCCCGGCAAACGTACAAGTCCCGGCATTTAGGCTTTGCATACAGTAAGAGAAAATCTTTGCTGGAGTCAGATCTGTGTTAATTATACCAACAAAGCAAGAATAAATCATATTTGGATCCACAGATGGATCCTATGCAGTTTGCCAGTAAATAAATAAATAAAGGAAAGAAATAAAGAAGTTAGATTCTAGATGGATTCTTGATTACTGAGAAACAAGTTGTTCTCTCACTTTCTATGTATGTATCTTACATACACTTAAATTCTCTGTATGAGGGCATACTTAAATGTTCTATTATTTAGAATGAAGTAAGACTGATACTGATATTTTAAGTGAAAAAGTAAAAATGTATATGTTAATGTTAAATAAAAATTACTAAGATATAAATTCTAATCTACTTTAAAGCATCACACAAAATAATTAGAAAGAATTTCTTGCCCAATAATATCAGTCTGAAGTGTATACTTCAGACAAGAGCAGTATCTTTATCCGCATGATATTCTTCTGGCCTAATAAATCATATCATGGAGGAGCATAAAAGATGATGAAAGTAGTCTTTACAGATTTTGTTCCATTAAATGATATTAATGCAAGGAAACAAAAAGGGATTTAATAACAGCAAAAAAAAAAAAAAAGGCATCAAGATGTAAGATAAATCCTGTCAAGATGCAGAGCTTATGCTTAAAAACGTAATGTTTATTGTACTGGCATGTACTGTTACTCTATAAAAAAAAATTTCGTTTACTTGAGTAAACGCAAAAGGCACATAGCAAAGCTTTGTTGCACTTATTATGTTTTGTGATGAATATCAATAGTAAAATGAGTATTATTATATCATAGAAAAGTATTATAAAAAGGATTTTTGTTTACCTTTATTCACAGTCTTTCCACATTACTTTATGTAACTACCAGACTTCAGGGATCTGCAATGCAGTGTAAAATTCCTTAGGTGCTGGTGGATCACTCAGCACCATCAACTCCCATCAGCTCCTCCCAGCTTCCCCAGTCATGTACGTTGCATTGCACACTGCAATGAGCAAGGCTGGGAAGCTGCTGAGCAGATGTTTGCAGAAATTTCAACTCTCCTTTCAACCCTTTTCCAAACAACAAAAAAAAGTGCATATTCCTTCAATAAATGTTCAATTTCTGTGTCTTTCAAACTTCGTCTAATTGAACAAATACTCTTGCATGCATTTTTGGTAGGACCTATACGAATAGAATATTCTCGTGCATGTGCACACTTCAGGCTCTTGAGCAGCACTTCAGCAACATTTGAGGCTCTGCAGAATGAGTAGAACTGCATTAATGAGATACAAACAGTAATCCTGAATGAGAACAACTTTGTCAGGCAACCAGATTACTTGATTTTTCTTCCTAAATCTAATTTAACAGTTTGCACTTGATGACATGATCAAAGCTGTTTCCTGAAGTGTTATCATTAATTTGATTGGATTCATAGTTTGAGACATAAGAGATTTATAGTACATGGCCATAGGCCAAAAAATGTGATTATTTAACCTGATTTCTCTAGTTTCACAAGAATTTTGCCTTTACATGTGCATGTGTACATATCTTCTGTGGGTTGACACATGGTTATTTGCAGATGTTGTGAATGTGTGCATTCACACATTTTGAGGAGACTGCTCTTTAAAAGTACAAGCCAGGATTATGTGGACGTAAACTTTTCATTCTGATATGATGAATTTAAATAGTTTTATTTATTTATTTATTCCCAATTAGGTAAAGTACCGGGGCAATCTGTCTAGTTTATAAAGTATACCAAAACAGTAAGGGTCTGGCCAGACATTTAGCTGTGAATCAAGTTAGGGCTCCAGTTGTTTATGGGCTGTGCTTCATACCTCAGCATGATTCACTTGCAGATGACTCATGCTGAGGTACTGCTAAATTGCTTTCTCAGCTAGCTCTGCGGAAACAAGAGAGTGAAGACTGTGCCAGGGAACTTGATATCACTCTACAGATGTTATATGAAAAAGATAGTAGATATGAACATAGGACAAATGCGAATCTTACAGTCTGTCAGCACCTTTCCTACCTGAGGTGGGAGGTTAAAGACTAATTTAGAATATTTATAAATTTTATAGCCTACAAAATTTAGAAAAAAACTTTGTTTCTTTGTGGAGGTGATTCAATATGGGAAGTCTAGTGTCCTTAACATAAGCCTTACTTTGGTATCCAAACTCATACATTATGGGAGAATTTTATATTATAACCAGTTCAGAGAACTGAATGTTCTCTCATTCCGTGAGTAATCTGGTGAAATCTTATTATTAAAAAGATACATTCAACATTTTGCCATAAATAAAAATATTTTTCCATATAAAGAAGTAAAAAAAATGAGGCGAGTGTTTTCAGGCTTTTTAGGTGGGAACTGATCAAGTTTATGGGTAATAAAAAGGATAATGAAGTAGTAAAACAAATGATAAAATCTTAAGGACAATTTATACCTGTAAAAAGTCTTTATCATATGGGAAACATAGGTATACGCAAGAAACATGAATTTTAAGACACCTAAATACAAGATCGTTTGTATTTAGAAGAAACAGGAAGAGTATCCCACAAGGTGTTTTGGGTAAGTGGGCTGAAGATATCGAGTGTATAAATGAAGTATTAATGGGAATGGCATAGAGATATATAATATCTCTAGTTAGTGAGAGTAATACCGAAACAGTATTTTTTTTTCTTCTGAAGTAAACAAATCGAAGGTTTAACTAAATGAAAGGTTTAAGGATAGTAAGCCTTATGATGGGAGACCTAAGGAGCTTACTGAAGAGAAGGTTGATAGCAACTTAAATTTGTCTACATGTTACTCTCAAAAGGAAAATGTTCTTTATATATCAAAGGTACTGCAAGTTATTAAGTAGCTGAAACTGGTGCTGGGCAAAGATTTTATTTAGCAGTAGCATTATCTAAGATCTGAAGTGTTCAGCAAATGATGTAAGATGGTTTCATTGGTGAATCTTTTCAAACAACCGGAGATTTTTCTAGTTGAATGCTTAAGAGCAGTATTGATGTGGTAGCTGATGTACAAAAAGATGGTGTCTAAACTTTGGAATTCAAAGGCCAAACAGAAAAGAAAAAATGGAATTCACCAGTTCAACCTAAAGGCATGGGTTTGAATTAAATTTCTGGATGATGTTGTACAAGATATATTGTGCAGATAATACCAGTGTCAATAAAAAGCACACCCCCCATCCTCTTAATTTATGAATTACATTTCAGAATACAAGTGAAATATGGATATATATGAAAATATATATACCTTTTCATTTTTCAAAACATCCGACATCATTGCCTCCTGAAAGATTGGAGTGATAGGTATGAAGAAATGTAGGCTTTATAAATAAAGAACAGACTAGGCTATTGGGGTTCATCTTCCTTTTCTGAAAGAAAAAGAAGGACTACTGTAACAAATAGATCATTGTTTCCAGAGCTCTTTTATAATCTCTTGAATTGGGGTCATTGCATACCTAGTAAAAGGAGAAAGAGAGTCTGGCTTCTTTCAGTAGCTTTTAGAAATCTAAAAGAAGCAGTTCTTCACTGTTTAGGTTTTATCTCTCTTGACCAGTGGTGAAAATGCTTCTTTGACAGACATTTATTGGGGATAATTTTTCTGTTGTTGTTGTTCTCACTTGTTGAATCTTTATTTCTTTTCAGTAGAAGCAGTAGTGAATTGTTCTTGAAAAGCTAGCAGCAGTGGAAGGTGCTTTCCTCTTCACAGGCTAAGGCTGGAAATCTGTCTTTGGTCCTCTTGGTAGGACAGAAAAGTTGAAGTTTCACTGAGGAGAGGTTTCAATGGAACATCAGTGTCTCATTTGTTGCTCATTTTATATAAAAATTGGTGTGATATTTCCCCAACCATGTCACCTTTGAAATATATGTCTGTAACTCTATTTTATGGAAAGTCTTATTCTGATAAGGGCCTGGTAATGCCCTTATAGTTCGCTCAGTGAGAGGGTGAAAGGCAAGGGGCACAAATTGAAATACAACAAATTCCAAGAAAATGCTTCTTTATTGTGAGATGTTTGAACTTTGGAACAGGTTTCCCATAGAGTTTGTAGAGTCTCTATTGCTGGACACAGTCAAAACCCAGGTAGACATGGAACTGGACAACATCCTCTCCTGACCATATCTAAACAGAGGAGGTTAGGCCAGGTGATCTCCAGAAGGTCCTTCTAACCCCAACTATATAAAATACAAAAAACCCCCAAATAAACGAAACAAATAAAATACAAAAACAAAAAGAAGTACCCCACAGAGAACTTAGTGGGAATAAGTGGGAATAAGACTGGTGTCTGTTCTTCTGGATGCATGAAATTTAGTATAAGTTTTGAAATCAGAGAAGAATTCACAGGAATTCCTGAAAGAGTCATATTTTGACCAATATGGTTTGACCGACATCTAAGAGTAAGAAGTATGTATTTTACTTTTTAAATGTCACTGCATATGTTTGTCCAGTTATTCACAAAACCAGTGTCTCACTCATGAGGAAATCACAGAGGAACCATCAGAAAGATGAAAATATTGTCATTCAGGGCTTCACTTTGTAGTTTTACATAGTTTTACAGTGAAGGCTATCAAAAGTATGCAATCTTATTCATTATGTCCCTTGTCTGAGCTTTATTGATCAAGTGGCTATGAAAATAAACATAGTAATTTAGGGAGGACAATGAATTAGCTACTTGATCTCCCAAGTTGCTGATTTCCTCCTGGGAAACACTGAGCAAAATCAACCCACTCTCCTAGTTACCAGTCAGAATTCAAACTACTGTTTCCATCCAAAAAGTGCTCAATATCCCAGAGGGTAAGGCCATAGCACCATGAAACTGCATAAAATTTCAATGTGGGTTGACAAGAAGATATCAATATAGCTACTTTCTAGTAACTTAATTCTGGAAAATCACAACAAAATGTTGCTTTAATATGTTGTCAAGCGTTAATTATCCAAGTAGCAAAGTACAGCATTTGACCACATATTGTGTCAACAGAATTCATTTTGGTTGTATTAAAATAAATAATTAAAACTAACAAAAAACTCCAAAAATCAGAAGCTGGAAAGGAACTGTTACTAAGTGACAGAACAGGATGAATGAATACACTTTGCAAATGCAACCAAGCTAAGATTGTCATTGCAGTTAATATCTGTGTCCATTGGTGGAACTATGATGTTTTTTGTGACATTATTCCTTTGGTTAGCGCAAATGTTAGTGAAGAAACTCAGTTCACGGCACGTGCCCTGTGGACTCCCCCTCCTAGCCCCTAAAATGGAGCTCTGAGGTGACATGCAGGCTATGTTTACATGGGCAGGTACAGACAGTTGTTTTCCTTTTCCATCTGTGCTCTCAGACAGCTGGGTGCCTGTCAGCAGCAAGTGTTATTTTAATGCTAATCTTAAAAAATAATAAACCAAGGTAACATCGTTCTGTAGTTTTTGAACTGGAGCTGGCTTATATCCAGAGACCTCAGAACGCTCACTCACGCGAGTGATCAAGTGAGAGCACCTGCTGATGCACACGTTTTTGAAATCACACCGGATTTTGTGCAGCTTTGCGTTCCCAGGATGTACATGCTTGATATTAGCTTTGCTTTCTTTCCATCTTTTGTAGAGTTTATGGAGCAAAAGTAGGGCTGCAAAACTTAATCCACTGATATTATTCTAACAATATCTCTCAGCTAATACAAAACTTTTTATTTCTATGGATTGTACTCGGTGTAAGTATGGTGCATTTTATCTCAACAGCAGCTCTTTATCATTCTTTCCTTAACATACTGGAGAAGAAGGAGAAGGACAAAGATCAATAAGCTCTTGGTTATCTTGGATTGTCAATGAGTAGCATATTTCTAGCTCAAATTATTTCCATAAATGTTTTTCTTGCAGATGGCACAATATGGACAGCAGATTTTGTTTCTTTCTCTTTTTAAAAATTGTATATTTGTAATGTTTCAGAAAGTGAGAAGCTGATAGCATTGGTGATGAATAAAGAGGCACTTTAGCGGAGGCACATAACACAGCTGCTTGCTTCCTACCTCCCTATTGTGTGGATACAGAGGAGTTTTTCACATCCAGCTCTGAACTCTGACCTCACTTGAGAAATTATGTCTTTCAGCCTTGGGTCTCTACTGATCAGCAGGAGCTGTCATGACTAGTCTTTGTGATCACCTTAAAGAGGTCACCAGAATGGAAAACGAGGGTTTTTAAAGGGACTAAAAGAAACAACTAGACAGTTGAATAACAGTATAAAATATGAGTGAGTTTGCAATCTAACTTACATATACGTCCACAGAGGTAAATGGAATATTCCAGGAGCAGCAAGGGCAGTGAAAACCTTCTGGATTTTTATGACTTGACCTCCTGTCTAGACAAGCGAGAGTGAGTGTGCAAGAGCAGCAAGAGTGTTGTGCTGCAGAAACTTGGGGCACTTGGCTGCGGATTGAACCAGGGCTGAAAGAGAAATAAGCGGCACCAGATGTTGTACTTGCTCAGCTTATCAGGCTTCATCGGCAGTAGCAAGGGCTAAGAAGGTACAAGACATGAGCCATAGTCTGATACCCAGTATTGGGACAGGTGTGTTTGTCTAAGCCTCGTAGCAGGCTGAATCTCAGGAATGGCAGGGAACAGTTTAGAAGTTGGCATAAATGGGGTTATTTAACACTTATCAAGGAAATAATGTGAGGTGTGTGAAGGAATGACAGAATGTGAAGAAGAATGAGAAGGCAGAGTGAACAGCTTAATGAGTTTTAGCTGGAGTTAGCTAAAGGTGGCTGATAGGCATGAAATACTATAGTGTATAATAGTATGACCAGCAAATAACATTTGTTACTTTAGGCATCTATTTTTTGGCAAAAGTCATAGTCTTCAAGCTAATTATTTGTCACACACTCTTCTGAGGCTTTGCCTATGTTTTGGAACTGATTAAGTCATGAAAATGTACAGATCCATATGGATTTTGTGAGATGTTTTCAATGTTATTCTACAGTATTTTTGCAGAGTATGTTGTCTGCCTGTCTAGATGCAGGCTGCACTTACCTGAATCAAAATGTGGTGTAAAGCAAAGCATGCTACTTGCTGCTGGTGGAGACTCCTGGGAGAGCCTGAATCATCTCCACACTTGAAGAAATACAAAGCTTGCAGGGAGCAAGGTGAGGAGGACCAGCTCACCAGCTAATCACTTTTGAATAGGCCCTTCAGAAACAGAACAAGTCCTCTCAACACTTCTGTCATACTGTTTGATTACACTGTGAGCTGATGTGCACATACACTAAAGGTCTTTTGCTTTGGTAGTGTAAAAATAGTCATAATTGAAAAAAATGCATTTATGTTTTACTGTAAGCAAGAACTATACTTAAATAGCATAGCTGTTTTAGAATAGATGGTAATGAACTTCTGAGGGTCATGCAAGGGTAAATTAGGATGGTAAAAGGTTAGGCCAGGCGTATAAATTAAGAGAATTAAGAAGATTTAGGTCATTTAGTTTAGGGAGAACAATAAGGGCTAAGGTCATAGAAACATTTTTAAATGGTGAAGGGTTTATCTGAAACTAGAAAACTGTGCTCCTTGCTCTAAGCTCATAATAAAAGAACTGGTGAACCTTTAGTGAACCTGATTTATAGTAAACTTAGTGTAGAAACATTTTAAAAATGATTTGTCTTTGAATAACTGATAGATGAAATTCCTTTCTATTAAAAATTAGTCAAATCATTTAATAGGATTTAAATAGAAGTGGAATGGACCTGTGAAGAACTACAGCACGGACAGAAAAACAATAATCCTAGAGTAGTTAGGCAAAAGTGGTTGGTGGGGCAAAGTGAATATTTTGCTTTATCAATTATGATAATTGCGTGGAAGAAAAATTTCTGCAGTAAAATGAGATGATTGGCCACACTCAGTGTTTTTATTCCTCTAAAATGGAATGTTTATTCTGATTCTGTGGTGTTAGTTAACAAGATACTTTGTGTTTTTTTCTTTCTTTGTAGTAAGTATGCGAATGCAAACAATGCCAGCATTAAATATATGCTTTTTTTTTTAATATAGAAAATGGAAATCCTGGATTGTTTTTATATGCATGTAAAACTATTGACAGTTTAACGTGACAAAAATGTTTTTAGGCAAGAGAATATAACAAAATGCCATCAGATCTGAGACCTTTCTAGAAATCCAAACAATGTGCATTTCCAGGTGTCCAAAGGTTTTGCATAGAGGATGCACTTAGAATTCTAAGTAGCAGAGGCAAAGCTTGATATAAAGGTCACTACTAATTTCAAATTAGTATTTCATGCCTTGCAAGAAAATTGTCTCTGAGTAAGGAAACTAAAAATGTTCTGAGTTCATAATTTCTGATTTGAATTATGCTGCATTTGAGACAGAGCTAGTAAAGCAAACAGACAAATGGCAATCTTCTAGTCTCCTCTCTGCAATGGACATCAATGACCTCATCTTTCATAGGATTTATAAATAATATATAAGAAATAATGAATTTAGTCAAAAGCAAAGATGTGAAATACCTGCAGTATATCTTTGTAGTCAAGGCACCCTATTCACATGATCCAACTATTTTGCAAGAGTGTCCCCCAAGCTGCAAGCCCTTTATTTACAAAATAACAATTTGTATTGTTAAAGAAGTGTATTTTTGTTAAACACGGGCCACATTGGTAAGATGCTTAGCAATTTCTCTGAGTTCATCCGGACTTTTATATTCTTTGGCAAGTGATCGTGCCTTGCAGGATAGGGGCCTTAGTGATTGAAGTTGAGATTCTAATATTGGCCTTTACTAAAGAGCTCTGATTCACTTGTGTGAGATCTCTCTGATATTCAAAGTGCAATTAGCTCAAAAACTGTTCATGTTAGCAGTTTTCTCTTTGTAACCCTTTTGATATTACTGCACAAATGGTTCAGACAGATATAAACAGTTTATCCAAGTCTTGGCTGCAATACACATAATAAAGTTTAGTTTCTACAAGGACACTGACTGTGTCTCTGCTGGGATTGCAAACATCTATTAGTCAGGCATCTGCTTTTCTTTTGAGACTCAGAAAGCAAGTGCGGATCATGTAGGTATATTTTTACCAGGTACATTCTTCCTTTCTGCAGCTAAACAATTTGAGTAATCTTTTTTTTTCCCTATCTTCCTTTGCTCTTCTTGTATAGGAACTATTCAGACAGAATGTTTTCATTGACATTGATTTTATTTATTTATTATGTTCCAATGCTATTATGTTCCAATGTTAAGAAACCTTGGTGTCCGTTCCAAAGCCTGTAGTTGGTATTTCAAATTATAGTACAAATGAAACAACACATGCTATTCTGACAGAAATCTTCAGAATGCAACTAGGGAGATTATTTTTTCTCACAGAAATTTTGAAGTCTGTATTGAAACTTTGCTATGAAGTCAACTTATTAATTTTGAATGGAATTTTTCCCTGATATTATGGTTTGGTATTTATTCACTAAAAATATACTTTTTTCCCTTGACTTAAGATGGATTCAACCCACATTCATTAACTTTATTTCTGATATTATCATGCAACTGGAGCTAGAAGGAAGATGTGCTTATATATTTCATGTGTTTTCTGTCATAGCTTGAGAAAATCTGAAAGCTGTTGTCAGAGCAGAAGATCGAAGCACTGCAAGGCCAAGGTTAACACACTAACTCACCCTAAGGCGTCCCAATTAGGCAAAGTTATGTCCCCATTATGAAAGTCATTGTCAATGAGTATCGCTGGACTTAAATGTGTTCACTGGGAGACATCCTGATAAAGCATTTCTCCTGAGTGCACCCTAATTAAATAGTGCATCTAATAATAGATATTGTAACAGGTCACTGACTGGATGACAGGATATTTCCATATTTCTACTGATCATGAATCTCGAAATTTACTCCATTTGTTATGGACCACTGAACACAGGAAAAAAAAATTCTATATAGTGAATTTGGAATGTCTCAGAAAATGTTCCAGTAATTTCATTGGGTTTATCTCATTCACAGAACTTTATAGAGAAGCTTCCAAATTTGTGAGATTACGAGTTAGATCAGTACCTGGGTTATAGTTAAGCAAATTGCCAAAAATTCGTGAATCAAGATTGATGGAAAAAATTGATTATATCTGCTATAAGTTGAGAAATTATTAATATCTTGATTGTCTAAGGTAGTAAATTCTCACATTCGGATACTCGGAGAATTGCAAAATAAAATTTTATTAAAGAAAAATGTTGTCCATTTGGAGAAAAATATATGGAAATCTCCATGTTTTGCAATTTTGCCTGGACATAGCAACTGACTGTCACTGCAAACTTGTGCTCAAGGAGGCCTGCACTGGGGAGGGAGAGGTCTGGATGACAGCTGGAGGGTCCAGGAAAGGTGCCGGGAACCACAGATTTAGGTGAGAGGGGCAGAGGGCAGTACTGGGGCTCGAATGGACAGAGAGAGGCTTCCTAGGTAGGGACTGTGCAGAGCCTTTCCGAGATTATGTGTAGGCTGAGATACAACCTGGCCTAGGAGACCTGTCTCTGGGGATGCACTGGTTGGGGGAAAGATACTTTAAAATATATATTTTTGTACTATTTAACCTAGTGGCTTTGAAATTTCTTTACTTATAAAGCTAATTGCCCTAGATTTGGGAGATGCTAGGTTTTCGAACTCATAAGAGTCTTATAATTCACTTGATGACTTTATTATAAGGAGAAATTCTTGATAGAGCCACCCAATGCTCAATCTAAAGAGGTGGGAAGGGCAGGGAGGAAATCTTTTCAGTCAAAGGTTTGTCAAAGTGGTAATGAAAAATGCAAAAAAAAAAAGAAAGTATGAAGCAGGATTAGTGTAATATGCAAATGTAGAAGATATTATTTGATTTTTTTTTTAAACAACAGATTAAATGATGAGATGCAGATGTGGAAAAAAGTCCTAACATTGAGCATATTTCTTATGAGCATTAAGGACTGCTCTGCTAATTGTAAATTGCATACCTATAAATGGAACCACTGACCTTCTGCTAAAGCTGTTTACTCGTTGTAGAAGTGGATGAAATCACAATTCTCTTAGTGAACCTGGATGGGTTTCCTGGCCATCTCTTTCCTTAGAACTTCAGAGGTGTATGTTCTTCTTCATAGTATATGTCTTTCTGATATCCCCCTACTAATTCAGAAAATTATAAAATTCTTCAACTTTGACTATATTTTTCTCAGCCTAGCTTTTCTGATTATAGGGATTATATCTAGGTATCTTAGATTTTCATTTTACTGTAAAGATGACTTTTTAATTAGTTTAAAAATGACCTTTCACAGTGTTGCTTAACAATACAAGAAAAAAATTTTGAAACAGTGATGTATTTAGTAACTAGCTGTGAAAGGAAGTATGAGATAGTGAAGAGGAGAAGAAAACATTTACTCCATGATATATAATGTCAACAGAGAAGAAGGCATTAATAACACATTAGTAAAAATTTGTGTGTAGTAACACTTTTAATTTTTACCGCTTTGTTAACCAGCTTATCCTTCTCAAGATTATAGTTTATATCTCCTATGGGGATTTATGGGTCAATTTCAAGAAATGTCCCTTGGAATATCAAACATTCTGACCCTTGAGTGTTCAAGTGCTACTATTTCACGAACCAATGAAGCATAATTAGCTTTTAGAGTTCTCATCTTGCTAATCAGGAAAGATTGTTGAGAAACTACGATTTTAAAAAATCGCATATTTTCAGCCATTATGTCACTCATTGTGTGGAACCATTTCTCACCTTGTATTCAGATGGTTAAAAATATTATTGTTCAAGAGGAAGCAATAATCTGTGCATGAAAATTGTCAGACTTGATCTTCATAACTGCATATGCACCTTGAGACAAAAATATGTTGCATTCTTTGCCATTCTTGTCACATATATGTGAGAGCAAATACTTGTGCATACCTCACTGTGGATGAGATGCTTGTCCTATACTAGTAGTGGGTCTATTTGCCAGTAAAGATGTCTTTGTGCCTAACATGAGGTTACTAAATCTTGCTACTTCTATTCTTATGAGACTTTTGCATATTTTATAACAGTCTTATTTTATGTAATCTTCCCTCATCTACACCGTTATTCCTAGAATTGTGTTGGACCACTCAACATTATACCTATAGCTCCTCCTCCCCTGAGAAGGATGGAGATGGATGAGATCTTTACACCTATCCTGATCATTAGGAGAGCCAAAAGATTTATTATTTACCTTAATCCAAATGTTTAGTTTGTTGTTGTTATTTTTAAAGAAAATGTCTCAGAATGACTAAGAATTCAGACTTTAAAGACTGATTCAGATGCAACACCAGGTCTAAACCTTGAACTAGATTTAGGGTTACGTTTTTATTTTGGACCAGATTCAGTTTTTGTCAATAAGAGTTCAGATTTTGAAATCTGCCAAAGATCAGATTCAGTAATACTTACCAGAAAATTAAACATATTTAAACCTTATTGATTACACTTGCACTTAAGGCCCAGATTATTATCATTTTTGTACTGACATAAAAGAGATAAGAATGATAAGGTTCTTAATGTAGGCACCTACTTAGTTATGTCTGTTAGACAGAATACATTTCAACCTAAGTAAATAAATGAGAGTTTAGTTTATATCATTCCAAAGGAATGAGAACAAATCAAAACTGAATTAAAAGGATATCTGGCAGCAAAGATTTACATGTTTTATTAGCTTGACAACATGTGCAAACAAATTGCGCAAGATTTGGTGAAATATGCCATAAGTGTAATGGGAAATCATTTTTCAGAGTTATGATAGTTATGCACTTGAGCTGAGAATGTCTGTATGGTATTTGAATTGCTGGTATATAGACTAATTGCTCATTCTGCTCGCTAACTGTCAAGTTTCATGCCTACCAATTAGTTAAGCTGAACACATTTCACTCCTTATGGACTAAAATTATCTTGCTGTGGATATCTTTTATTCTTTTATAGGTAGCTTGAATATGGCCTATTGTACTACTAACACAAGACAGGAAAGCTATTGTATTTTAGTTATTTGTCTTAGTTTAGTCTTTTACTGGGTATAATAAAGAAGCTGAATATGTCATCCAAGGACTTAGCTGACACAGAAAGGGAACTTCCTCTTTGTGCTTATATAAAATACATACCAGTGTATCACATAGCTCTATGGTGAGAATTAGAGTGAAACTTGCATTGTTAATCCTCTGATGAATAAATAAAAAGCTACAGTTGAATAAGTGTGGGTTAAATGCTGATATTACCTTCTGGAAGCATAGGTCTGGGAGTGTACTGAGCAATTAGGTTTAGAAACTTCAAAAGGTAGTATAAATTTTATTGTATTTTTAGCCTGCAGATATCAGAAGAAATTTTTCATTTGTGAGTTTTTGTTTTTCCTTTAGAAGCATAAAATTTTGGTCTTAGTCCAGAAGAACACACTGAAGTTCACAATGTGATGAAGCATTCCTTGAAATGCTCTTACGTTAAGTGACATTGGTTTGAGAATCAAGAGAACATCTTTATTAGACTATCTAAAGTAGCCAAATTAAATTTAAATCTTTGATCAACCCATCTTTAATTTGATCATTTCTCTAATAGAAAATCTAACATTTAATTATAGCTGCTTACATTAAAGTATTAAATACCAGAGCATTTGACTGATCTTTTCTATGCAGCTTTGAAGAATAGAAATCTTGCTTCTTTTATAACTGTCATCAGAGAACTTTTGTTAACTTCCTTGTCTCCATAAAGCAGGCAATTTGTCCATGAATCTCCTTTATGCACAAAATTAACTGTCTTTTCTTAATTTTATAATTTTAAAGACTGCTTTGTTGCCTGAAAATAGAGCTAGAATTCAATAATGACAATGTTTTAGATGGCAGAGGTTAGGAGTGACTAGAAGAAATTAAAGTATTCTTTACAAGAGAACTTTAGAGTAAAGTATACAAAAGTAATGAAAGAATAAAGGAAAAGGATTGTGGGAAGAAGATGATGATTTATTTGCAGGTGGACAGCTGTTTTCATTTACATGAAAAAAATATTTTAAGACAGAAAAACTTTAAGCACTCAGAAGTGTCAAATTAATTCTCAATTCATGTAAGCATTTCCCCTGTAGTAAAAAAAAAAGGCAAAAGATGTTTCCTTGCTAGCTAAAGGCCTGAACAAATATCTCTTTCAGCTGGACCAGCCAGGGTGACTATAATCTGCTTGATACTTGGGTCACCCCTCCCCTTCAGGTTAACCAGAGCTCGTGGTGGTATGTCCTAACTTCATGGAACTCAGAATGGGCAGGCAAGCTCAGGTATTGTAAACTGTTACCTGTGACCTCAGTTACTACTGCAAAAGCTTTTATTACTCAGATCATGTATTTGAAATGGGTTAGGAAACCACTGCACAAGCAGATGAGCAGCGAAAAGGCAGTGAATGCATGAGCAGTGCCTAGGGGACAGTGATCTCAGGTGGACCAGCCAGAGCTGGAGCTGGTTGCTGGTTGCTGGTGTCATAGTGCTCCTGGCTTCTTGCAGCATAGAACTGCTCCAGGCTGCATATCCACCCCCTATATACGCACATGCTTTGAAGCTCTTCGTCTCACCGCACTTGAAATGTTTTTGACATCAAATGTGTATGGTATGAAGATAATCATCAGAGAAATCAAAGCAGTGGATAGAAGAGACATGCCTTTGTCACTTAGGTACGTGTCAGTGCTGTTTCCAATATTTTAATGAGACCTTGTTGTTATAAATGACAATAGCATTGCAGAATATTGTGTTATGTAGCACTTCTGGTAGGACATTTTTTTTTTTTTACACTCACTTTATTTTACCTCAGTCATGTCAAGGAAGTAAAAGCAGAAGATGAATTTGTTGCCATTTGTAATGTTGCATTTATCTAGTATTATCTTTCTCTTCTTCCTTCTTTTATCTTCTGTTTTAGAAATACTATTTCCCTGGAGATGGGCTTTCTGTTATTTGGAGTCCAGAGAAGGAAATAAGCTGTAGAGATGAGTTCAGGTACCAATTTATATAGCAGTATAAACATTTTTAGTCCAGCTTTGTATTTTCCACATCATCTATGAAAGATTCTGGAGAACGGGGGAGGTGCCAGAGGACTGGAAGAAAGCCAATGTCATGCCAGTCTTTAGAAAAGGTGCGAGAAGGAAGACCCAGGCAACTACAGGCCGGTCAGCCTCACCTCCGTACCTGGAAAAGTGATGGAACGGCTCATACTGGCCGTTGTCTCCAGGCACATAAAGGACAAGAAGGTGCCCAAGACTAGTCAGCATGGTTTCACCAAGGGGAAATCATGCTTGGCTAACCAGCCAATGGGATGGTTAGCCAAGCATGATTTGGGGATGGGATGACCAGCTGGAGAGATGAGGGGAGAGCGGTGGATGTCATCTATCTTGACTTCACCAAGGCTTTTGAGACTGTCCCTCACAACATCCTTCTGGACAAGCTCCAGAGGTGTGGGATAGATGAGTGCACAATGAGGTGGATTAGGAATTGGCTGGATGGCAGTGCTTGGAGGGGGGTGATCAGTGGCGCAGAGTCTAGTTGGAGGCCTGTGGTTAGCAGTGTCCCCCAGGGGTCAGTCCTTGGTCCAGTCCTGTTCAATTTATTCATCAATGACCTGGATGAAGGGATGGAGTGCTCCCTCAGCACGTTTGCTGATGATACGAAGCTGGGAGGAGTAGCTGACACCCCAGAGGGCTGTGCTGCCATCCAGGGGGACATGGACAGACTGGACAACTGGGCGGTGAGAAATCTTGGGAAAGTGCATGGTCCTGCACTTAGGGAGGAATAACCCCAGACACCAGTACAGGCTGGGGACCAACCTTCTGGAGACCAGCTCTGCCGAGAAGGCCCTGGGCGTCATGGTGGACGACAAGTTGACCATGAGGCAGCAGTGTGCCCTCGTGGCCAAGAAGACCAATGGGATCCTGGTTGCATCAAGAAGAGTGTCTCCAGCAGGTCGAGAGAGGTGATCCTGCCCCTCTACTCAGCCTTGGTGAGGCAACATCTGGAGTACTCTGTCCAGTTCTGGGTTCCTCTGTACAAGAGGGATGTGGAGCTGCTGGAGCGAGTCCAGCANAGGGGCTGGAACATCTGCCCTGTGAGGAGAGGCTGAGGGAGCTGGGCTTGTTCAGCCTGGAGAAGAGAAGGCTGAGAGGGGATCTGATCTGTGTCTATAAGTACCTCAAGGGAGGCAGTAAGGAGGATGGGGCCGGCCTCTTTTCAGTGGTGGCTCCTGATAGAACTAGAGGAAATGGCCACAAACTAAAGCAACAAAAGTTCCACAGGAACTTAAGGAAAATTTTCTTGACAGTGAGGGTGACAGAGCACTGGAACAGGCTGCTCAGAGAGGTTGTGGAGTCTCAATCTCTGGACTTCAAGACCCGCTTGGACGCAGTCCTATGCTACGTGCTCTAGGTGGCCCTGCGTGTGCAGGAGGGTTGGGCTAGATGACCACTAGAGGTCCCTTCCAACCTTCGACATTCTGTTACTCTATGATCTCCTATGCATCCTAGAATGATTTGGATAGAAAGTATTACAGGAGGTTTTTAGGCAATCTAATCCATGAAGCGACAAGACCTACCTCACTTTTGTCAAATATTTGTTTTCATGCTTAGATACCATCAATGACAACACTTTCACAGTTTAAAAAAGAAAGCCAAAACCAAAACACTCAATGATTTAGGTATCCTGATTCTAAGGAAATTTTTCGTATTTCTAAACCGAATTTTCCTTTCTGCAATTTAATGTCATTACTTCGTGTCTTGGACACCATGAATATAGAGAACACATCCATGTCTTCTGTGCTATACATTTAGTATAATATCGTATTACCCATGTCACTTGTTTTTGTGAATTAGCAGATAGGTATAAGTTTTTTAAGTGTGACTGATTTGGTTCAAGGACTATTGACTTAAATGTGAGAAAACAAAACAGTGGACAAGGTATCTGCTAAAAACAGTGAACTACACGGACATTTAATGATAAAAAATGTGAAACTTAAGATACTACTGCTGTCTTCCAGGAGGCTGTATGATATTGTTAAGATTATCTTGCACTGGACCCAAATTATGTGCTGGGAAAATGTGATCCTTTCAAAAATAACAACAACAACAACAACAACAACAACAAAAACAGCTAAATTTCCTTTAAGAAATAAATAGCTGAGATTTACAAATTTGTTAATAGATGATTATGCATTCCTGCTTTAACATTCTGAATGTTTTATAATTTCTTATAAATTATTATATACAATCTTCAATTGGTGTTAGAGAAGATTTAGATATTTTTCTATACAGGTCTTCTTTTGTTTTCCGAGTCAAAATACTCTGTTATTGTTGAGATGATGTTCAAAAGATAACTGTTCTAGTACCACTCCCAATGAGTTCTCTTTCATTATATTTTCTCAATGGCAAAGATCTTTTCTACCAAAATCAGCATGAAAAAAATGCCGTTTCTGAAGTAATTGAGCATGGCTAGATTTGCTACTAGAGCATTGCCACTAGTAGCCACTAGATGGACAATGCTACATGAACTTGCTGCAGTGATGCACCAAGAAAAAGATCACGATAGGCTTAACTTCTGTGATATTGGTCTGAAAAGTAAGAGAAATAAGATTTCCCTGTGCTGCTTCTCAGTTGTTCATGGGCTGAAGAACATGCCTGAGGCAACCACTTAAACTGTGACAGTGTCCAGGAGGAGATTTAAAGAAGCAGCAATGATAGGACAGAACAGATTAAATGGATATCCAAGTTCTGACTCTGTTTATCGTGTTGGAGTATACCTTGGTATACCTCTCTTTGCAACTTTACATGCTCAATGTAGGTTTTGTTACTTGTAAGGAATAGAAGCAAAGCCTGGGAAGGGATTTTTTTTGTCTCTCTTGGTGCGGATATAACATAGATTATCAGATAGCACCATGAAACACATATGAAAAAAATTTTTTTTGAGGAGTTCTATAGCCCTTCCTCTGCTTTGCAGAAGTTGTGCAGTTGAAGCACTATTTATTAAAGAACATTGGTCCATTTCTATAACATGGATTAGTAAATCTGTAAATGGTTGTTGTTAGCCCTAAGTGCACTTGCTCACTATGGGAAAGACTGAAAATAATCTGTGGAGATATTTTTTTGTGCTATTTCTGGATTTTCTGCTGATATGATATACTGCTTTGATGCCTCTTGCTACACAAAAAAACATAATGACATCTGCAGTGACTTACCAGCACATAGGAAATATGGAAGATTGCAATTGTTTACCTGTTGTATATGTTTGATGGAAAGTTTTTACAGGGATAGCTCATTCTGTTTGTCATGGCTCCCATTAATTTGAGATGCTCTCTGCAGCTGGGCTGGCAACTCTTCAAACAAGGGAGATCCAGACCTCTCTAGTTTCAAATGAAATAACAATTTTCTGCTAATAATATACAATTAAAAATGGTGTAAACTTCATTAGCACATTTTCAGCATGCACTTTATGGAGGAAAGAATAAATAAAATATCCTGAACCAATTTGTGAAAACTTCATTGATTATGATGCCTGCGTGGGTGCTTTCACCTTGGGAAGGGTGATAAAGCCAGTACCTATTAGCAATGTGGGAATCTTTCTGCTATGCAGCTCTAAATACAGTGCTGACAAATGTATTCAACATATTTTCATGCTGTCCTATATTTAGTGATTCTCTGTAGTATTTGCAGCCGGTAGATGTTTGCCTTTAGATTTGCTATGCAGAAAAGAAAGGAAAATATGAAAGTAGGGAAGAAAGCATTTTTTCAAAATAGAATTTGTTAGTGGAACACAAACAGTCCTGTGCTGGCAAGTGGAGCAAATAAAAGTGATGTGATAGAGAAAGATTGTTTTCTTCTCTCCTGTGCATTTGCCGTTTTAATTAAAATAAGTTAGCAACTAAGCACTATTTAAAGCTCTTCTACACATGCCACAGGGTTTTCAGTGTCCTGTCACGATGAATCAGCACGTATTGAAACACCACCGTGTCTGGCGGGCATTGCTGTTTTGCGATAGTGTTGATTCAGCGAATGTGAGGTAGGGAGCCATTCAACAGGGTACCATTAAATTTTAAATCAAATAGTTTCAGAGGCACAATGTTACCCTAATGACATGAGCAGCTGGCAGAATAGATTTGCATTCAAAGTAGGTGTAAGTAGTCACTCAGTCCTCCTCTCATTCCCGATTCGCACGTTCACAGGCCTCGTGGTATTCAACTGTTCAGGAAAGCTTTTCTCAAAATAAGGACAAAAGCTCTAATTATTTTAGGAATCAATATGTTTTGCTAATGGATTAGAAATACAAACTTTTAAAGTATGACAAAGGTGATATTGACGTTGCCCAAATCTTTTCATGTAAAATCAGTGTTGTTAAGAGAGCAGCTGAATAAAAACTTGAGACATATAGACTCTTTTCTGGAAGTTTTAGTTAACATTATTCCTCAGCAAAGAATCTATCAGTTTCTTGCAGATCAGTACATAAGATGTGGCCTTATGATTCAGAAACTTAAGGGTATGTACATATATTATATAAGATCTCTATGCTCAGTATCTGGCACTTTAATTGATCTCCCCATTATATGACATATGTACAGTAAGACCTGGGTTTGTCTGTCTTTGGCATCTCTCCCATAGAATGATTTAACTTAATTACCATCATCTGTGTAATCAGTGGGAGTTTTATGTAAATAAGAGAGTGAGCGAGGCGGACACATAGCAGGGTAAGAAAAAAATGCAGGTTTTTAATGAATTATGAGATTAAACTTGATTTACTACATTTTTATTCCTTCTGTATTGGCTTTTGCAAGTGCTATCTTGGATTGCTGGGTTGCCTGCATGAGAGTCCATATGGACACTTTGGGCCAATCACCAGAATTAATGTGGTTGATGGCAGCAGAAATAAGTGTGTGTTGGGTATGTTAGCCTATAATGAGGCCCATAAATTGCCTGATGAAATACCCTGAGAACAAAAGCAGAGGTGGCTTTATATCTTCCTTGCATGAACAGTGTCACAGCCTTCTGCTTTCCCAGATTTTGTTCAACAGTCACAGCTTGGCCTAGCCTATTAAGCAAGACAGAAACTTTGCTGTTTTCCCCTTACACAGCACAGATGTTCAGAGGAGAACACAAGGATTTCCTATTACAAAACACATGTGTTTCCAAAAGTCTTAAAAAATAAACCAAAGCTGATAGATAAATATGGGCTCTTTCAGTCATTCACTTTCAGACATGCATAGAAAGAAGCAGATATATTAAACAGTTGAATTTACAAAATATGATTAGAAATGCAGTGAGACACAGTCCTTTCTGGAAATTTTATGAGAATGGTTGCATTACAAAAATGCTTCCTGTTTAGCTCAAATCTGTCTTTTAGAACAAATTGAGTTTAGTGCATTTGACAGGACTGTGCCTGACCTTGGACTGGTCTTCACCATAATCAACTGATTTGAGTCTTTAGAATTTGTGATTTGGGAAGGGAGAGGGGAGGAGAGGTGTAGTATTATCCCACTCTTAGGAATGAGAACAGCTTCCTGAAAACTGGACCCAGGGAAAATGTTAGTTCACTATTGCAATTAGCAGTATAAATGATGGGAAGATTAATTTCACTGAGCAGATGCATGATCTGCTCACAGTAGGCAAATTTCAGCTTCAACCCCAAATTTAGATAAGAAATCTAAATTTCTTGATTACCAGACATATTGTGTTTATTTGTCTAGTTTCAGCTTCTGTCATTACTGTAAGTATTTTAGATAAAAAGAAGCATGTGCTTTTCATGTAAATAAGAGATTAATGGCAGGTTTTCAGTATTGAAGATCCTCTTCAGTTTGTAATAGCAGTCAAAGGGCTTCTGCAATTTAACTTCTTAATATAGCTTTTCCTCTCCCTCTTGTTCTTCCATTTCCTCCCCTTAGAAATTGAGTACAAGTGTCTGTGACTTGTCTACAGCTAAGTACTCTTCTCCAGATACACTTAGAGTTGAATACAGCTTTTCTAGAAAGGATTAGTCTCAGCATATGCTTGGAATGCAAGAGTTCCTTCCCACCACACTTAGCAATCTTCGTTTTTGGCATTAAATCTAAATGTTTTCTTGTAGGCAAAGTTTTCTTTCTTCCTTCCTCTTTCTCTGTCACAGATGCTTTAACACCCCCATGCTTTTTACTTTATTCTTGATTTTGAAGATGCTGTGAATGGTACAGAGGTTGAATATTAAATACATATGCATTTCATTCATAAATGCTCAGTTCTTAGAAAGTCTGGATAAAACTCAATAGCTAATATTCAAAAGCTATTCTACTGTTAGCTGTTAGTCCTGTATGTGATGATTATGTGTTCAGGGAAATAAAGTCAGTATTTCAGCTCGTGTGTTAAATCATACTGGCTGATCTGCCTGATGGAACTTGCAGTTTTGCTGAATTGCTTGTGATACTTTGAATTCTTCTTTTGCGTGAGGTCTAGCTGGAATGCAATCTGCTCTCAGAAAGAAGTACATTAAAATGGCCTGTCTTTTCCTAAAATGCGAAAACATAAACAGATATGGGAGGCTGTACCCTGCATTGCCAGTTCACGTGACAATCAGTTGAAACAAGAAAAACAAACTAACAAACAAAAACAAACCTAATTTTAACTGAAGTAATAAAAAACCAAGGAGTTCATTGTCCATTTTGTAGGGATACTCCATATTCATCTGCCATGTTATTATGTTACTGTGTAGTAAATCAGGTAGCATGCAAGCATTTTTGAATTTACAAGAACAATTTTATAAATATATATGTATATACACACACATTTTTTCCTTGGGGAAATACTCAGTTTTGGTAATTAAGAGAAATGACAGAGCTTAAGCTCTTACCTACACTCTTATGCTTAGTCTTACTATGCAGCTTGATATTTCTCAACAAGATTATTAATAGTGAAAAGATACAGTCAATGCTGCAGTCAATGCTGCAGGAGAGAGATTATCATTTAAAGGGCAGTGGCAGAAGGTTCTGAAGAAATGTAGAAAATTGGTTAAGCATCAACTGAACATATTTGATATTCTAAATATATACTGAACAAATTAACAGAAAAATCCTTTGGGTTATATTCATGTGTCATGATGGTTGGTGGGTGCAGTAAGTACAAAGAAACTGTTTAGAAAGATTTCAAACTTCGTATTTTAGCTGCAAACATTTTTCCCTGCTGGCAGAAGCTAAAATTAGAGTAGATACATTTATATTGTTATATAAATGCACATTTTGCAACAACTGCAGATGATGCCCGTCCTTGCAGCAGCTTGAAGAGGCATCAGTAGGTACATGTGAGGATCGGGGGGGTATCATACATGAATTCCAATCAATATCAGACAGTTTTTATGTAGCTATTACAAAAATTGTTGTCCTATGAATCCTTCTTGGTAAACATGTATTTACCCTTCCTAACGGGGTTTCTAACATGTATCCTTCAGGCTGGAGACAATACATATAACTTAATGGCTGTGCTTTGATCAGGAATGAATATACTTAAGATTTCCTTCATTTATCTGCAAGATGAGAGTGGAAAATTACTAAGACAGAATAAAGGAGCCAGAGTTTTCAATATGTAAATAGACCTCCAGAATTACCTGAAAAACCCATGATGAAATACGGGATGATAAAAAGAGGGAAGAATTGATTGGCAGAGCTTTTTCAGTGAGCAACCTTTGCTTGGTTTAGCTGTTGGTCTCATCAAGGTGATCTGGCCTGGATTCAGAAGCACAGGATGCATGGAAATATAGTGAAAACACTCAAGCTACAACTTAAACAGATGTCAAGCAAGGGCATTAGTGTGTTTGCAAGACTAATTTATGTTTAAGATTATGTATTTTTAATGCCTTATTAAAAAGTTATTTTGCTTTAAGCATTAAATACGTTGCGACACGGTTAGCCTAAGAAATAGCTTTCCTGACCCTTTGAGCTATTCTGTCTAGTTTGGGGAGGGGAACAGTTGGTGAAATTGGGTGCTAATCTGAAAACTAGAACAGGGAGACATGCAGTTAGGGTAGAGGAGCTAGTATTCAGGAAAATACTGAAAAGTCCTAGAAAAAATCCAGGGTGGTGCAGTGCAAAGGCTATCTTAACAAGCAGAGCTCCATCAGCTCTGACCCATGCTGGTCAATGGGACTGCAGCTGCTGCGTGCTCGAAAGGCTCTGAAAATAGAGCTTTACAGGCTGTTAATGATTCTAGCCATGATATGCAGGAATGAGGAAGGGCACAATGTGTTTCCCATACTAAGGAATCCTGTAAAAGAACTGGTGGCATCCGATGATCTTATGATGATGGGGACAGCTGAACATTATACTATTAACAGATTTCTTTTTGGCTTGATTACAATATATAGTAATATATACAATATATACAGTAATATTACAATGTATACAGTAATACAACATTTTGAAACTGTAAATTCTACTGCAGTTGGTAGGTAGGCCTGTTTTTATGATGATTACTTTTAGTGTTTCAGCTTATAGAAATGCTAGCAGCCAAGTGGATCAGAAAGATTCAACTTGCATTTTCCTGCAAGAATTTGTGTTGTCTCTACATCTCCACAGTCTGCTTGCTGCTGAGAGCAGATGGACATTCACTGTGTTTTCCAATAGCATTTTCAAAAGTACTCCCTGAGAGCCAAGCCCTGCTCAAGTACTAATTTCTAATAGGATGAAGCTTCTATATTGAATAACTAAGTTCCATGGGAAGCGGGGATCATTTCCACCTCACAAATTCACCCAGGAGGATGGATCTCAGTTCTTTCAATCTCCACTCAATTCAATACACAGACATACATATAAGTATGCAAAATTGTGCAAGCTCTATTTGAATAAGCATTAAAGTTTGACATTATTATTTTATATTGATATTGTATTTCCATGCATTCACTGAGCACAAAAATGTACTGACAGAATAGTAAGTACAAATCTCTGTAAACTTCATCTGACTTTGCTAACTGAGGCAATGAAGTAGGGTCAAATAGTTCATATTCTGCATTGGCTTTGGTTCATCTCTGAAGCAAAGGAATCTTGTCTGAATTACTTAGACCTAAGATACAAATTACTTAGATCAAAGAGTCTGATGACTGTCTTATTGGTGTCTTTGTGTGTGTCAAAAATCCTTTCAGAACAGTCTCCTTCTATGAGACCTCCAGTTCAGTACTTGTAGGTAGAAGAAATACAATGTGATGAAAAAGTGTTTTTCTTTGTTTATTTGTTTCAGTTTTTACTACTTTTTGTTTGGTCTTGGTAGGAAAAATAGCCTAAACTTTAACATGGAATATCAGAATTGCTTTAGAATTGACAGATTATGAGAAGTAAGTTTTTGTTTTCCTTTTTACGTGGTTTCCTGACCAATAATCAAAAACTAGTCACTCACAGTTAAAGACCTGAGAGTGATAAACCCGCACGTCTAATATCCTTAAGGATGATTTGCGCTTGGTTGCTTTCCAATTTAAATAGAAAGCATAGCCTTCTACGAGATCATACTTTTTTTTTCCCATCTTTTTTTTTGGTAAACTTTGATCTTCAGAGAAAGACCACCCTTCAGAATGCTGTTCTACTTCAGCAGAGCTAAGGGTTCAGTGAACGCTTATGTCTAGTGCCTGAAACTGCGGCAAGACCAAAGATGACCATGGAAACAGAGCTGATACGTGTCTCCAAAGAGCAAGGAAATAGAATATAGAGTATATCTGTTACTTTGACTTGCTATGATATTTTAAAAGATTTTTTGTTTGTATGTTTTTTAAATATTGTTTTCCTATGGTGATACAAAGGAGAACTTCAGATATTCGTATTTAGACGGGTTGCTCTGAGTTCTGTGCTGTATCATGAAGTCTACGTATCTGAATAATGAATGTAGCTATAATAGTTACAGCTGCCCAGGAGAAATTAGTTATTCCTCCTGACCCAAATTTTTGTATTTATTTCATAGATATATAGAATCATTTTTTCTAAAATAAATGGACATTATATATTTGCAATAGTTGTTATGCTAAGTAAACACTGAACCTATTAAGATTATTATACTGTTAGCTGTTTCTCACATGGTAATCCTAGATAATTCCATGTTTGTGTGGCTGACTGTATTTTAGGTTATGTAATAATGTCTAAAATTGTATTTACTCAAATGTATTTTAATTGTGGTTCCCTGTAGGCCAAACTACACTATCAAAGTATATGAGTCTTTTATGTTTTTTTTGGTATAATGAGCAGAGGCAAAGTCTTTAACACAAATGGATTACAATTCCCAATCCTAGATAGGAATGCTTTAGAACTGCTGCATCTTTTTCTTTTGTTTGACGTCCCCTTGTCCTCAATGTTTTTCTAATCCTATTATTTCCTTTCTTCAGAAGTACAGAATACAGTAGTTTCATCCCTGAGAGGGTAGGACAAACTGACAAGATCACTTACTGCATTATGCTGTGTTGATAGATTGTTTAAATCCTGCATATGTAATGCAGATGGAAATAAACAGTTTCTGAGCAAAAGCTGATTAAAGAATTTAGACAGAATTTTGTATCACAAAGAAATTGCTTACTTAAGAAAAAAAAATGTTGATGGGGCCCAAGTGATTAGGAAAAAAAAGAAAACCCCACACAAAAGAACACGCAAAAACAAAAATGCAAACCCAAAGCAAAACAATAAACAACACGAAAACTCCACCAGGTATAAGCCCCCAGAGTGGCAAACCCTGCATCATGGTGAATTCTTTCAACTCTAGTAAATGAACAAGATGGTGAAAGATTCTACAGTACTAGTGTGCTGGGATTATATAGCATTTCATAGATTGGAGCTTCATTTCCATAGAAGAAATGCAGTCCTGTGGCAAGAGGTACTCCAACAAGTTCTAAAGGACATATTTCAAAGGAAAACGATCCAGTGAGCTGCTTTTGGTAAAATGTGCTTCCTTCATTTTGTGTCATTACACACATGCAGAAGGTGGTGGATGTAAATGAAAAACTTAGCTGGAACAGAGCCCTTCCATTCTCTTCACCTTTTGATAGGTTTGGGCTTAGAATCTAAATCCAGCATTGATTTTTTGATTATTTGAGTTAGCCCTGGTTTCCTTACAGGGATATAAAGATTCCAGCCACACGTAGGTGTAAACTGCTATTAGTTCAATTAGTGATCTGCTTCTAAGCTATTTTTTCTTCAGTGTTGTCTACCATCCACTAACCTTCTGGGAAAGCATGTTTATTGAATGCAGTCTATTTTCTTGAATTTTCTGTGGCCCTCCTTTGTTGCCAGTTGGCATATATTTATAGGCTTTATATATATATACATAAAATACCATGATATACATGTATATATACGTATGTGTATATATATATATATATATACACACACACATATGTGTGTGTGTATATATATATATATATAAAGATCTTTTTATATATATGCCTATATATATATGCCTATATAATGATCATATATAACAATCTTCATATATATATATATATGCAAGTATATATATATGTATATGTGTATATAAAGAGATTATGGTATTTAATATATGGGCTGTTTATCCTTATCCTCTGAAATGCTCCACAGGGACCCATATTTTACTTCACTTTCTATAAACAGAAATCTGAGTGTACTGTTAAGAGAGGAAGTTTAACACTGCAGGCAATCTGTGAATTTTAGGCTAACAAGCTGGATGTATGACTTCACATGCAAAATTCCTACATAAGAAAATCCTAATTGAATCAATAAGTGTGAGAAAAACATAGAGGCTTATCATACTATTTTAGGTTGTATCAAAGATGCTATCTTATACATAGCTATTTGATATTTTGACTGACTGTTAAATACAGATAAACTCTATATTAATCCCAGGGCTTTCTTCTGGAGAGGCAGCCATCTCATAACACCCATATTGCAATACCAAAGCAGCAGATATTCAGTATACTCCTACTGTGCCAACCTCTGCAAAAGACAAGAGCTGTGATGGCAATAGCAGTAGCAAGTTGTTCTTTGATGTATCAACCAGAGCTGACTTGAGGCTTCTCACAAGAGCAGAGGACACTGTTGTTTATCTGGGCATCTCAGATGGGAACCTAGCATCTTGACAAGAACAGGAGAGAAGACGGATGGAGATGAACCAGGAGGCCAAAGGGAAAGACACAGAGCCAGACTGTTTCCATTTTGCAAGATATGGGAGGGCAGCGGAAAGCACACCTTTATGCTAGGAGGTGTCTGATGATGCCCCACCAGCCTGTCTCCAACACAGCGATGCTGTCAGGTGCGGTGCGGTGCGGTGTGGTCATCACGTCATCCCTGGCTGCCTTGTGCTCTCTGCACGCTGCAGTGTGGGACGGTCTGCATCTTCTTAGCAGCTCTGCTGGCATGTGACTTAAAATGTGCACGCCAAGTAGGCATGCTAACAGGGCTGTGGGTCCCGTATCCATTAGATTTGAGATTTTAGACTGAAATCAATCTCTACAGGTAGATATTGCACAATCTTTCTTATCTTAGTACCTAAGATCCTTACAATATTGGTGCTTGCACTTACCTCTGATGGTGTTAAGTATTTCTTTTCTTTACAGAGGAAAAGCTTTTGGGACAGTGATGTGCCAAACAAAATGTGAGAGACAAATAGCAGAGCAGGGAATTGAATCTGGGCCTCATTCCATCCTCCTAACCAGCAAGATGGCCTTCATTTGGTTGAATCCTCTTGTGTCTGTAGTGAAATACTATTAATTTGTTTGTATGACTCAAATCATAATTAAGACTTGAATTCCAATAATATCTCTCAACACTATAACTGTATGTGATTGAAACAGTAGCAAACAGCAGTGCATACAACCAGGAAGTATGATTCCATTTGTTAATTGACTCATTTTTTTCTTGAAACGGATGGGATTTATTGCTTTCTGTGCCTACTGAAACAATATTGACTATTTCATCAGAAATTAAGAATCTTCTGGTTCCAGTTTAAGCATTTTCTTAGCCTGTGTCTCCTCATTTCTTCTTGTGTTAATCTTCTGATTCATTTAAATAGCCCTCTTGTCTCACAATATTTTTCTTTCACTGCTGAGAGTTACCATAGCGGGAGTAGATTTGAGGGATTTAACTTAGTGCAGTATTTAACCCCGATCATTTCTGTAGAACTGTTGCACAGAGTTTGTAGACAGAGATATCTGAGCTATTTCACAAACATTAAGAGATCCTCAGAACTCTCCTCTTTTGTTGGTAAGTACGTTCACCACCTTACAAAATGTAGCAAATTGCAGCACTGGTGTCTCTCATTGCTGAGAGATCGCCTTTATCTGACTTTAATGTTATTTGGTATTTTAATTATTTATTGAAAACATGACAGCTACAGAGTTTGAGCATAGTTTGGTATCTGTTTTTATGTTTATAACCATAATGCCATTGACAGAGTATTTGGAAGACCTTTAGAGTCAGCGATTAGGAGTCAGAAGTATTTAGGTGCCACAACTTTCAACATCCAGCAATGAATTTTAAAATACTAAGACCAGGATTATTACAATAATAAGAACTTAATAGCATTAGAGATTTAAAAAGTTTTGTTCAGTACAAGTCAGTGCAAGGCTACAGCATATAGTTCCATGAACAGTGGAAGAAATTAAGTATATTTTCCAGTGAATGTTCATCTTTTTATTAATTGACTTTTGTGTTAATGAAGGCAGGAAATATTATCGAAGCTTTTCCTGCAAAACCTTTAAAAGGACTTTTGCTTTCCTCCTTACCCAATGACATGAGTTCCCTAGAATTTTGTTTATGGATAAACTACAGGTCTGCCTTCCTCTCTCAAACTTCTGTTTTTAAAATCTCTTGATAAATTTCACAGAATCACAGGTGTAACTTCCTATTATTTACTTTGTGTCCAATACCTCCAATCCTGCCACAGGGCACCCCTGAAAAAAAGTGTGGGTTGGTCTTCTTTACACCCTCCCTTCAAATAATTATATGCATTAATAACATCCCCCAGAGCCTTCTCTTCTCTAGTCTAAACAGTTCAATTTCATTGAATTTTTTTTAGTCTGTTAACCAGTTATGAGAAGGCAAACATACAGTAAGATTGCATTACTCTTAATTCCATCAGAAATAAGGCTAAAAATGTTAAATGTTGCACTGTACTCAGAGCAATGTTGTCAAGCATTGCTGCACTGAGTAGAGCCATAGCTGACCTGTGGTAATCACTCACTTTAAAGAGAGAATGAGAGTCTAGAAGCATTTTGCATCTGTGTCGTTAGTCTCTTATGCCAATGTCAAAGTGCTAGATTTTTATAAACTTCTTTTCAATGACTAGAATGGATTTATCCAGTGCCTGAAGTGGTTAACCACCATAAAATGCAAATGTGGCAGTGAAAAATCTAACTCTCAGAACACACACATCTCTAATATTCTTTTAGTTATTGTTAGTAGTATTGAGGCCTTATAATTTTCTCCTATTGATACCATTGAGGTTTATTTTAAGTTAAAAAGTCTTTCTGGAAAAAAAAAAGTTATTCCTTACAGAAGCAGAAATATTATTTATTGCAGTGAATGGTTTGGTTGTTTTTCACTTAACAATACAAAGCAATACAAGTATTCAATACAAAATTATGTAATTTGTAAGTGTATAGTATATTTTCAATATAATTTGCAAGATATTTTCCTGAAGAAAATTGTTAGTTTCATACTGATTTATTAATACGAATATCCAGAGGGTTAAACTAAACATTCAGTAAAGAAATGCATTCAATAAATAAATAAATATAGAGGGTTAAACTAAACATTCATAAATCGTAATGCAAGCACACTTCGATCCTGATTTGGTTTCTGCACATGCCTTAAGGTGCAGAAGAATTTCAAACAATTGAAACGAAGAGGCAATGTAATGAGGAGGCTCTTCTTAAATTATGCAGTGCTAGTGTTCTCACACCTAGGATTTTGTGAGTGTTACAAGAACCTTGCCAACTGTGCTAAAGCAAAGTGGGATGCCTGAGGAAGAGGTGGGTGGGGGCAATATTTCTAAAAGAAAGCAAGAAAAAGGGTTGGTGGGGAGAGAGAAGAAAATAAAGTGAAATAATAAAGATCTGGGTGTACAAACTGAATGTCCCAGGGGCTGTTTTTCATGGTGTAGCACTTGGCAAAGACATGCTCTCAGTCTAAATCCTGACACAGAACTCATCTGAGAATGTGAGAGTTTTTCATGCATAAGGGGAGAAGTATTTAGCCCCATATGACTTATCGCTTTGATCTTCAAAGGTCAATTTCATATTGCTGAGCTAGTTTTGAATAGGTCTCCAATTAATTAGGAAGAGAAAACACTTGTTTTTAAAAAAATAAAAAGATGCATCTGCTCAGTGTTATTTTTTTCTGCAAAACAAAAATTAATGACTGTGCAAACAAAACAGTGTTTCCTATTGTATTCTCTCTGCCCTTCCAGAACAGCAGTAATACAAAATGCAGCCTCACTAGCTCTTCTGATGTTTTCATCATCCAGCCCTCTGAATGAGTACAATAATGGATGTAACTTTTGCCTAGAGAATTCTCTTTCTTCAGTGAAAGGAAATCAGGTTATGCTTAGCCTTTTGTGCAGAATAAACTACACTCCAAAACATATCACACAATAAAAGAAAAAAAGAAAGAAAGAAAAATCTAAAAAAGTAAAATAAGCAATACTAGCTATAGGGAAAATGAAATGTTAAAAGAAATAGCATGTTAACGAGGTGGTAAATGATTTATTTCACATTTCTGCAAAAATATGCAGAAAAAGCATTCACACCTTGAAGTACTGATATGGAATGGGGAAGCAGAAAGGCCCATGTTAGATAAAGCGAACTAATAATAGGTTTGGCTAACTTTGTTATATGAATAAAGAAGCAGAAATCCTCTGAAATCCAGACCAGTTCACCAGTATGTTCCAGCTGCCTTGCAGTGCTTGGATGATGCAAATCCACTCTCAACTCTCTTCTGTTACTCAATTTATTTAGTAATTCCAAGCAACTAGAGCATAGTGGTGATTTTGGACACAGTGGTTTACATGGATGGAATGGAATGGATGGAATAAGATGGAATAAGATGAAATAAGCCTTGGAAAACAATACAAACAATTGTATCAATTGAAACAATTGAACAGTTGAACAATTGAAACAATTTTCTTTACCAAATAAGATAATTTTTGTATGTGCCTTTTTCTTTTTCTCCTGTTTTATTTTTCCCAGATTTTCACTACAGGTGCGTCAGGAATCAGCAGAACCTTTGCCTACATGGTCTATGTGTGAAATAAGGAATATCCCTTTTTATAGATAGAGGCTATGATTTTCTACACTTGCATATGCCAAAGCTAAGAAAACATCTTCAATTTTGATCTCATCTCAGTTGACTGAGATGAGACTATAAAACCATTTTTCTTTCTTCCTCACAAATCACTCACTCACCTGACTTTGCATGTCAACAGACTGAAATACAGTGTTATTAGCAGATATATTTTCCATGTGATTAAATAGGAAGTAGCATTTTGTGTATGTTAGACGCTTCAGAACTGGACTTGATAAAGACACTGCAGGAATTCTCCTGTACTGCAGCTCAATTTGAGAGAATGGTTGGAATAAAAAAAGGCAGCAGATATAAGACCCATTCAACAGCAAACATGCAGACATTATTTTAAATATGTACAGAATCCCACTGATGCTTCTAGTGCCTGCTCACTCCTGTGTTTGGAAAACACAGAATAAGGAAGCAAATTTGAGATTTATGACAATACCATTGTGGACCTCCTAAGGAATAATGCACAGTCTTCCTATAGTATGCTTGGATGTTCTACAAGAAATACTGTGGGATGTTCTGTGTAAATAAAACTTTGGCTTTAACTTGCCTGAAAAGTGTTCGAGGAAGAGTAGAAGACATAGGTGGATTAAAAAGACAGTTCACAGTAGAACTGAACTGAGCTGGTCATTGTATAATTTTCCACAAGTAATTCAAAGGAAAGGATTCACAGTGGTTTGAACAGGCATTTGCCAAGAGATTAGATTATTATAAGAACTTGCTGACTATGTGTTAGTAAAACAATGCATGCACAAGTCAATTACTATGAAAACAGTTGTAAGTGTGCGGAGTATCATCTATTTACCACCAGTCTTTTTAGAAATACAACTACTATACTGAAGTTTCGTGGTTCTTATCAACATGACAAGATCAAACTTAATTTAATTCTTAATTAAAATTGTTTTGTATATCACCACAATAATTATTTGTTGTGGAGCAAACAGATAAATTGGCTTTTCAATCATTGGACTCCCCGGGTTCTAGTCTTTCAAAAATATATTTTATTCCTAGGAATAGTGGGGAAAAAAAAAGACTTTCTAAATTCAAATAATTTTATATGATATGAGCATTACAGGATGAATCAAAGATAAGTTTGATTCACATGGCATTTTTCCACACACCTACTCATCTTGAGATGAAGAGGAGAAACTTATCTCTCTTTCCACCTACATAACAAGACAAGGCGCCTGATCTTAGATAAAATAAGATCCTAGTGTTGATATAGTTATTTGGATAGATATAGTTATCATGCAGTAAGTAAATGTAAAAGAGACACAGAAAATGTGAGTTATGCCAAAGATGGTTCAGAAATAAGAGATGTCTAAATATATTCTCATGCTTCCTTTTCACCCAGCACTAGCAGGCCAATATTAGATTTTGAATTTAAAAAAAGGGCAAAAAAAAAAAAAACTCAGCAAATATCTTCTCTTTCATTTATAATTTCTCATTGTACTGGGATATTTTTCATATTTCCTTGGGGATATTTTTTCATATTTTCATGAACTGTTCAATTTTTTTTGTAATAACATTAGCTGTTCTAAACTATGGTGAACAAAGGACGGGCATTAAAATAATTTATCTTGAATCTCTTTTCTTTAAAATATCGCTCTGTGAAAAAAAAAGTGTTTGTTCTGATTATTTAACATAGTTAATAAAGTTAACAAAAACTCTCTGTCTTAAGTTATCCAACTGTTTATGTTGTGGCAATATGTTGATATGCAAATTCACTGATTAGTTGGTGCAAAAATCTAATGTTGTTAAATGATAAGGTATATGTACTGTAAATTAAACTGAAGCAAGTGAAAAACACCTTTGAATTAAAAGGATGTTCATTAGATTTATGAACAATTTTGAAACATCTATTTCTGGCACCTTTGATCTGTGGCTACAGTGGATAAAAGGTTTGTATCTTCCTATATATTTTTTCTAAAGTGTATTAAGACCAAGCTAGATAATTGTACATGTTTTATATGTTTAACTTTTCAACATATAAAAAGGATTTCCCTTATCTTAATTTAATGCAAGCCTTGTGTAAACATGGTGTAGTTTTATACAACATATATCTGTGCTTTGAACACAAGATACAACTAAATGTCTGCATGTACAATGAGAGTTGAGGGTAATTTATGATTTCCTCTCCAGGGATATTTAAGGGTGGCATCTATAGTATGTAATATAGGGAAGATTTGCCTTGCTTGCTTGAGAAGATGACGATGACAAACAGCTTTACTTCTGCACATTACTTGATTTCCTACTGTATTCTATTTCCTTTCTGAAGAGAAATTAAGAGTTGTTTGAAAAAGATATTTAAATCCTACAGAGTATGATTAGTTCTTCCAATTGATATTTTATGATGTGAACAATACTGATAGCAGTCTGGACTGAGGGTGCTGTAGGTCAGGCACTTGTAGCAAGGATGATCAGCAAGAAGGCAGTTTCAGAGGATGCTGAAGATAAAGACAGAGAAATTGTGATGCCAGATGTAGTCCAGTAGCCTATTTCCAACTGAGGAGATGCTTTGGAGGAAGATGCTTAAGATTTAATTGTGTGCCATTTGAAATAACTTGACGGAGAGCAAAGCTTCTGTGTAACCCTATAAATTACTGATTGGGTTATGCCCTGGAGTAGGAGAATTTGCTGCCCTATGAAATTGTTTTTGCTCTTTCAAGTGTAGCATTGTTTGTTCTCATTTTGCATATGAATATCTAATGAAAATTTTAAACTATGAAAAATGAAGCCTACTCAGTGACTTTAGGGGGAGCTATATAGTGTGAAACAGAAGAGCTAGTAACAAACTTAATTATTTTGGTAGTTCCTGAACTCAGATCGGTAACCAGTTGTCTTCTTCGTTTGATTGCTATAAACACAATTCCAGAAAACACGGAAAATGTTTTCTTCAATATCTAACATGGGAATTCTACATAACAGCAGCACAATTATTGATATTTATAAACAGAAGTAGATGTAGGAAATCACCATATGTGAATATATAATATGAAGCTGTTCAATATGTAAGTACAGAATCAACTCAGGTCATTTTTGATCATTTGATCTTTTGATCAACATGTTCAAGTACCTGAGATGTGATTGTAGGGAGGATGGGGCCAGGCTCTTCTCCGCGGTGGCCGCAATGCAAGGAGAGCTCAATGGGCACTCAGGTTGTCCCCATATTTATGGTATAAGATAATTGACTTATAGTCATTCTTTCAGTTCAGAAATGACTGTTGACTGGTGTATGCACCATTAGCCTTATCTCTCCATCAGGATGCAGCCATCAGGACTGTTGCTGAATGGTTAATGTCTGAGTGGGCAAAGAATTCAGGGAAGCAACTACCAGGATCAGATAATGTCACTGGTGGTTAACACCTGAATAAGGCTACCTGTGGGTTGAGCTGGGGAAGGAGCACATCCGTCACAGTTGTCTTAGAAACTGTAAAACCTGTCACTTCAAAAAGACTTCCATGTAGTGTTTAAAGATATACATATATGCCTGTAGATTCAGATTCTTTCATATGCTGTTTTTCTTGGCCAATTTTATGGAGTCCATGAAAAACGCTCTGCAGACACACATATGGGGGTTTAAAAATATGCTTACAGTTTTAGAGGTACTTCAATATTCTAAGGAGTTCCATAAAAATGTATCTAAATATACCTTAAAAATCTGTTCATAAATGAGGAAAAAGTGGTGTGTTTAAATGATTCATGGATCTCCCAGTTTAGCCAGAAGACAAAGCTGAAAAATAGATTCAAAATTGAGAGAACTTATCGTGGAATTAGCGGAATCACACTATGATTTTGGAGCTTAAAATTCTAATAATGGAGAAAATCAAAGGAAAATTAGACTTTAGGTACTGAGAAGTTTCAACTCAATGATAATGAGAGAACTCTTGTAACATCTAATCTACCCTTTATCCACGTTTAAAAGTGAATAGAGGTATTAATGCATTTTAAAAAAAAGTCAAAGGATTTTAATGAGCATAAAGATACCTTCTTTTAAAAAAGCCATGGAGATGAAGATAACTGAAGGCTGGAACAATGTGCCAGCACATATGTTTACTCGGTACTTGCACTCTTCTATAATGAGTCATAGCCAGAAAAGGGACTATCAGGCTAGATGAACCTCTGGTCAGACCCATAACAGCTGTTCTTCTGTAGTGCTTCCCTCACAATTGGATATCCAGTGGGCTCTGTTAGAAAGATTTAATTAAACTGACAGCTGGTAGGGAGATTCTGGGCACAAATATGGATGGAAAAAAAGACCATTCCAAACAAAAACATGGAACAAAATCCTGATGAAATGCAGTAAATAAAATTTTGTACTGATGTTTTATTGCAAAGAAGAGGCAAACTCTCAATTTAACTTTGTGCGCTTTGTGATAAAAGGAGAACAGAAATTCCATGTCCTTTTCTGTCATACGTACAAAAGCATTTTGTCCATTTACGACTCAAATCACTATAATATTAAGCCTTTTTCTGACTCCTTTCAGGACTAACAACGTGTAAAAATAATGCATTCTTTAAAATTATCTCTTTAATCTTCATTAATTATCAACAAATAGGTGCTTCCTGCTGCTCATACTTGGTCTGAGAAATGCCAGTAATAGTTCCCATCTCTGTAGAGAGCTGCTGTGAAATAACCCAGGGGAAAAATGGGATGAATTTATGCTCAAACTCCATCACAACTCTCCAAATATATGCCCTTTCCAGTGACAAACTGGTTACCTTTTTCAGAGAGTAGATTATCCATCTTTCATCAAGAGGTGACACGCCGCCCCACACTGAAAACCCACGCTTACAATAGAGCTACTTTTCTTCAATCATATCCTCTCTGAGAAAACTGTTTTTGATTGGGTCATTTGAGTCCCTTTCTACTATTTCAATTTCTGAAAGGATGATCCTGGCTTTGTAGACAGAAGTACCTGAAGGTAAACTTTGGGACTTGGAGAGAATTTCTGGCAGATTTTCTGGAAAGAGTGAGAATGTGCTCAGTGGCTCCAGAGAACTTTGATGTAAATAAAATATATTCTTATCTTCTATCTAATCGATAGATTTACCATGTTAACTAAAGCTAGCTCAGGTGAAGCTGGACTTCACTCTGATTAGCTGCAAGAATAAGTGTTATGTTAACTTTTAGGATAAGATTTGGCTTTTTCTCAGAATCGGCAACTCTGCTGGACATCTTTGTTTAGATATTGTTGTACTGTGCTTGCTTTGGTTAGATAATTGCCTCTTCATTTCACTGCTTCTCTTTGAGACACCTAGGCTGACTGCATGTTCTCCCATAAGCAGCCATGAGCAGCATTTCACTGTGCCTTGTTCAAAAACGGACAGAATATGTTGGCTTTTATTTTAATTAAGCTGTCACCATGCCCAAGTCAGGCCTGACTTGCCAAGCTGAGATATACAACTTGGAGCAAAGTATAACAACACTGTGATAGCAGCAGTTTAGGATGTCCCCTGTGGAATTGCTTCTGGACTTCTATCTTAGACAGCATTGCCCTTCAGCTTCTAGAAAAATTACCTGAATCCCGCAGCAACACAGATGATTAAAGGTGCTCTCCAGGACATTAGTGTTTTGTTTACCAATAAACAGCCCTCCCCAGAAAAGCTGATCAGTGGCCAAATGTTTTTCTCATAGTTTTGCACTCTTGAAAACTGTCTTTGGCATTGCAGCAGATCATACTTCCTTCATGAAATGTTTCTGACTTTGAGGACAGCTGTGACGATGTTACGGAGACTAAACCTTCCTTCAGGCTGTTCTGTATTTGTGTAAGGCGGTATATACATACCTCTATGTCCCAATGGGACATGGTGGAGGTATGGTATGGGAATAAGAGAGCTCTGTGCAGCTCTGACAGCTCTTTCTGGCTTTCTGCACATGGAGTGTGTTTCCAGAGAATAATGCTTTATTAGGGAATGTGTATGTTGCTGTGGAGAAGGCAGCTGAAGATGACAGAGCAGGAGAATCTGAATCCCCTTAGCCTTCCTGTACTGTTCCTCTTTTCCTTGTCAACAGTAGCTTCATGTTTCATGACTTTTGCACTTTTGCACAGAAAAAAGAATAAAGAATTAAACTTAAAGTAAGTTAGTAGAAATTTGACAAGAGGAAAAAGTTTTGCAAGTGTGAATGAAGAATGACTTGGTCACATCTCTATACATGATGTACTTCATAGGTTAAATTTGTAATTAATTTCTTTATTTTAAAAAGTCTTTTTTTTTTTTTTTTAAGGATCAGTCCAGGCTACTAACCAATTAATGATTTTACAAAAACTCACACGAGTTTTATGTGGACACTGACATCTTTCTTTAAGTACTGACCCACGGAGTCCAAGTCAGTAGCCTGAGACTGGAGTGGGTCTCACAGCCAATATGCAAGTGTCTGGTGTAGGATGTAGCAGACCCAGCGTGCACTGAGCACAAACTAGCAACCTCACTGTGCCTGACTTGTCCTCCTTTAATGTACCCAGTAGTATTGTACACAGGGCCCTGTGTGTCTTACTATATTATGCTACATTTTTCTGACAGGATTAAATTTATATTAATGATACTGATTGTGCTGTTCTGCATTTCATCTCTTTTTCACTCTTCCATATTCCTCTGGTTTTCATTTTTTGATTTTTTTTTCTTTCTAGAGTAAGCACAGAAAAAAAAATGGAGGGGGGGTACAAGGTTTTTTGTGATCTTCAGGGCTGTTGCTTGTTGCTTCTTTTTTGGCTGTTGAAAATGATTTCCTTCTTCTAATGCACCGGAAATGTTTTCTAAATAGCTACAAAAGAGAGAATGAGAAATTGCCTAATGAGAAAACCTTTTCAAATATTAAATTTAGTGTAACTTTGCACACCTGATTATTCTGATGTAGAAAAATTGGCTTGAAATTTTGTTATTTTGGCTGCCTTTAGAACGCAAAATTTAAAAAAGTTAAAATTACAGTATTAAAGTTTTTTAGTAACTTTTCCTGAATTCTTCTGGGTTTTGAAAACAATGTCTGACTTGAATATTTCAGTGAAAAGCCCCATGTAGCTTCACTGTCAAGAGCTTGGGAACAGCTGTGCCCCCTTCTTTTTCCTTTCTTCTTTCCTTTGATAGGAATACAAACATTCTTTAGTAGAAGTTCTTTGGAAACCTAGAATATAATGGACTCATACCCAGTGCCTATTTTTCCACTTCAAATCTTCACAGACATTAATTGTAAAGTATTGCAGAGAGATGTGTTATTATTTCAGTACTAAGCATTTGCAGAAGATTTTGTTTTAGGATCAGCATTATTATTTCTGCATCATACGGAACAATGGATGTAGCACAGCTCTCTGGTCCTAACTTGCTTTGTGATCTTCCCTCTATCTTCTATGTTATCTTCATAGTCTCTTATGGCTTCTTACTTTAATCAAGTAGTATGGCATGAACTTAGTGGATTTAGTGCAAGGTGAAGTTTCTTTCTCATGAGTCCATGGGTCTAACTCTATATCATTATTCAAATTATAATTCAAGGTAAATTGAAGTACTTTTATTTTTCCTCTGTTCCATCCTTAACAGATTTGATGGGAAGTACATTTCATAATTAATTAATTTTGAAAAATCGTATATCTGCATTTTTCTTTGATAATCAGTGAGGTATAAGTGCTCTGTGGATAATAGACTTTTGTCTGGTATATTTTTGATAGCCTTTGGGAAAAAGGAGAGCATAATGAAGGATGCTTAAAAAAATTGTATGTAATAGAATGACCATATCATATTATTGTGTGATCAGATGAGTAGCATGGGCATTGAAAAATCCATCAGGCTCTTAATGAGATAGTTTGTTGATCAAAGTTCTATGTGGGGCTAGATTCACAATAGGCTTTATTTCAGCCTGTATTAACAACATAATGATGTCCACTACAGTGTCTTGTTCAGACTCTATACTAAAAGTAATTTTGTACTTATTTATTGTAGAGGGATTTTTTTGGTAATTGTTTCTTTTTTGCTTCATTGTCTACAAAATATGATAAGCAGTTTATTCAAAGCTGCAGGCATCTCTTCCCAGTCACTAGATCCACTTTTTTAAGCTGCTTCTTCAATTCCTCATCTGTCATAAAGCAACCAACTCCAGTTTCATTTTCAGTGAGTAGTGATCTCCTATAATATGGCTATTACTTGTATAGAAACAGCTGAACCTGAATTCCTCTAACTACATGTGATTTACATTAGCTATGCACCTTGAAGGAAGGAGGGTTCTTTCCTGTTTCTTCCTGTTGGTACTACATGCCTTAAAGTAGACTACCATGCATGTCTGATTTGGGGGTTCTCTTCTATGGCACACATAGAGCTTCTCAGCACTTTTCTGCTTCTTCCTTTGGCTCTGAAAATCCTCAGGACTTTTATAAACTCTGAATCATAGAATCATAGAATGCTTAAGATTGAAAGAGACTTCTAGAGATCATCTAGTCCAACCCCCCTGCACATGCAGGGACACCTAGAGCACGTGGCACAGGGCTGCATCTAAGCGGATTTTGAAGATCTCCAGAGAAGGAGACTCCACAACCTCTCTGGGCAGCCTGTTCCAGTGCTCTGTCACCCTCACTGTCAAGAAAATTTCTCCTTAAGTTCCTATGGAACTTTTGGTGCTTCAGTTTGTGGCCGTTTCCTCTAGTTCTATCAGTGGCCACCACTGAAAATAGGCCAGCCCCATCCTCCTCACTGCCTCCCTTGAGGTACTTATAGACACTGATGAGGTCCCCTCTCAGCCTTCTCTTTTCCAGGCTGAACAAGCCCAGCTCCCTCAACCTCTCCTCATAGGGCAGATGATCCAGGCCCCTGATCATCCTCGTGGCCCTGCGCTGGACTCTCTCCAGCAGCTCCACATCCGTCTTGTACTGTGGGGCCCAGAACTGGACACAGTGCTCCAGATGTGGCCTCACCAGGGCTGAGTAGAGGGGCCGGATCACCTCCCTGGACCTGCTGGAGACGCTCCTCTTAATGCACCCCAGGATGCCATTGGTCTTCCTGGCCACACGGGCATACTGCTGCCTCATGGTCAACTTGTCCTTCACCACGACACCCAGGTCCGTCTCTGCAGAGCTGTTCTCCAGAAGTATGTCTCCTGGTTAGTCACCTGCTACCTTTTCTTTTAGGGCTTTATGAATTAAGCTAGTTGTTCACTCCAGTATGCTGCAAGAGATGACTAATTGGTAGATCTATTCATGCCTAAACTTCTTCTCAAGGATATTTTAACATTTCTTATTAAATACATAGAGACACCAAACTTCTCTCTTCAGCTTAGTTCTCTGATTGAAATTATATACCATAAGGCCACGCACCTTTTTAAGGATACAGTGGCTATGTAATCAACTCATTCAGTTATGTTTCTAAAATAATGCTAAAGTGATGTTTGCTTCAGTACAATTATTATTTGTATATAAAGCTACTGAATTATTCCTTTGTTCACTTGGTAACTCATGCTTTTATTTTATTGTTGTGTTATAAACGAAGTATTGCTAAGTTTCTTAATATAACTGTATCTTTAACTGGCGTTTAGAAACATGAAGACCTGATTTACCTTTATTCTCTTCATCTTTTATAACCTACCCAAAGTTTGCTGATATTTTTAGATACTGATAGTTTCCCAAATGTCCAGATCTCAAAATACTTTCAAGAGAAATAAGGTATTAGCATCAAAATAGACATATGATTGGTAAATGTATCCTGCAGTCTATGATCCCTTCCACTTAGCCAATGATTAAATAAACTCTAGCTTCCCAGTTTATGCAAGAGAAAATGAAGATATAACTTCATCACAGTCTGCAAGATCTTATGTTAGGAAGAATCGTCATTAAAGTAAATCTTTGTATGCAAATTATTTGGATAACAAAATAATGAGAAAATAAATATTTTACCAGTGGAGATAATCTAAGCTAAATAATATCTTCTAAATAACATTTAAGAGTAATTTCCCGAAACTAAATTGTTTGGGTAAAGAAGGAATGCATAAAGACAGACAGTTAATACAAGAAATCTGTGGACATTTTCTGAGTAGAATTTCTAACCAAACACAAACAGAAGGTTTGATGTGCCTGAAATGTACAGGAATTATCAAAAGATAATGCATGCCACTATCATCTGATGATGGGCACTTTCACATGAGTCCTACCTGTCATGCACCAGTCCTCTGTTTTGAGTATGATGAAGGAAGATGAGTGCTTGGTAGTTTGCATCATTACTATCCCAAAGAAATTCTCTACTTTATTAAAGCAAACCAAAAAGGCTCAGAATGAAAAGATTGCTGCTATTTTTTTGTAAAAGACATGATTAAAAGTCCGGTTACCTGCCTGTGTATTATATATAAGTGGAGGGATATGACTGAAGCCAGGCTCGGAACAACACAATAACAGAAAGATGCATACAAGGGAAAAATAGGTCACCAGCCTGCCACTAAAATCAGACAGGCCACGAAATTTTGACTAAAAAGAATCTCTTATATAACTGATAAAACATTTAAAATAAGCAGGCAGGAAATTGAATTAAAATATAAACAAAAAATACCTGTGAGGGATAATTTACACTTAAAGAAGAAAGGTTATATTTCTTTAAAATAAATGTTCTGGGCAAAATCCTGCCTTTTTCATGATGGGCTTTCTTTTCCTGCCTGAACATAGTTCTAAGGAATGGCAGAAGCTTTTATACTACCTACATGATGCAGAATAGGCACATCTGGTATCTACTTTGTGAACCAGAGTTTTGTCTGGCTGCGTTCAGTGAAGAGTCTCCACTGCTGTTTGGCAGGAGAATGCGAGACCTTAGACACTGATGTTGACAAAGAGAAAACTGTGTGGGGCAACTGGGACAACTAGAATTAATTGAAGCAGCAGCAACTCCCTAAAACATTGAATCCAGATCTTTTCTGTGTAACGCAGTCCCATTTTACTGATAATCTTAGAGAAAAACAGGTAAGAATAAAAGCCAAATTCCAGCAAATTTACTTTCAAAGGAAAACATATGATAGGTGACCATAGGACAGAGTTCAAATTCACACTACTATGCTTCTTATAGATCAGAGATGGTGTTAATTTAACAAAACAATTAAAAAATTAGGAATTTAGGAGTTATTCAAAAACTACCCCCCATTTTCCTAGGCCTTAGAAAATCAACAAAAAGAAGGTCTTACTTCCTCCTTAAGGATGCACTGCAAGAAAGTGGAAAATAATATATTTTTTTCATATTATGCTTTTCAAGTTGGAAGTCTACAAGCAGTATGAACCACTTTTTTCCCAAGAGGAGATATTCATATCCACTGTGATAATAACAAAAGATATAGCAAAAAAAAACATTGCAACAACTGATTGGTAAATATAAGTGGAGACCAATTTCAGTTGGATTCTTTTGGTCACGTATTGTTTTGAAGGTTGACTGAGCATCTTATGTCCTCTATGCACTAGTTATACAGAGATTCATTGTTTGGAGGAAAATTCCTTTCTCACAACCTTCCAAAACTCATTTGTTTAGGCTTTTTTTGCTGGTTATGTGTTTTTTTACTCATTCATAAGCATCTCCACTACAAATGAATTCTGCTTTCAGCTTCTCACTTCCAGGACTGTGAAAGCTGGCTTTCATTTACACAAATAACAAGCAAAAGTCAAAGTAAGAATGAAGTATGTGTTCTTTTTTTTTGTAATTTTTTTAATTAGATTTGATGATGGTGAGAATATCTCTTACAGCTATTTTCCTTCAGATACTAGTGTTAATGAAAGCTCTAGGGGTGCACTTGATAGTGTTTCTTTAGGAGAGAAAAAGAAAAGATTTTTTTGTTATTCAGAGTGAAAGTATAAAATAACAGACTTCTCTTCTTGCTACCTTGAAAAGAAACTCTGCTCACTGAAGCCAATAGCCATGGTCTCTTATGGAATCTGCGTTCCATATGGATTTTTTTTCTATTTCATTCTTCTTTTTCTATTTTAGATTAACTTCTGTTTTGCCCATGATGTAAGTATCTTTATGAGTGCATGTGTCTGAGAAATATGCATGGCTATATGCCTATAAATACACATAGAAATGTAACATGCAGTTTAAAAAGGTCTTGGTATTGTTATATTTATCTGGCTTTTTGCTTTTTTTCATTTTTGGCTTAAATGAGCACATTTTAAAGCTTTATTATTTTCAATATATGAAAAAGAGGAAGATTTAATAAAATCTAAAAGTCTTTTGCTGAAACACTAAAAAATTGACCCTTTGTGCTATTAAAAGCTCCTAGTTTTGACTAGAAAAGTTAATGAATACAGCTGACATGCCACTGAACAAAGCTCTGTTGTGCTCCATTTGGTGCTTGTACACCAAAAACCAGCTTTATCATAATCAGTAAAGGTTTTTGAGAGAAGCATTTTTACTTAACTAAATAGGAAAGTGGCTACCTAGGGGCTCAAAATGTATGCTGTATTTGGCCCTTAAAGATTGCAGTAAAATCTTTCATTCAGTGTTATGTTAGTATATGGATCCCGTGTGCCACTTTTTGTTCATTCAGATCAAACTATGATATATATTTTACTGTTTTTCTTTCTATTATGTGGCATCAAAAAATATTGCTACAATTGGCTGAAGATTCAACTGTCTTCACAAAAGTAACTAAGAACTGAACTGTTTGTTGAGGTATTTGGTGAGCTTCTGAGGAAATGAAAAGCTAAAAGAGATTAGGTTATTTCACTGCTGCAGTCGGTTGGTGACTGTAGCCAAGGAGGTATGTTTGAATGAACTTGTGTTGAACTAAATTTGGACATGAATAGGAATAAGAATGCTATGGCATACACTTCAGTGGGAGCAGCAGAACCTACAGAGTCCTTGGATCCCTATTCATGAAGCTAACCTACGCTGAGGGCCATATACCTACTTCACTGATCGTATGTTTTCTAGAGGTAACTCTGAATATGTGTATGGTTGCACTCAGGCATCCCTGCTGCAGGACAGACTCTTCTTAGTTTTTCTCTTATTTTTACATCAAGGAACATCTCAAAGAACTATTGCTTGTGATATTTATCTTGAACCTGTATTTTTTTCTTTCTAGGTGTCACTTTCTGTTGATTTATACTCTAAAAATTATTGTTAGACATTTAGGGATACAAAATTCCTAAAATATCCTGATTATCAGCATCAAAGAAAGTGAGTGCAACTCAGAGTAGTCATTTGCATTATTTTTCTTTAGTAGTCAGATTTTGGTTGAGAAGTGAACTGGCTGCTTAAAAAAAAGTGTTAACAGATTCACTAAAGCCACCTGTCTTTTGTCAATAGAATTTAGGAGCAGCGCATCTTGTTTTTAATTTCTCCAGTAATCTTCACCTTTGAACCAGATCTTCCATACGAACAAGTCTGGCTTTAGGGAAACTCTGGAAGTGAAGAAGAAATGTAATTACCTGATTTTACCCAGTGTTCTCACATTGCGTAATGAATGCAAAGGCTCCACCTGAGACAGAGTCTGTGGCAGCAGCCTTTTGCCTCAGAGAATTTTCAACTTATGTTTCTGACATTGGCAACTGTTCCTCTACTTGGAATAAGAACTTTGTTCTTTGTCCCCACATGTTTCTGTAATGTCATTTGGAAAATTTCCACAGGCCTGTATTACTTTTTTTTTTTTCCTTGGCCTAGTGACCAGTGACACATAACTCATCTTAAGAAAGAAAATATACACTTGAAAGCAGCTGAGAAAGTCCTGTCAGGCAGGATTGGGGCTCAGAAATGCTCTTGCTGTTTTCCTTGAGCTTTTTTAAGGAACAATGTGATTTGTGATGAAGCTGCCATAAAATAACTGGATTGCCGTGGCATATATTGCATGAGATGATGTGTGCCTCTATCCTAAGAAATGAGATTGTCAAAGCAAGTGCATACCTTGATCCCTTCCTCATGCAGAATGCTAGGGTTAAGTATATAAATGGGAAGGAAAAATAGTTTACAGGAAAAACTAGTTTTGAGTTATTTTGTTGTGCTCACTGAACAGGCTTGAACTGAAAATTCTTCCTTCATCTTTTGTGATACAAATACTCTTTCCTGTGAATCTCACTTAATTGGCCTGGTATTCACAGTGCTGGATTGTGGTGGGGGCAGGAGAGATTAAGGCCCATGTACTTACTTTCTGCTTGATATTTCAGTCCTTGATTTGGGAAAGGCATTTGTTAGTGCATTTTTTGACAAAGACTGCTTGCTATTTTCCAAGTACACATTCAGCATCACTTCTACTGACACCCACCTCCGCATACTTGAGTATTTAATGGTTTACAATTAGCATGCCATCTTGTGACTTCAGAACCCATGAGAGGTAAAATGAATATTTATCTTTTGAAAATCACCATGAGTTTAACCAGCAAAATGATGCAGGTACACTTCCCTTTTGTTTGCTTTTTCACTGGTAGAACCATTGTTACAGAAGCACAAAGGAAAGAAAAAGCCTATTGATCCAGCATACTGACAATATCTTCGAAATCTACCTTTTTTCACAAACATACCTCCTCAGTGATAATGTGTTTCCCGTAAACCGTGTTATACAGAGCACCTATAAGCAAGGCAAATCTAGCACTGAACAATTTAATTTTTTATCACAATGCAGAAAACTAAACAATATATTGCTATAGACCAGACCTGGTTATGTCCCTCTTTTAAAAACACACGAATTATTAGCTGGAAAGCACAATGAAGAGTGGGGAGAAAGAGCCTCAGTTTTAGGAGCAGAGCAGTGTCTGCTCTGAACCCAATTTGCAGCTTTCATCTCTGCTCTCCCTCTCTTCACAGTTCCTCACCTGAGTCCTGTGGCCCTAGGTATATCATACTTGATAGCTGCTAAAAAGAAGATAAACAGATTTTTATTATCACTGATGCAACATTATTCATATTTGTGTATTTGCATTTCTCAACTATTTTGGAGGAAAAGTCATCCCTTCTGCAGTTTTCTGGCTCCTACAAATCCTGTTCTTAGGTGCTCTCTCTCTCCATCTCTGGGCATGTAGATAGGTCTGTGGCAGCAAGGTACCTAGAGGTAAGGCACTCTAATGTTGTGAGCATCTTTGTGGATCTATCATTTCATCATTAGCTGGAAATTAATATCCTGTCATTTGTCTGTGCAACAGCTGTGTAGTGTAACATATAGTAACAAGAGTACACAAAGTGTTTTGTGTGTCAGGAGATAGCTTGCAGATTTCATTATAAATGTAGCAATAAAGTTGAAGTGCATTTTATTTTCTTCCTGTTAGTACTTAACACATTCTTCAGTGTAGAGATCCCAAGATGTGCAGTAGAGTCATGATTAAACTTGCTGCTGCAATGATGGAATGGTGTTTCTTCTACACCATTTTGACTGAAAATAGTTTTTTGGGTGCTGCAGTTTTTCACTGTTGAAATCCACTCCAGAAAAATTGTAGATGGCAGTATATTGTATATTATATACATACATTTTGTAATATTTGCATTTCATGTGGAGAGAATATTTTTTCCTAAGGGCCATTGCATGAATAGAAATGGTTGAAAAATGTGCTTTCAAAATTTATGAGGTAACAAATTATTCCCTTATGTCATTTTTTTAGGAACTGTTTTACTTCCTGTGCCTGAATGACTCTGGGGACAGTCAAGAACTTAGTGTTGTTTTTCAGATTTTTTCTTAACAGTGAAGTGCATTTACTTAAACCTATGGTGTGTCTGTTGAATATTTCTCTTACATTTCATTGCAAGGTGTTTAGCCTTGTTTCCACAGAAAGAGGTTGCAGTAAAAGATTTGAGTATCCATTTAGAATATATGTATGCTAAAACTTTTTATAATGTCATGTCCATCTCTTCATTAATGGACTGTCAAAAACACATGGTGAATATGAGGGTCACCTGATACACATTGTCATCTGGTCTGTTATTGGCAAATTAGCTCTCCCTCGTGGGGAGACAGGCTGTTCATTAAAATGAGGAAAAAATATTGTCAGAAAAAGGAACAATGATCCAATCTAAAGCAGATAAGAGTAAAGTTTTTTTTTTTTAATCTCACAATGCTATTCATAAATAGATGAATACAGTTTTTTGTAAAAAGGCAGGTATTTTCATATGTTTTGCCTTCATGTGAAGGTAAAAAAAAAAAACAAAAAAACCCCCCAAAAAACCAGGATAAATCTACGTGGTAGTTTCCATTTCCCAAACTGATAAAGTAATCAAAAAGGTGATATTTTTGTCTATGACAAAAATGGCAGATTTCAATTGAAAAGATATATAAATATCATTTTTGAATTTGTGTCTATTTATTGATTAGTAATTTAGAATTTGTTCATAAACGAAAATTTTAATTTCTCCACTTAAGTTCTGTAAGCACAGCATTTATTGTTATCCATATACTCACTGTGGAAAAAGTAGAGGTGTTTGTTAATACCTGACCCCAAGGTATGTTATGAACACAAGATAACTGTCAAACTGCATCTCCAAGGTAAAATGTCATCCTGTGACATACTTGGATTCTCCACAGCCATAAATTGTTATAAGCTTGTGGAACTCTGTTCAGCTGAACCAATATATGACGCTCAAGAATTTTGCTCAGCATGATGTTTTAATTTATTTTTATAAAATAAAAATAACAAGTAACTATTTTGTGATCTTGAATATACTGTTATTACGTGCATGAGCTTGTATAGTGCATATTTCAAAGTGCATAGATAAAGTAACTTCTGGCTAAACTGCCTTTTTCTCAGATTAAATCTTGCTTCTTTGACTATCTGTTTAGCTGTGGGTTATTTAAGGTGTTGAAATTTGGATTTCTCTTTTTTCCCCAGGAGGTGTTTGCATTGCTCAGTCACTCAAAATCCCTCGGGAACCCAGACCAGGAGAATTTGACAAGATCATCAAGCGCCTGTTGGAAACTCCAAATGCTCGAGCAGTAATCATGTTTGCGAATGAAGATGATATTAGGTGCTTTTTCCTTAATTCTCTATGTCAGAGACGTTCCTTCTTCACAGAGATGCAGAATTTGATGGTGAACAATGCTGTACACAGAAGGTTGCAGAATCAATTCAAAGTAAAAGTTCTCAGTAAGAAATTCAGTTGCAATTACATACTGCTGCTGTTTGCTCCTAGGAGGTCTGATGACTTTTTAGTTCCTAAGAATGAAGCTCAAGTAGGTTTCTATTCAGTGACTGAAAAGAAAGAAACTAATAAGAATGCTAGACAAATATGGCTAATGATGAGTCAAATTAACATTTATAGTACTGGAGCTTGAGTTCCCTATGCCTGTTGTTGAATATGCTGTAAACTGTAAAAAATATTGGCCAGTTGATTAGAGTGATCATATTTATATGTACCCAATCCAGAATTACTTCATTACTTCAAAGGGATTCTAATTAGAAAGTTCTTTGTAAATGCAGTTTATTTAATCAACTTTTATTTATTTTATTTTATTTTTGCAGGCGGATACTAGAGGCAGCCAAAAAAGCTAATCAGTCTGGACACTTCCTTTGGATTGGATCAGATAGTTGGGGGTCAAAAATTTCACCAGTGCAGCAGCAGGAAGAGATTGCAGAAGGAGCTGTAACCATTCTGCCCAAAAGAGCCTCCATTGATGGTAGGAATACACATGACGCAAAAGACTGGTTTTCTGATTATGTTCAGTCATTTTAGCCTCTTTAAGAAAAATAGAGAGAAAAAAATAAAAGTGAATTCACAGAAAGCTATGCATCTAAGAACTTGAGCCATGTGGCTCAATCCAGTATGCATTTAATGTCTCTATTTGTATCTCTTCAGACAGGATTAGGTCCTTGAATTCACTGAACATGTTCTTGGGAGGTGATCATGATTGGATTTCTCTGGATCTGAAGCTTAATCCAATTAAGAATTTAAATTTTGTATCATTTACCTTTTACCTTTTTGCTACTTTGCCCTTCCAGCAGAATTCAACCACCTGAGTTAGACTTCTAGCTTTGTTTTCAGGGTAGGGTTAGAATTAAATCTCTCTAGATTGTAACAACTTCGGAATGATAAGGAGGAAACATCTAGTTAAAAAAATAAACTGAACCTAAGACACTGTCTGAAATCTGTCCGTCCTTTGGACATGTGCAGAGCTCTGACATGCATGTGGATGTTTCCATTCATTCAGGACCAGAGCCTGGATTTTTCCCAGAAAAGGAAAAGCAATTATTTCGTTAAAGAAGTGAGCAAGTCTCTTTGTTTTACTGTTTTTTTTTCCCCTTAATATAGATACAAGATAAGGAAATGATGAATTTGCAGTAAGACAATCTTACAGTTATCTAATAATTAGAGTGTATATGAAAGAGGTGACTGACACTGAGAAGAGTTTCTTACCCCTTAGTGTGGTGGTTCTCTGGGACAAAAAGGGACGACACTAGACGGATGATATGAGTTAGCTAATTCTTCTGGGAATAGATACATCTAGGTTCTACTTTCTCCCTGGATTGTTGATATATCTTACTTTAAGAAACCACAATATTAACATAGTTTATGACTTGACATATAAGACACTCTTCTAACAAGTGGAATTTCTTGGATTGAACCACCACATTCCCAAGAGTTTACACAGTAGCTCTTCCTGCTGTCTGTGTAAGTGCTGTAAACTGTTAAACCTTTAGAAATATTGAGCACTATTGATGTTACTTGGAGAAATTGTCCCCCAAAACATTTTGTGAAGTGCTTAATCCCATGAGAATGTGTTGAACACAGTTTGGTCATGATCGATGGACTGTAGGAGTAAGGGAGGTGCAATTCCTGCTTCTTAGGATCTGATTAGGCTTTAATAGGAAACTTCTGATTAGGTTTTAACAGGAACACTTAGTTTTGTGGTTGGCATCATTAAGGGTATAAATGGAAGCAGAATTTAAGGTGTCTTGGGAGCCTCAGATCTGACAGAGAGGTACCCAGTGACTTGAAGGTATTCACGAAATGCAAGTTATTTGGATCACAGCCTTTGACTAAGTCACGATTAAAATTTGTCTAATTTTTTGTAGGCAAGTAAATTTTAATTTGGCTCTAGCCTGTTGTGTAAAAATTAAGCTCTTTCAGTATCTGTCTAGCTGTCTGCATTGCCTTTTTTTCCTTATGGATTTCTCTTTAAGCTTTAGATTCTTTTGATTGCTGTAGCTATTTAAAAACTTTATTACAAGTCCTTAATAAATAATAAATTATAATACTAATAAATTATAAATCCTTAATTACTATATGCATTTAAAATGTTTTAAATAGTTTGCACTTAAGACTTTTTTCTTGTTACGAAATCTCTGCACAATCTACGGTTGGTTTTAAATTACAGTTTTTATGCTGTATCATACACCAAGGCTTTTTTTTTTCTCACTTCTCTTTAATGTAGGATTTGATAGATATTTTCGGAGCAGAACACTTGCTAACAATCGAAGAAATGTATGGTTTGCAGAATTTTGGGAAGAGAACTTTGGCTGCAAGTTAGGATCACATGGAAAAAGAAACAGCAATATCAAGAAATGCACAGGTAATTCAGAAAATAAAACATTAACTTCAAACTGTTTATTGGAGTGCAGGAAACAAAATGATTTTTGTTAATCATTTTTCTGATTCCCTTCAATACTCCTTTTCATCTCTCTCAATCATCCAATATACATTATATTTTAGCAAGAAAAGTGTAATGTTTCCTTCAAACCTGAGGGAAGAATCTCGTAGGTATTATCTGAGAAAATTAATACTTGATTTGTCCCAAAAAACCAATGGCACAGGTACAGAAGTAGCATATGGTTCAGTTTCCTTCCTGTTTCAGTAACCTTGTGTCTCATCCTATGTAGAGTTATCTATATGTATTTTTTAATGAAGGACACATGACAGCAAGTCTTATTTTTCTTATCCCTGAAATATATAAACAGTAAGCTAAATTTCTCTTGAAACTATTGAGATTTTGATGCTAGGTCAAGTCATGAACTCCTCATTTAATTTAAGATCTGTGTTTAAGGCTGCAGGGAAAAGCAGTAAAAGGAACGGGTATTGTATTATTACAATACATTGTATTATAAATCTGAAAGACTCTATAAAGTTTGAACGACAACAACCACATTTAAACATTCACTTACCACCATCACTACCTGCAGTACTTGGTATGTACCATTATTGCTGTGATAGGTGACAGCAACAATACCCATTTTCTACCCTACATACATGTCCATGTGCCCTGATTTTCCTTGTCATGTCTTCTTTCACCAAATGATCAAATGATGATTTTGTTATCTTATTTCTCAATGTCTTCAGATGTCTGTAACCAGCAATGTCTGTTGGTTACACTAGCATGCAGTGTAACCACTAGCTTGCAGTATAACAGGGATGCCCTTCCAAACTTTCTGAAGACACAAGCTGACACAAGGAATGGCAGACAAGTATATCATGCAGTCTCCAAACACATACACCAAAATTCCACCACTTCCTGAAACAGCAGATTTATTGTATATATAAAGTGCCATTGATTCAAAGTCTTATTGCACTCTGCTTCACAGAGCACACATATCTCACACTGAAATACAGAAACCATACACACACTCTCATTTCCCAAATTGGACAACAATCTTTTCTTCTACATTTTAAGGTCTTCTGCCCTTTACCATATACTATGCTGCCCCCAACAAGGATGAAATTCTGCGTCTCAGTGACCTATATCGTAGCTCATCACTCTAATCCTCTAGTTCTTGGTATTGATTCATACAGTAGCAAGTCAGGATTCGATAGTTATTTGTGCTTGGAAAGGGATTTTTTTCTTTTACCATTTTAAGAAAATTAAGGATTTTTTTTTAATTGAACGCTTTCAGTTAGCATGCATGCCATAGTTTGGGATTCTCTAAATGCTACCAGAGGTGGTTGTCTGACTTGCCTCAGCTCATCATATCTGTCAATGGGAACTGCCAAAAATAACAGTTAATATCTAAAATTCATAGGCTGTATATTGGTAGATTCAAAGTTATTTGTGATTTGAAACTGGTAGCTATATATTTTTTGAATTCTCGTGTTATATTCTCTGTGCCCGAAAATAGAAAGAAATAATATCTTCTACACTCAGAAAGTGAGTATAATAGCAAGAGATGGTACTAAGAAGTGGGCAATAAGTTTGAAGGTTGCCTATGTATTATCACCTGCATGGGCAAAGCTATGAATTCTGCTGAAGAAAAAAAAGATATCAGTGATAGTACCCTTGGCGAACACCACTTAAAGTCAGCTTACTGCAATAGAATGGAAAAGATGCTTGGTCTTCAGCATACTTAAAATGAGTCAATGATTTAGTTTAAAGGTTTGGATAGCAAAAATACCCCAACTATGTTGCTTTTAAGTAAAAATAATCAAGATATCAGGGTGGAAATTGTTGTTTCAGCAGAAACACCTAGTGGAGAATGGTGGTTGACTCCTGCAACTAGATCTAGATGCAGAGATGGTATCTTGACCCACCGCATTTCAGGCATCATGGTCCTACAACGTCCACAAAAGAGTGGAGGTGTGAAAATCAGAATCTTGCATAGTTCTTCATACCAAAGCCCCCAGAGAGGATGAGTCAGTCAAATATGATCTTCTATGTTCCCTCAATACTAAAAAATAAAATATCATCTCATACATGAATTCATCTTCTACGAAAGACCAAAGATATATCAACAATCATCATGGACAATTCTGCTTGGATATAATGTTAAATGAAAAAAAAAACTAATGATTTTAGAAGAAGTTTGTAGTTGGATTGGAGTTGCTTAGATTTATCTAAAGAGATGAAGCAGATTATCAAAAGCTTTAACCCTTGCCTTATGCCATTTTCAATTTGTCTTTCCAGTGGATTTTCCCTGAAACTTCTGGTGACTTTTTCAGCTATACATTTCCGCTAAACTCTTAGAAGGAATATATTCCCATCTTTATTTCAGAACTTAAAGGAGTTGAACTCAGAAATCAGTTTTCCCATATATGGTCCAGGTTCTTCAGATAATAAGATTCCACCTAATTTGTTCAGGAACACAGTAAAAGAAACACAAGAGCTCTCCTTCCTTGAAGGCAAGCTGTTAGGCATAAAGTTTTCTCTAACTTTCAAATGGATTTTGTTACACATTTCTTTTTATTTTAGCTAAGATCTACTTTTTCTGATATAGTATTTATAATTCCCAATGATGACATAATCAATATACCTGGTTTCTATTTAGTCCAGCTATAAATTCATAGGTTTAATTTTTTACTACCTGTATAAAAAATGCTTCCAATCTAATCTAATTTCCAGGACTTTTTCCTATAGAGATACTAGAAAATGCTTCATAGTGAAGATTATTTCTTTCTTTATCATCTAAGATCAACAGATATTCTACCATTGATGTTTACAGAAAGCAGTTGTTCTTCTAAACTTTGAAAATACAATTTCTACTCTTTATTTGCCATGGACTCTATGTATTTCTGAATGCCAGTTTATGTTGATTAAATCAGTAGTAGCACATTGAAAATTTCAGAGCTTTTTGTCCCAACCTTCTGGAATAAAAAAAAAAAAAATCATTAACTTAGTAAAGATGAAAGCATAATTCCATCATTGTCCTACTGTCCTGAGGTTACAGGAAGCCTCATTTTACATACTTATTCAAGGTCCTTCCTCAACCCTATAAAACTTTAGTTAGACATGAATCTTTCAGTGATGTTCAACAGCTGTTGTTGCATTGAAACATTTTTTTCTGTGAGAATGAGAAGTGAGGAGATGATAAACTTTTTGCTCATCATTGTGACCCATAGAAAATTTTAGAGGTAGAGGGACCATTCATCTTTTTGTTACCTCTGTCTTTCAAGAGAAATAAATGGCTTGCAGAATGCTTGCAAAAGGTGGTAAAGAGAGTAGGGCCCTTGCTGCACTTTAATATCCTAAGTTTAATATCCTGGAGAATTTTCCCATTCCTCAGCTTCCTCTTTGGGTCAACTGGTAAGTCAAATTTTAGATAACTCAAGATTTAGAATTATTTAGAAACATGATAAACTGACCAGCTTCACCAACTTTATTCCTGTTGTTTTATTACTAACTACAGCTCATCGGTGTTGAGTTATTAATTGACAGTCTCAGCTTGACTTTCTGTATATTTTAAGATATATACAGAAGTATGAATAGAAAAATCTGAACATTAACCCAAAATAGCTCAGAGTATTATTTGAAAAGTTTATTTGAATTGTTGGACTGGCAATCGACTGTATCACTCTTTGGGAAGAAGCTTGTTACAAAGAAAGCAAAGGAATTTTAGGGGTTATAGAATAAAAGTTAAGGGAGCAAGGTTAAATGAAATGTAGTCAGATTTGTTCCCGTTAACATTTGATTCCAGTCTAACTTGAAGTGCTGCAGAAGTCATATTTAAATATTTGTGTGCTGAGATTTTGTCTAAATTTCCCTCTTAGTATTCCTTTGAGGCATATATTTATTACCATATTTTCAGTCTTTGAACAATAAGATGTGGACCTTTAATAAAAGCTCAGGAAAAATGTTAATTGAAAAAGCTCTTTTATAGATATCCTTTTACAGTAAGAGAGATAGTTTCTCCCTCTGTAGGCTAGGATTTTATTTAACTACTCTGCAAATCTAATCAGCCTTTAACTACCTATAATGACTGACTGCACTGCTAAAAATAGAGATGGGAGAAGAATTTCCAAAAGCATACAGAGATCTGTGCAAATTAGTCAAATTTCAATTTGCTCTATCAAAATGGATTATTTGCTTCAGTAAAAAAAATCATACTGTAGTATAATACATACCACATATCTGTGAATTTTACAAGTACATTACTTAAATATTTTCTCTTAACTAACCTCTTTGAAAATACAACTGAATCTAAAATATTAACGACAAGAAGTTGACATATACTCAGACATATTTTGATAAATGTATAGAACAAATTGAAAAGCTTGCAAGCAGAATGTGAATCTTCCAAAGGCAAGGGAAATTGCTGGCTATTTGACTTGGTTAATAGGTGCATTCCCATAGAATTCCCATAGAGGAGAGGGAACCTCTCCTGAAATATGCTTTTTCTTTTGCAATAAGAGAACTGAACGAAGTTTTAAAAAGCAGTATGCACAGTAGACACATTTTGTACAACTTAGTATTTTTAGGTGTACCACATTTCCCAGGTGGCACTAAGACCCCAGAGGGATTTTATTCTCAAGCACACTGCAGGTCAACACCTGCAGGTTTCCCACTTTACATGATTTCCCTCCTGTGACTACAGTTTTGGGCCTCAGAGATAGAAAGGGTAATTATTTCCATCCTCTTCCTCTGCTGCCTAACCACTTTGCAGAAGAGTAGTTAGTGGTTAAATATATTTTCTATGTATTTTGCCAAGGTTAGATTGGGTCCAGCGGGAGTATGGTAG